>JAMWET010000310.1:425000-1025000 GCA_024036415.1 Prochilodus magdalenae | reverse complement strand
AGGTATACACTCATCATAGAAAAAAAAGTTTTTGGGCATAGTGGATAGAACACTGCACTGCACTGTGATACAACAGCCATGATTGTGGACATTTAGCATGCAGTTGTAACGCACTCAGTAGTTGGGTAAGGGCTCCTGGGGAGGGAGATGCAACAGGGGGTTAGCTGCTTTCCCCGACCTCCACAAAGAAATCCAGGCGAGACACAGCCGTTCGGAGTACTAGCCCATTTATTGGGCAGGGGAGCACCCACACCTCGTGGTTACAATCCCAGACAACACTGCAGCAGAACATACAGGTTACAAAAACCCCTGTAACCATTCCGCGTGCCGTACTTATAAAACCGTTAGCTTTGTACTCTCTCTCTCGCTCACGACATACAGCGTGCATGCGCACAATGCCGGCACTTAAAGTGACCGTTACACAGTGATGCCCTTCATGAGACACTGTGCAGATGGCTACATGATGCAGGACTACATGGACGCAGACCGTTACAATGATTGCTCCTAACGCCACATCAATGCCGCCAAAGACAGCAATAGTGTCATGCTATGCTGCCATGGAGTGACACAGAATGGCAGTGGGTCATCTTCAGTGATGAGTTCAGGTTTTGTCTTGTTGGAATCAACCAACGAATCCATGTGTAAAACACTGTGGTCAGCATCAGGATAAACGGCTTGTCTTCACAAGTCACATGTGAAAAAGGCCTGGTGTCACTCCACCCCTACTGCAACATCTGCAGGACCTGTGTGAGAATATTTAAGATACATGGATTATCGTAGGACACCATTATGAACCGCTACAACTCCATGCTGAGATGTCTGTCATCTTGCATTAGCAAGCATGCTGGCTTGAAGCCATACTGAGAAACATTACTTCTGTATGTGTATCTTTATAAATATTGCCCATATCAGTCTAAATTGTTATAATTTATTGTACCTGGTCACCTTTATCTTCCTTCTGAACAGCAATGCAATCTGACACTTCCATTCCCTTTTGAAAGTTAGTGTATAGTTTTCCTTATGGGAACAGAAACATACATAACGTGGACTCCCTAACACCTGAAGCAGAGCTGTGCTCTACAGGTCAGTAAAAGTAAAATAGGACAGAAAGGACTAGAATCAATTTTTGTGGCGACACAACAATCAGACACCCAAAAAGACCTTGTCAGAAACTCTGAGGACGTTTCTGACCTAAGAAAATGGAGTGCGTCCCTGTGGGAGAGAAAAGACAGCATGTCACCGAGCGCCTGCTCCATTAACGCCTGTCATAGTCTGATACACACAAATACACACGTGTGTGCACACATTCACCTAACACTCCTCTTAGAACAGCTGTCTGCACCTCCACAATAAACGTCAGATGAATTTAATAGCAATAGCCATTTCCACAGCTCTGAAAAAGGCAGAGGCAAATAAAGGAATAAAGATGGGCACTTTCAGAGAACAGTGGGAGTCATCGGGATTGTTTAAATCCTGCCCATCCAATAAATGTCTGGCTCAAGGGCATAGAAAATATCAGTGGACCATCCCCTCTCCAGTGGCCCATAATATGAACTGTATATGTGCATGAATGGATCCGAGCTTGTAAAAAGGCAGTGCTCCATGTATCATTAGACCAGGTACTAAGACAGACCCTCATCGCTCATCGCACTCTCACATACCATTAATGGTCATACCCTTCACACACATAGCCTCATATATGCACAAACAAATTAATCACAAGTCTGCTTATGCATGTGTAACTGAGTAAATGTAATGTGATACAATGAATCCCTTGGTGTTAAAGTAGACTCAGAGCACAACACATTCAAGCTGACCCCACAGGTGGTGGATGGGTCACACAGCAGGTTTAAATTGGCCATTATGTATGACCAAATCCTGTGATTTGTATGGTCATCCTCGCAAAGATCTTAGCATTCATGGCATGCTAAGTGTCACGCCTCCACCTCTCCCCGGCTTCTCCGCTCTTCAGGACTCCACTTCCCAGAGGGCCACGCTCAATGACGTCATGTCTATGCGCCCCCAGTCAGACTCTGTGATTCGCTCTAGATCGCCCGAGTTTTAACCTCAGCTAAATCCAATTACTTCCTGTATTTAAGCAACTCACAAACACTCACACTTTGCGAAGCTTTGCCAAACCTCGGTTAGCAATCCTGAGCATTCTTTCTTCGTATGGTCTTACTCTGGTTTCCGACTCCCTTCATTCCTTGACTACTCTGTCGCCTTATCCCTTTTGCTCGTGTCCTGACTCTACGGTTTGTACCTCTGTTTTCTCTCTCTGGTGTTTCCCTTCGGTTTTCCCCTTTCAACTTGTTCGCCCTCGCTGCTTGTTCTACCTGGTTGTGACCTCCGCCTGTCCCTGACTCTGATTCAGCTTCTCCCATTGTTTTCGCTGTGTACTGTTGCTTGCTGTGATTGCCTGTTTTGTAATAAACAATTCCTGGTTTTTAGTTCTGCACACGTCGGTCTTGAAGTCTTGTGTCTAACACTAAGATGTGAGTGCTCACACATTACGTAAATTGTTCATTCAGAACAAAATGTTAAGAAAGCGTGATACAGCAACCTGCCTAACACCACACTGTGCACTAAAAACTGACTGTGTCAGTGGTTTTGTGTTTGACCCCTGAAATTTCAAGACAAACAGACAAAAATTCTGACATGCCAGAAATCCATCTGATCAACTAACTGCTCAATTTCCCCCTCAAGCCCCGCCACCCTCTCTGCACATCAAATGACAGCTGATAAAGCTGATATACAGCCCAATCCTGACGGCTAGTCAAAGTTAAAAATAGGGTTGAAAATGGACAACAATCGCACAGTGTATGCCTTCAGTTTGGCACTGGAGCTGAAAGGGTAATGTAGCTGATAAGTACGGACTGTATAGCCCACCAATTAGCAGTTAGTCAAATTCTTATAAAAAGTTCTATAAAAAATTATAAGACGTTCTGAAACAATGTGGTTTCTGACACTGTACTGTTATAAAGTATGAACAAAATTAGCAACACAAGTCAACGCTTAACACGGTTGCAAATGTTGGACCTCGTTTTTGTCATGTGCACAGTTCCCACAAAGATTTTGACACCCATCTATGTGTTTTTACATGGGATTCGTTGACACTCAAGGGTACAAAGGTGTGAACAGTTCTGCGCTTTAAGAACACATCATGACGTAAACGTTTCCCTGGAACCTTTTCCCAAGAACAACACTTTACAACCACCAAAGATGTCTCAGCTGATGTACTATATTTAGGATAGAAGGTAAATTGTGTAAAAGTGTTTTTAAAGTGTTTTGACAGCTATAAACTTCATGACAATGCAAATGCTATTTAGAAGGTAGGTCAAGAAAGTCAAACTCATAGCCGTAGGACAATCTTCCTCTGCGCCATCACTCATAATGAGCAAATAACGATTGTAATTAGTACTAGAGCGTATAATTAACATTATAATTGATGTTAAAGTCAACACAGCCTTTCCTCAAGGCTCCTCCGGCATGCAAAATTGCCCTTACTGGTATTATTGGAAAATTGGCCCAAGCTGTGAGCGAGCCCCAGACAGTGAGTCAAGTTAACATCTCTGTCCTGAGGCTGGGTAGTATAACAGTCACACAGAGAATCACAGCAGCAGCACTAAAGCTCAAGCCAGTACTCCTATCATCCCTTGCTCATCCTCAGCCGTATGCGTCTGACATCAACAGCCGCTCCGGGCTGATCTTTATGAGCCAAATTGAAGCCTGTGAGTGCAGTTTAGGCACGAAACGGTAAAATCAAAGCTAATTTAAATGCCCTTCCTGTAGAAATGTGTCTTTTTTGCCAGCATAATCAATGTCATTGCCAGGGGGCGTAGCGTTTTGTCCTCGATGTGGTTTTAGCATGGCCTCAAGCGGCTGCGATCCCCTGTGGAATCCTGAGAATGGTACTGCTTACGTGGGCGTATGTATCAACGTCAGTGTTTGCAGAGTCATGGCTCAAAGTGTCGGCATGTGTACAGTTGGAGTGTGTATGTACTGCATCAGTCAGGATGGAATACTGTGTCTAGTAGGCCATGAATGAATCAAAACTGGGGAGACACCACTATTTTTTTGTAGCATGAATGCCTTTGGACATGTCAAGGCTGGCCCGAAGAAATTTTTCATTTTCAGCTTGGCCTAAAACGACCCATTCACTTCTTGCTTTCTTGTGCTGGGTTGTAATTTTATGATGACTGATATTCTGTCAACCTCCTGTTTTCTAGTTTTTCTTTAGGTTTATGGACATTATAAAACAACCATACACACGGAGAATAAGCCTTGAAGGATAATTTAATAAAGCTAAGGCCACGAAGTAGCCCTGAAGCACTCAGCACCATAAATGCTACTGTGATGACAGGCTGAACAGTGTCTGACCTCATGCCTCGGGTGGAGCGGTTGGTGTAGTTCTGCATCAGCTGAGGCAGGCCCAGCATTGCCTCAGACATCAGGGCCAGCGAGCCTAGAGCCTCCACAAACACCACCCAGTCCAGGAAGAGGAGCGTGACAAAGGCACACAGCATCGTGAAGCCAAAACAGAACAGCAGATAGTCCTCAAAAGCACTCCAGCTCCAAAAATACCGCAGGTCCAGGTCTGTGAGAGAGGTGAGAAAAAGAGAGAGAGAGAGAGAGAGAAATTCATCTCAATATGCTCTTCTGGAACTGAATTTCTGGATGATAAGATATCCTCAGATTTTCATATACCTCAGAAAATTTGAAAGCAGCATATTACTGGCATTCACTGAATAAATATCTCGCCGGCTGACTCGGACAACTGACTCAAGAAAACCCTGCTGAATGTACAATGCGGAGGCCTAAATCAGCTCAGCGTTCTGCCTCGCCTGTCTGATGCACTGTTCCAATGAAATGTGCCTCCCGTCTCTCTGAGCAAATATTCATTATTTTTGGCAGACGCATTTAAGGATAATTGCACTTTTTATTCATGATAACGTTAAACGCAATTCCTCCCTCGGGAACACAGCAGCACTGGGTGCAAAAAGGATTTATCAAACTCAAGTCCTAAAGAATCACAGCATTGCACGATTTAAAGTCATAGAAAGAATTAGGTGCACCAGAGCAGAACACTAACAGTGCAGCAGTGTGGCTCTAAAGGACTGGAGTCTGACACCCTTGATTTATCATGGAGAAGTGTAAAGAACATACCGTTCCACCGCCAGCTAGAGATACACCATCTGTGCAGTAGAGACTAGAGAGAGCTGGCTACCTGACCTAGACTAGCACAGACAAAGCTTGTACTCTCACAAGCCTTCTCCGTGTTACTGATCACAGCCATGTCCGACATCCTGACATGATCAATGACTACCTGCCTCTTTCCCACACAGGGCAAGCTGGAATGAGCTGACAGCAGCAGAACAGAATTGATGGCTAAATAAGGGCCCATTCGTTACCACCCTGACTTGAGGGTGACGTTGCATGGAGCAGAAGCTGTGCGCCGAGCTGTCATTAGGCAGGTTCTGTTCTTCACACCCCGTTCACTACCCGCGGGCCTTGGTACCCGACAGCCACTATTGCGGAAATGGGAGCAGTGGGCAACAAAGCAGTAAGTGAGACATCTCAATGTGAGCGGAGGTTAAATTGGGTCAGAACACACTGGCCCAGAGCTTTAGAGCTTTCCGATTATGTGAAGGGCAGAAAGGGCTGAGCTCTGGCACTGGGATTTAATTGAAAACATTTTTAATGAAATGTTTGTGAGATCCATTTAGCTGATTTAATAAAGCTGCTGAGAGAAAAACAGTCAACAGCTACACTCCCACAGCCACCAACTAGCTAACAATCAATGCTCATTTATGTTTTCCTCTCCTCCTCTCGTTTTTGTCAACAATTATCCTTTAAAAAAGAAGAGTTATTATTAATATGGCAGAAATTAATAACAATGATGAATAGTAATAAGAATGCTCAATGCGAAATTTGAGACACAAGATTAGTCAACCATGGGGACACAGCAAGATTGATGAAGTATAGTGAGCCATATGAGTACTGCCATGAATGCAGTACACATCCCCTCAAACCGAAAATGTCACGTAACTATTTCAAGCTGGAATACTGAGGAAGCAGTGTTGCGTATTTGCAGCCATAGACACTGTACTGGAGACAATTTAACCCCTCACTGTTGCCTCAGTGCCTGTCCTAATCGTTTTCTCTTCCCTATAAGTAAGGATTCCCTCATCTTTGCCTTTTCTTCTATGATTCTGCATTTGTGAAACTGTGGCTTTTGAAAGCTCATAACTTTATACTAATCACAGTATAGTATCTCATTAATTCCATCATTTCATTGTGTTTTAATGTTAATTCTGTTCAAAGCGCTGCACCATTAGATGAAATAGGGAATTTCCAATAAGAAGCTGGCAAAGGAGAAGTTGGTTTCAGGTTCTTAGTTTTAATGCTAGTAGCATTTTTAAAAAAATGAACCCCTTACAGTATCCAACCTGGAATTTGATACTTCCAGAACATTACCTTGGATACAAAGCTTATTCTTTTTCCACCGGTGTGTTGTCTGTTCTGGGCTACTGTAGCAATGCGGCTCTGCATAGCTGTCTCCATTGGAGGATGACCCACTACTATGTGGATATGAAAGGCTCATTCTAAGCTAATGAAAACACAACGATTAGTAACACATTACAGTGTTGTAATGCTGAGAAACTCATAAAATACCACATACATTTAAAAATATTGTTCCCACACCGCTAGAACCCTTAGAAGAAACAGGGCTTCCCCACATCCTAAATACCAACTTATCCCCTGAACGTGACTGACGTGTATGTGTTTGTGTGGGATTAATGCTTCTCATTATCCAACTGCTGAGATGCAAAAACAGAAGAGAAGATAGGATCTGAGCCCTGGGAATCGGAAAAAGCAGGGGAGAGAAAAGAAGACAAGAAGAGCTCAGCCCCCCTCCCAGTGCCCTTGAAGAGGACGAGTGGGGAGAACGGAAGAAGTAAGCAATATGAATTGGCACAAACGATGCAGCAGACATAGAGTGGGAGAAGGAGATATCGCAAGAGGGAAACACACACACAGACAGACACAGTGCCAGAGTAGGGGAGCGACGCCGGTCCCGGCACATTAATATGATGTGCAGTGACAGACGCAGGTCCTGATGGAATGCGAATAGTAGGCTTGGCAGAGCTGTGAGAGCTTTATTTTTCACCCTGTGCATATAACACGATTGATTCCTCCTCTTCTCCAGCAAGGCATTTCCAGCTAGAGGGCCGAACACTGCCCTTTGTCAGGAACATGAAAGCTCCATTCCCGCTTTAAATAAAACTGCAGAATGCGCTGACGACAGCATCGGCTTCACCGGAATGACGGAGGAACACCCTGCACTCGCCTTCATCTTATATGAGTCTCCAACCACAAGCATAAATGTAATTTTGCGTCTTTATAACACAAATTTTTAAAACCTGTTCCCTTTACTCTTCAAACCACTGGCTCATTATTGGGCTCTTATCTTACAGCTTCTTATTTAGTAACTAGTATGAATTATCCTGTATCTACTATGAAAAATAATAATAAGTTATAACGAAGGGTTGTGAACCCCTAAACAAGTCTATAGGGTTTATGGATTGAGAGACAGAGAGTGAGTTAAGCTTCTGTTCACAGTGGCCCTTTCTATCCATGCCCTCCAGTCTCATATGCCAGAGACTTGGCTATCACAAGAGAGTCTGGTAGGTGTTGTGTAATTTGGCATTTAGCTTGATAAATCGAAGTTTGTTTTCCATGGGACTGATAAAAAAGACTAGCATCAATCTGTGTAATCCTCCAGCCAGAGAGTATAAGGGTAAGACTACTGTGACCCCAATTTCTCTTCTTATGTGCTGAAGTCCTCCTGGAGGAGTTCCAAACTGGCCTGGGATCAAGTTGTACAACAGTATAAGTATTTGGCCACTTTATGATGATGGACCAAGGTTTGATAAGAACACAGACATGATAGTCGAAAAGTGCCATCAAAGGAAGCTACACTCCTTTGAGATGAAGATGAAGGTGTCCTCACAGCGCTCTTTGTACCTATACTGTGACCAGCAAACTTTTAAGAAAGCCACATTCCGGTGTATAGGGTCTTTAAATTGCTTACTTCTGGACCTCTTTGCTAAGCTATTGTTTAAGAGTTTGCAAGATGTCTAATTATATCATAAGACTCAGGCTTTAGTGTGGGATGGACGGTGCACCCATAAAACATATACACATAGAGGAGCATGGTGGTGTTTTTCTCAGGTGTGCGCAGCTCTTTGCAGAGAGCAGTTCATTCCCCAACATAGATTACATGATAGAGCAGGGAGAAGAACTGCTTTCCACCTCCCCATAAACCCCCTAAACTCCACTACTTTGACAGTACGCCTTTACTCAATCTCCATCTGTAAACCTGTCAAACCAATACCTCTGTCATTCATCTACCAGCTGCCAAGGTTCACTGTCCACATCGCTCCGTAGGGCATGTCAATCTCAGCCAGAAAAAACAGAGTGGCAGGGAGGCATCTGAAGAAAGTGGCAGGCAAAAGGGGAAAAAAAACATCCAGACCCCTTAGCACTCTCGCCTGAAGCCCCGTCCACAAGCCTATACAGCTGAGGGAGAAAGATTTACAGCCAACTGAGAGCTCTCATGCACCTGGATGAAGACCAGAAGCCTAGGGGTAGATGCTCAACCCAGGCCGTGAAGCCTGGTCGGGGCTTATACAAGCTCCAACTGCCTCTTGCCCATCAGCTGAGCCCCAGAGCTTACAGCCAATCACTGATGAAACTGTATCAGCAGGAGCATGTATTTATACATAGATGTGTGTCCTCAATCAAAAGCATGAGCATGAACAGCTGAACCCCTAACTACTTACATACGTGAACAGGCACATATGTGTACAGAAGCAGATCTTGGAACACTCGCCAGACATCCACGTGTCCACAGACATGCTGTTTGGTTTATTGTGCATCCTATAAAACATGGCTTCAAGGGCTATACAAATGCAAAAGGCAAGTGATGCAAGTAACTGAAAAACACATATGGGCACCCATGCAAGGCCTAGCTGAATTTGTGGCTGCTGTTATGATCGCCAGTAAATGCCAACCCTGCTGTCACACTGTGGGGAGAAATAAAAAAAGCAATTTGGATCAAATAAAATGTTCTGTTTTTTACCTTATAGCCCGAAACACATATGAGAAGTCTGTTTCTTAGCAGTAGAAGGTGCACTATGTGCAGAGGTATTAAATAGTAGATAAAGAGTTCTATGTAGGATGCATTTTAAATACATTGTGTTTATATACATTATGTGTATTTACATTGTATGTGTATTCATTAACAAAGCAATGGTTGGTGTGAACTAGTTAGCTGTAGAGAAACTTGCTGATTTCTTTACATTGGTGACGATGTTGGTAATGGTAAATTGTTTTCTTCGAGGTCTATTTTGCCTCACATTATGCTGTATCTCTTTATCATAAATACATATTAAAAATCCATTCTACTTCAATGTGTTTCTGTAACTATTTTTTATGTGGTGAAAAATCTGATATAATAAACTGTCTAACGCAAACAAAAAAAAAAAAAATAGTGGAATATATATTTTAGTAACGGCATGTGTGAGTGTTCATCAGGTTTCTGGGTTTTGGGATCATTACGTACGTAAGGAGGGCGTTCTCTGGAGCAGATGTCCAGCAGCGGAGCTAATACTGAATAATGCATAAAGCAGTAGGTTCAGAAATAGTGGTGCTACTTCAGAATAAGAAGCTATGTTTGGCCCACACACTAACTCAATAACATACAGTGTTGTGCAAAAGTTGTTGATCTTTCAGATATTTCAGGGTCAGACAAAAATGCAAGAAACACATTTTCCAATTAACACTCAACTAAACGCAACCAAACGTAATATCAAATCCATCAATATTTAATTGCCTGCTTTTTACTTTTGTGCAACCAACTGCCATTAAACTCATCAATTCCTTCTAACTTAGGCACCAACAAGTTTCAGCTGTGTCCAAACTTCTTTCTCATGTGCATTAAAAATGGCTAGGGGAGATATTTGTAAAGAGATAAGATATATGGTCATCTATATGTATGAGAAAGGGAAAGTAAAAGGCAGTTTCTAAAACTGGAGTAAAAAATAAATACAGAGAAAATGGGAACAACCATACGAGACAAGGGCTGCAGTTGTTGAAGGAGAGATTCCACCTTTTTTTTTTTAACAATTTCTGAATAATTCATTCCTTGAGATGCAAAATGATGGTTTACTACTCTGATTTCTTTACAGTGGTGGTAATGGGAGCCAGAGGTTGCTGGGTCTACGACACAAAACCAGCAGTGAACCTACAGGGGTTGGACAATGAAACTGAAACACCTATCATTTTAGTGTGGGAGGTCTCATGGCTAAATTGGACCAGCCTGGTGGCCAATCTTCATTAACTGCACATTGCACCAGTAAGAGCAGAGTGTGAAGGTTCAGTTAGCAGGTAAGAGCACAGTTCTGCTCAAAATACTGCAATGCACACAACATTATGAGTGACATACCAGAGTTCACAAGAGGACAAACTGTTGGTGCACATCTTGCTGGCGCATCTGTGACCAAGACAGCAAGTCTTTGTGATGTATCAAGAGCCACGGTATCCAGGGTAATGTCAGCATACCACCAATAAGGACGAACCTCCACCAGCATCACGTAGTGACCTGGCCACTATCCTGCAAGAAGAATGGCTTAAAATCCCTCTGACCACTGTGCAGGACGCAGTATATGTCATTCCCAAGACGAACTAATGCTGTATTGGCCGCAAAAGGAGGCCCTACACCATAATAATAAATGATTGTGGTCTAAAACCAGGTGTTTCAGTTTCATTGTCCAACCCCTGTACATGTGGCTTATGAATTAATACATGTAATGTTCATGATGGAAAAACAATGTTAATAAATCTAAAGGGAATATAATATTAAATTATATACAATAATCTAAAATGCAAAAAGCTAAACATTTACCACTAAATTATCACAAATCAATGTGTCAGACACCATATTTGTAACTATTTCATGTTCTAACATTCTATGAAGGTGATTTCAGAGGCACTTTAAACTCTCTAGCCGTCTGGTTGCTATCACCAGCACTGTGCACATTTCTGACTCTGCAAGTTTCTGTAGGTTTCACCCACAAAACCTATCTGAAAGACTTCTTTTACATCTTACCTATTTAATTAAGCAGAAAAACATGGATGGAGTTCCCCCTGTAAGACTTTCATGTAATTTTCTGTTAAATGTATGTTTTGACATGAAATTAAAGAGATCAAACGGTAGTCTAATAACCCGGGCCCAACACATGCATACGCACAGAGATAAAGATTCAAACAGACATATGCATATATGCTCATATCACACACACTCAGACACCCTCTTTCGCGCTGATGAAGGTCATGCCCTCAATATCTTTTTGTGCTGTGGTGCATATACACTCAGACACTTCCAAGATACTAGCTTAATTATGATGGAGCCTGGAGTCAGGGAAATATGGTCTAATTTAATCTAACTTCAAGAGCTGCTGTCAACATCCAGATGAAACAGAAAGCCTGACAGTGGAAAGCCACTATGTTCAAGAAGACGTTCTGTGTTTAAGATCTAGATCTTTAATTACCGACATAACGCAATCAGTAAAAACATATAAAAAGAAGAGTTTTTACAGTGAAGCCTTCATGAAATGGTAACCTTAATACATATCAAAGGAGGCAAGCTGGCCCACACACAAGCCAGTGAGACATGTGGGAGACCTTTTATATTGAAAAGTGGATAAATATGCAGTATATATATATAAATATATAAGCATGATATGATATATATATCCTTCAGGGACTAGGCATGCTTCTTTTATTTGAATACATATCCACATTCCCTGTTTCTTTTTTCATTCATATCAGATCATTCACTGCCTGTACAGTCGCATCTCCATAAATGTTTTCAACCAATATTTTGCGGGCCATTTTATTATTCATACGCTAGATGCCATAGGTCACAGTTTTAATCTACATTAACTTCCAACACTGAATATACCAACAGCAAAGCCCGGACTAGGCAATAAAAAGAGTGCTTTAAAAAAAACACTTTCCGAAAATAAGCATGAACATTTGGGAAGCTTTAGAGTATTTGCAGGAAACTGGGGGTGCAGTAAGAGTAGATGGAGTGTGGCAACACCACAGCCCCTCGCTGGGCAGTCTGCTTCAAGTTTCCACAAAGCCAACTAACCTCGATGAGCTCTGACAGCGCTTCACTGACGCAACGTTCCGGCAACACATCATTGCGGAGCGGTTAGTGCGTGCTAGAGAAGGGTGGCCTGCAGGTTCGCCCTTGGCTGAACAACAGACCATGCAGGAAACGGGTCAGTAGACACCATATCCAAATAAAGACTTGTAATTAGGTCCAATCAGGTCCATTAAACAAAGAATCAGGTGCTAATTAAGTAATTGTTCCTCTGAGTGGGGGAGAATAGCTCCAGGACTGCAGTGCAGATTGGACTGCAGTTTTTATGTGAAGGGCTGGGTAATCTGGAAGGTCATGTTATCAAGGTCAGTATGTGAAAGACAAAGCCAGAGGGGCACATGCTTGTCTAAGCTGTTTCAAATTAAAGTACACTCATCATCGGAAAAAAAAAGCTGCACCCAGAAGGAATCAACCGACAGGAATGAAACTTGGTGGGTAGGTTTGACATTGTGAGACATGTAAATAAAGCAAGGTTTCATGCTTGGCTTAACATGTGAAGTAAGCAAGGATGGGCCTTATACCCTATAAGACAGGGTACCTACCTGTCTGTATAAGGTCATCCTGTAGTGCATGCTTTCCATTCTGACTCATGCTGTTGTGTTGGTAGCATCCTTCGCAAGCAAAGTACACCTCAGAGAAGAATTCAAAGGCAATTCCAGCAGTTGGAAGAGTTTGAGAGGGGTTGCATCTTAGGGCTCCGGGAAGTTGAACATTCTAATCGATGTTAGACGTTGCCAGGCATCCGCAGACTGATCCCGCAGCTACAGTTCAGCGAGCAGTAATGCCCTCCACGAATCATTCAGTGTCAGCACCACTGGCAAACGACTACACGCACACAGACCGTTACAACGACTACGCTTAACAACACATCTATGTCGCCAAAGACACTTCCTTCTGGGTTCCACTATTCTTTTGAAGATGAGTGTAAGATTGAATCTTGATTCAGATTTTTAAGACATTCTAATTATTTTTTCATTGCTGGTAACATTTTCTGATGAGGCTAGCTTCTTCTTTGGATTATCCTGTTCCACCTTAAATGGTGATGGGGATACATTCTGGTGCCTAAGGCGCTATAACAACTACAGCACCATTTAAGGTGTAACAGGAAAATGAAACCAAAAATCTGGTGAATAAGAAGCTGACATCAGCACTGTAATTTTGAAAAGGAGGGTATGTAGTGACAATCCTACCTAGATAATATCCAACCTGGAACTTTATGTTATGGAAGGACACTAATGAAAGCTCAAAAAAAATTATACATACTTCTTTTTCTACTGTCATTATTTTTTTCCCCCCCAAAAAAAGAATCAGCTTGAATCGTAAACACACTGTACTGTGCTAAAGCAACGTGTGTGGGCAAAATAAGCTTCTTCAGAATGTATTTACTGCCTTCAATAATTCCACATGAAACTGAATATAAAATCAAGTGAATGCAGGGTGAATATTAAATTAAAGTGAATGCAGTTTCCAATTACAACACGTCTGTCAGAGCAACAGCGGCTCTACTTTCACAGTTTCTATGTTAGATATTAGTCAGATATTACTGATATTGGAAGCATCAGCTGTGTGCTTTGCTTATAAATGAGACTTGAAGTGATAAAAAAAAATCATTGCATGGCAGTAGCCGGACATAACTTTTGTTTTATCAGAAGAGCCATCAATACAAACCATCATTCAAAAGCTATATTTGGAAGAGCTGACTATAACTGAATATGTTTAGAATAAAAAATGCATTAAATGTTATTCAACTGTTAACACTGACAGACTAATACTTACTATACAGTTCATATATACTACAGAATAGTGGTGTACTGTATATAGACAGTATTGTACTGTCTGTATACTAACTGTATTGTGCATGTACTGTATTTTGCATGTACCTTAACTGCATAGTGCTGGTAGTATATACTGAATGTACTGTACATTGCTTGTATTGTGCAGTACAGTGCAGAAGTAACCGTATAATGCATGTACTGTATTGTAAGGATACTGTATAATGACTCAAACCAGGCTGTTAAACCATGGCCCACTAAACCAGGGCTCTACTGTGTTCTGCGGGGCCCATCAGAGGACCATCAGTGTTCATATCATTCGCTTGTTTTATTCATGGTATTCTATATTTGATTGCATGTCTTGCACTCACAGTTGTTTCAAGACACGTTCCATGTGAACTGCCCATAATTCACCATGGCTTATCTCACTAAGAACTCCTACCTTGGTGATACAGGGAGCTGTAAAAGGTGTATATTCAAGTCACATGCTAGATACGTAGTGAGAGCCTCTCTGTTCCCTAACTCTTATCACTACTTTCCTGTCCTGCTGCTCAGCTACTGATTGGCATCAAGATTACCTTCACACTGCATCTGTGTATACTCACAAGTCTTCATCATTCACTGGATGGAATCTTCAAGGGTGCAAAATGTGAAATAGATGATAAATAATTGTTTTCCTGCTAAATCTGTTATGTTCTCTCACAGCCAGGCTCCGACCTCCAGCACTGACAGGAAGTGTGTGTTTATAGAGTCGTAGCTCGTGTTCCACTACAGGAGCAGTCCGTTCACCAGTTCCAATTGCTGCCCAACGTACTGGCAAATGTAGCATCCATTCGCTGAGAACCTTACTGCCTCGCACAGGTGTGCAAAACAGCAGGGCCAACAGGGTTAGAATCTCAACCTTTCTGACCTGCATGCTGATCTTTGTGATAGAGATGTGCCACTGTCTGTGAAAGTAGGAAATTAAAAGTGTTGGTTCAGCCATATATGTGCACCCTTCCCCCAGTTGTAGTTGATTAGGCTTATCAGATTTGGTGTTTGCACAAGAACTATGAGGCCAATGTTGCTAACAAGGTATGAAAGATTTCAGCCACGATTAGGATCATGCATGCTAGTCGTTGTGAGATCAAAGGTTGCCAGACCATTAGGAAAAACAGACAGGATGGAAAGAAGTAGATATGTCCTTATGTCATAATTTGCTTTATCTTTTTGTGTGTGTTTATAAAAGTGTGATAATTATTTGTTTTATTTTTTAGTTTTATACATTTTTCTGAATATTTTTTATGATGAACATTTAAGGTAGAACTCCTTGTGTGTTTTTTTCTGGTATTGAGTAACACAACAATAATGAGAAAATGACTATTGCTTATTTACTACGTCTTCTGAATGATACTGAATGCAAAGCAACAGCTCTTTTTTTGAAAGAGCTATAATTAAAAAGTAACAGATTAACTTTTCAAAACCCATCATAACGTAGTCCAACTCTATTTACATGCAGGCTATGTCTCAAGTATGTTCAAAACAGTAATAGCACCAATGGTAGCATACGAATGTGATGTGTGTTTAGTATAGTATAGGTGGTTTTAGGCACTACAGTGGAATGCACCTGCCTCACAGCTCCTGTGGGGAAAATTTAGTGTAATACACAGCAGTGCCTAACCTGCACAACAGAAACCATAGAACAGCACTTATTTAGAGTGAGCCTTGACCAGGATTTTAGGGACAACAGAACTCAGAACTAAACTGTCGGGGTAACAATAGAATTTATAGTGGAGAATCTGGAACCTCACAATACAGTCCTAGTTAATATCTTATCTGATAGACTAAACTGAATGGACCTGGAGCAAATAGCAAGACTAAAGGCTGATGAGAGGAAAACAAGACAAACACTCCATCTGCACTAGATGGACAGAATCTAGTGTACCAAGATTCTGTCCAAATTTTACTGTAGTCTACAAAATTCAGTACAACATCACTGTAGCATGTCACAATTCTTTCTAAATATTACTGTAAACTACCATAATTCTATTAAACAGTACTGTGGTCTACCATAATTCTATTTAACAGTACTCTGGTCTACCATAATTCTATTTAACATTACTGTAGTCTGCCAAAATTCTGTTTAAACATTACTGTAGTCTATCATAATTCTGTCCAACATCACTGCCTGCATGACAAAGTTCTGTCTTAATCTGCCTAACCCCAACTACTGCCAACCAAGCCATCTCCACATTCCATTAAATAGTAACCCTTAGCTTGTAGTATGACATCACTCACAGCACAGGGAACAGATAAATAAAACTGATATTAATAGTTATTATTAAAGCATAATCATTAACAAATTTGTATGAGACGACCTACAGGAGCTATGAGAAACCCTGAAGTAGAATTGGATGCGACCTGAACCTGGCAAATATTTGATGAATGATGTGCAAGATGTGAATGGTCAGGATCCATCATGCCCAGACAAATATTGTAAGCTCTAACTCTGACACATATTACATGAGACAGGGACAGAAGTGACAAGGGCACGATGTAATAAACACAAAGAGAAGGGGAGTAAACAGGAGTCGTTCACGCTCTGACAATGCACCCGTGTGTCTGTGTCATATCTGCTTAAAAGAGCACCCCTCTCTGCCCCATTCAGTGACCCGGTCACTATGATGTGAGAGAGAGCAGAAAAGGGGCAGAAAACGGAGAGTACATAAAATGGACAGCACCCAGATGGAGGGACATAGAGATAAAGAGGTGAAGGAGAGCACACACTGAAGGTGTAAAAACAGGCCCAGCAGCTGGGGCACGGGCTACTGAAGTCAGGCTGCGGTGATTCATCACAGAAATAAAGGCAGCATTGCTGGAGGCAAAGGTGGGATGCATCCATCCGTTTTGCTGTCAGGGTGGGCGGGGCAGGTCTTTTAGATCAGGGTGCTTGACCCTCAACAAGCCCACTCTGGCTGTGACAACAAGGGCAAAGCTGACACAAGGACGAAGCTTGTTCCATCATCTGCTACAGCAGGTTTGCAGAATGTATAAAGGACAACTCTGATGTTTAAAAAATATTGAGATTTTTGCCTGACATTAAAATTGGAACAGGTCACAAAACGTTTACTTGACTTTGCTTAAAATCTTAGCGGAATTATTTTTGTTCAAATATAAACAAAGCCATTCAGAAAGGGTCTGATGTGGAGAAGTGCGTATTTAAAAGGAGTTTACTGACAGATATCTTTACAACAGTGGAAACAGTCACGTGACCCATGTGTGTAGGTGATAATGGTAAAATTGTGGTAAACCTGGATAAGACATTTTTCCTTTTTGCTGCACCAGCTCCCAGACTACAAGTACTAACAATATCAATATAAATACAAAGTATTACATAAGGAACCCTAAAAAACACAAGAGGAAAAAACTTGAACATGAAGGGTTGAAGGCATCAAGTAGCATATTCATAAACATTTCGTGTTATTTTCTGAAAGGAAGGTTTTAGAAGTATTGAACATATTGGACATCTGGAGCCCGATTCATGAATGTGTTTTCAGACAGAAAATCTTCTTAAATGCATGTTTTTTTCTTAACTTTATTCTTAAAGAAAATAATTTTAATGTTTCCATAAGAATAATTGTAAAAATAAAGTGAAATTCCTGAAAACATTATGTTCTTAAATGGTTTCCTAACCTTACGAGAGACTCACATATCTTAGGCTGTAAAAGATGACAAAGTAAGCCTCTATAATTATTGAATTTTTAACAGTTTGGTTACAGAGCCTGTTTTCAAAAGGTTAAGGGACTTTCAGGTTCATTTAAACTCATTTAAATATTATAAGACGTCTACATAAGCCGAGTATAGGGCAAAGGTGTTGTTGTAATCTGTGTTTTAAATGGAAGTTACATGAGTTTTGAAGAAAGAAAAAAGAATAAAATCCACTTAAACACAGATCCTCTTATCTTCATCATATACTTCTGCAGCAATATTGACTCTCAACGAATTCAGTCTCATACGTATCTGACAGACATTTTAGCCAATGAGCTGCAAGGAAAACCTAAAAGATCCTCCCTGCAATCTTGCAAATAATGGTATATGGATATATGTATATGGTAAACTGTAAAACGATAGCCTATCCTACAAAATCGAGGGTAGACTAGCAAAAAAGAGAGAATAAAGTTTAAGAATTGCAGGTAAAAACATTCTTATAAACTTTCTAGTGTTTGTCTTTCATTACTTTTTTTTTTTTTCGAGTAAGCTTTTATAAATCCGGCCCCAGGCTCTACCAGTGTGAACAATTCGGACTCTGACTGTAAGTTTGTCTTGAATTGAGAATTTCACTTGAAACCACTCATTATTCATTTTCAGAAAAAACACATCAGCATTCCAATTTATTCATCACCTTTAAGTGATTTCCTTTTTTGTGTTTAACATCATGTACTGTATATACTGTAGATGTACTGCTTTATGACCAGCCACACTTCAGTTCCTGTGCAGACAGATGCTGGAGGTGTTAATGTGTTCTACTGCAGCTCTGCAAGTTACTCACTATTACAGTAGTTTATGATCTGTTGTTTTGTATTTGTACTTTTTAGAAAGGTAGACCACTTTCACTTTTGACATTTGTTTCATAGAAGCTATGCTACTTGAGCAGTAGCTCAGATGACACTAACCACTTGTGAGCCATAACTGTGTAACTAATTATGAAATGCTGTATCCACATTTTAAATGATATTGCATCAGCTATGTAGAAGATGACCTGAAGTTAGCCATTGGCTGCCTGGGGAAATGCTGTTTATTGAGGCAACAGAGAAGAGAACTGAACAACAGGGGAAAATGCTGGGGGAGCACTGTGAACACGTCCGACACAGTAATTAAACTATAAAGTGCACAATAAAACAAAGACAGGATGTAACACATATTACAACTATAAAACCACAATATTTGGGCCATTAAATGTAACTACATATAGGTCAGGAAAAGGCACACGGGAGTCCAGCAGTGGCGCCACAATATAGAAAAATAACAATACTGACTCTAAACTTTTAAGGAACTGACTCTCTCTCCTTCCAGGTGAGTTAAGAGTGCAGTGGAGCCTGGAAGAGTTCCAAATCTCCCACTGTTGGTTGTTTACTCCCATTAGACACAACACTAAGCCTTTTCATTCACACTTGTCATTGCACTTCTGTTACTGAGCTGTCCACTTTCTCACCTTTATGGCACAAGAACAACAAATGGTCAAGGGCTATCCTGTACGCACTGAAAAAAGAACAGTTCACACCAGGACACTCACAAAGAATTAGCTAAAACTCAGCGTCTATTATAAGACAGGACAGACTGACCTCATCACGCAATCACACTGCCGTCATCTCTCCCTATTTAGCAGAGTCATTACCAATATGGGTCTGTCAGTTCCTTTTAATGGCCCACGTAACCACACAAGCATAATGCAGAAATCAATACCGGATACTGAGGCATAGTGCTGTTACCTTTCCTGCAATTCCCGTTATTTGCTTGGTGTATCTGATTCCATATTTCCATTCCACAGTGTGCGGTTGAATGAAGTGGGCTCGGTCTCTGTCACTACTGTTTCTGTAATGGACACATGGCCAGATAGGACTGGTCTCACTCTGATCACTGTGACACAGTGTGCCAGAAGCATAAAGGCACTCAGGGGTAGTGATGGAGTTTAAAGCTTAAAGTGTACAAAGCTCTGCTCTGTACTGAGCAGAGAACTCACCCAGAAAAACAGCGGCACACAAACCCAACCACTCCAGCACTTTTACTGGACAAATCACAGCTGTCCTCTGACAGTCTACTGGATGATCAGTGTAGAGCAGCAACGGCCTTTTATCTCCCAGCTAATGAAATACTGTACGTGTGATCTGCTCATCTGCCTTTGATGGATGCTGCAGCCAGTTTTTAATGGGCCCAGAGAGATGGAGAGAGAGAGAGAGAGAGGAGGAGAGAGAGAGAGTGCAAGAGACCATGAGAGTGCAAGCAGAGTAAAAAAGAAATAAATAAATTCAAAAATTCAAGAATGAAAGGCTGTAAAAAGCAGAAAGGCAGGCAGTAAGAGAGCAGGAGAAAACAAGCCTGCCTATGAAAGAGAGAGAGAAAAAAGAGAGAGAAAAAAGACAGTAAAGAAAGTAGAATAAAAAAGAAATACAGAAAAAAGGAAAGGTACAAAGGAGGAAAGAGAAAGAAAAAACGAAAGAAAGAAAGAAAGAAAGAAAGAAAAAGAAATTAGACAGAGACATGAGGGAGAGAAGTGAGAGAGAGAGAGAGAGAGAGAGAGAGAGAGAGAGGGAGAGAGAGAGAGAGAGAGAGAGAGAGAGAGAGAGAGAGAGAGAGAGAGAGAGAGAGAGAGAGAGAGAGAGAGAGAGAGAGAGAGAGAGAGTGTGTGTACATGAAACACAGCTCAGTCAGGGCTCAGACAGTGTGCAGTGTCTACTCCAGTGGTAAGAAGCAGTTGCCATGTTGATAGTATCTCCTTGTCATTTTTGGAGACACGCTGTCATACTGTTCTCTTCAGCTGTGTGAGAGAGAGCAGTGCAGAAGCAGTTCACTCTGGACCAGCCTGTGCATCCCTGAGCCCTCACTAGCTCTGATGCCAATGTCATTTTTAATGAGGCAGCCAGGGACAGAGGTCCAGAGACTCTTAGGCCTGTTCTAATCAGCCCACCATGTCTGGAAGCCCATGCAACATGATAAGCACTGTCCAGAGCCTCTAACCTCTGAAATCACCCTGTGCTTTTATTCTGCTCAGTGAGGCCTGAGCAGCAGTCTATCAATGAGAGCAGTGAAGTGACCTAGATGAGGCACATAAGACCCTAGAGGCCAAGTTTGCTAAACAGCACTCTCATCAATTATCCATCTGTGCTCCATCACAGAGCTGTCACATCAACAATCTGTAAGAGCAAGCGAAGGAGGGAGACAGAGCAAGAGAAAGAGAGATAGAGAGAGAACAGAACAGAGCGAGGCTGAAGGTTAAAGCAATACTTTAATACTTTTTCTCAAGCCAGCTGGTGTGGTATCTGTATCTAAGCGGGGTGACTGCTACATGATGTTCTCAGGCTCTGGGAGTTGTTACTGCAGTTCAAGAGAATTGCTTTTACCAATTAGGAGCTGGAAAGTGATTCATTTCTTTATTTGCTGACTTCCCAGCCTGTCTTTCAAGACAAATGTTCTTGTTTTGTTGGTCTGCAGACGCATTAAAGGGGCAGGTAGGAAGAATGGAATCCTTGGTGTCTAAAAGTTTGGTGACATTCCACCTAATTAGTAATATCCGCTGCTTCAAGGTGTATCAATTGCTGACACAGAGATTCAGTCACAAAGCCTAAAGAGGACTTATGATCCATCCCATTCAGCTTTCATATTCTCACAAAGTTCCTGCAGATTTTGGGGTAGGGGTGGAGGTGGTGTGACAGACCTGTTGGAATGACCTCTGTAGACATGAAAACCTGAGACTGGTTATCACTAACCCCCTGCTGGACCCCCTGCAGTTTGTATACCGGGCCAACAGGTCGGTGGACTACACAGTGAATATGGGACTTCATCACATCCTTCAGCAGCTCAACCATCCAAACACTTACGCAAGATTTCTATTCTTGGACTTCAGCTCAGCCTTCAACACTATCATTCTAGGACAGCTAGACAGCAAACTGACCAAACTCAGTGTGCCAGCCTCCACCTGCCAGTGGATCGCAAACTTTCTAACTGATAGAGAGCAGCAGGTGAGGCTGGGGAAAATTCTCTCAGGAACCAAAACAACCAGCACAGGAGCTCCCCAAGGTTGTGTTTTGTCCTCATGGCTCTTTTCACTTTATAGGAACGACTGTGCCTCCGTTGACCCCTCTGTCAAAATTCTGAAGTTTCCAGACGATACGACAGTCATTGGTCTTGTCCAGGATGATGATGAGTGTGCTTACAGACTTGACTAGGTATTCACCTGGAGCAACCTTGAGCTGAACACAGCATAAACAATGGAAATGACTTCAGGAGAAGACCCCCAACCCTTCCAGCACTCTCCATCCTTGACAGAACCATGATGGCTGTGGAGTCTCACAAGTTCCTGGATATGACAATCTAAAAGGAGCTAAGGTGGGACTGTAACATCAGCTACATCATCAAGAAAGCACAAAGGAGGATACACTTCCTGCGTCAGCTGAGCTGATGGTACAGTTCTACACAGCCACCATAGAGTCTGTTATCACCATGTCCATCACAATGTGGGGCAGCTCAGTCATCAAACATGATACCCACAGACTGCAGCACATCATCAGGTCATCGTCAGGTTTAGGAGTGTGTGTTTGTACTGTAACTGTGTATGTAAGGTAACCGAAGACAAATTCCTTGTATGTGTGAACATACTTGGTCAATAAGGCTTGTTTCTGATTTGGATTCTGACACCAGGACATGTGACAATAATCCATTCATCTTAGTCCTGACCAGGGTGCCTCCACACACAGATTCTCTGGCTGTCTCAAAAAGCGTGACTCCTCCCTGAAGATGAGCCGCTGCCATTCTGAGATACTTCTGGAAATGGACGGCTTCACTTCCCACTGAATGTCTGCAATCTTAGCTGTTGAGTCAGTCAGGTACAGTAATATGGCTTTTCCTTCCCTCGTAACCACCAAGCATGAAACTTGAATCATTTGCATGTCTCACAATGTCAGACCTACATCTGACATTCCACAACTATGGACAGCGCTTTAAAGCCATGCAAACTAATATACCACAAGTATCGAGAGCGGGCCAAATCATCTACATTGTGGCTGCGAGAAATGCCGATTATTGGCAGGAGTTGGATGAATTCTAGCAGAGCATAGATTAAAATGGTCCAAAATTCTCTGGTCTGCAATGTTCTGTTTGAGCTCATGCGTCTTTAAACCCCTCTTCCGAAGGGCCCGGGGTGCTCTGATTTGTCAGCTTGTCTGTTCTTTTATTGGTAAAACTACAATAGATACTAAATGAAATAACCTCAACCTGAAAAGCATAATAGGTCCCCTTTAAATAATATCTGTAGAAAAGCACTACCAATAGCACGGGACACTCTGAGGCAGGTGCACACTGGCCCAAGATCACTTCACTGTCCGCCCAACATCAACTAGAGAAGGGTATGCGGTATTGGGCTGTGGAACAGTGGAACTGTGTTCTCTGGAGTAATGGAACCTTTGGTACAGGCTGGAGTAAGTTTGTGATCCAGATACTGATCATCCAACATCAGTATCTAACCTTATCAATGCCATTGTGGCTGAAGGCAATAATATTCTCAGAGCAATGTTCCATATCTAGTTTAAAGTCTTCCCAGAGGAGTGGACACTGTTACTGCAGCAAAGGGGGACAAACTCCCGACTAATAACTTTGATTTAAGATGAAACTGATCTACGGGTGTCTGAAACTGCTTCACAGATCCAGATTAAGTAGTTAACATATTAGAGATGTTTCAGTTAGGTATTAAAATATATAAATGAAAGTAAATGTTTCATGATATTGGGTCAAAAATGATGTTGGACCAAATATCATGAAAAATCATATTTAATTCATTTATTTTAAGTCAGGAGGACAGCATAAGGAAGATACCACTGTCTGCTGTGGGTCTTTAAATAAAGGCTACAGATAATTTTATGTATGAGACAAGAAAACATGTAAACTGTATTTTTAAGGAATCTTCAAAACAGAAGGGAATGAGAGAATGAGGGATTATGGGATTGTTATCCTCGTGAGAGATAGACGGCCCACCATCAGCTCTTCAAAGCTCTCTCTAAAGTTCTGTGTACTCGGCCCTTCATTGGCCTCACACCTGTAATGGAACACTGCCTGACCTGCCAGACCTCTCCATGGGCCAAATGACTGAGGCAGCGTTAGCACTGCTGATCTCACACTACACCGCAGAACAAGAGTGAGACGTCAGAGACACCACTGAGACTGGACCCAGCACTCGGGTCAAACATCAAGCCATGAATTAATAAAAGCTGGCCACGAATATCCGGCAGACACAGACCAAGTCAGAGAGCAACTCAACAATGAACTTTCTCACTGTGCTGATCCACCTGATTCACTCAGCCCAAAAATAACCCAAAAAGTGTGTGCATACCAGCAGAGAACCCTCAGGGTCGTCTAGACCTTTAGAAAATCTATAATGATTTCTGTGAGAAAAACCTGGAACTATTTTAGTTCATTTGTATTAAGGAGAAAAACCAGGGCTGTTGTACTCAAGCTCTGCCAGTATGCTAATTAGACTCTTATTTCATTGTTTAGGTTTTGTCTGGAAACGGCATGGTTTAAATGGGCATAAGAAGATTTCTGTACATAGAACTAACATGCCTTCAACCTTAAACACAATTGTTTTCATCCTTCAAATACATACTTTCACAAGAAGACAGACTGATTCCAAAATCCTGGACTGTTGCATAACCTCCTTGGCTCAGGCAAATAATATTCACACTGTACACATTTACATACGACAGCAGAGTAACAGCAATGAAAACGGCGGACTATGCTCAGACATACTCTTCCGAAGAACTGAACTCAGTCAGCAGGCATGGTTAATGTTTGTCTTTGAACAGGGCTGTTGACTTGTTGATTTGCTTTTTGTCCACTTCTTAATCAAATGGTCTGACAGAAAATCTGCAAATCAAGCTGGCATAAAAGAATCCAACTAAAGCTCCTGGACAACTTTATTTCATAGTTGTTCATTTGCTCTACTCTGACCAGTTTCTCAAACCCTGGACAATACTGAGCAGCTTTACTCAGTGTTTGACAATGAAGAGACTGATACAAGGAACGATACCACCTTTACTTGCATCTCAATCCCAATTAGACTTTTACGTAGCATTCAGGCAGGGTGACTTTTTGATGATTCAAGCAGATAATTTCACACTGAATGTTTCACAAAAAATAAGAACTTTGATTTACTCTGTGTTGATGTCAAGATCGAAAGCAAGTAGCTAGTACATGTAACGTGAGCGTCTAGCAAGCTGCAAGTATCTTATGTTAGCAAAGCTAACTAAATAGTACGAATGCCTAGCTTATTTAGACAGTTCATTTTATTGTCCTGGTTGTGTCTTGACATTGCCAATGAAAGCAGAGCTCATCAAATTATTCAATGAGCTCAGCAAAAAAGGAAAAACAGCTCGTTTCATCTTAGGACCAAACCACAAGGTGTAAATCACACTTAGCCATTTTTCACCCTGACCAAAGTCACACACCTCCCATGCAGAAATCAGAGAACATGATGCTATGGCACCTTTAAAATTGACTACTGTCGTGAATTACTGAGAAACTACTTTGAATTATTCAGCAAATACCATAAAACCCACCTAGACATTATACAGTAATCAGTGAGAAATGCAAGCCTGCATCTTAGGCCATTAGACTGGATTAATCAGGTTGAAATGATTACAGCTGCAATAAAACTCTGCACATTAATCAAGCCAAGCAAACCAAACAAATAATCAGTTGATTGCACTGTATTGGATGATACTTTCAGTAAAATTTGTGTTACTGTTCTTTATTATATAAAACAAATAAATTCTCATATTTAATTGGTTTACAGTCAGTGCTGCTTCCAAAGGTTTGGCCTTTAGTATGTGCGCATAGGGCAGAGTATCAGTTCTGAAAAACAAGAGAATGGAAAAGGAGGAGATCGGTTTCTTTGAGTCTGCCCATTTCACCTGCACCTTGAGGAAAGAATAGCACTGAAATGATAGTTTGTGTGTGGAGACCATGACAAATCACCAGGCTATAGGAGGATCCTTTCATATATTTGGTTTATAAAGTTTGTAATTTCTCAGCCAGCCATCTTTTGTTTACTACAGACACGGTGTCACTTGGCTGAATGTGCTAATTGAAATATTATCTCATTTTATTATAAGCACAGACACACACACACACACACACACACACACACACACACACGGACAGGAGTATGGTAATGGATATAACTGTAGGGCTCCTGACTCCTGACTTGTCTCCGAGTGGTCACACCTGATCGGTCATGCTGCAGCGCTGTAAGACACAGATAACACTGCAGCTCCCCTCACTGCTGGGACATCACAGTGCCCCTGTTGAGCATGCTCATAGCTTCTCCTCTTACTTCACTGCTTCTGCTGAGCTTGATAGCTGAGACAAATCATGCTGTTAACACTCAAAACGCAACTGCCACTTGTGGCCACTAGAGGGCTCTCTTTCCTATTCAGTGCCCTTCGTCACTGCAGAGAATTAAGTTTCTCAATAGGCGCTATGACATTTACCGGGTGGCCTAGCACAGCTATGGAACACATAAACAAGACGTGCTCACGTTTACTCATCCGGTTTACTGTAACTTAACTATAAGCTGTTCCTGTGCATACAGCATCATACGATAAACCCTTAAAGGCCCCTTAAAGAGCCAGTGTGAAATGAGCTTAGAAGATGTGTGAATATCTGTACATTTGCAAATATGAATATATATGGAGGTCTGAGAAGATCAGAGAAAGGGAGCTGGAAGAGGTGGGGTCCAAAATGAGAGAAGACAACTGTAGGCAGAGAGGTATGTCTCAAGTCCAACACCGCCTCTACAGTGTTTTGCGTGTTCAGCAGGAGGGGGTTACTGCTATACCAGGACATCAGCTGCTCAGCTGCCTTTCTGCAGGCATACTTATCACCATTGGCTATAACAACCGCCACAGTGGTGGGGGAGCAGGGCAGGGGGCTGAGAGAGAAAGCCTGAAGAAATAGTTGAAGATGTTGTGAACTGGCGGTTGTTTAGGAGAAAGGGAGCTTTTTCCCCACCCTGTAGTTCTTACCTTGTAGGTGATATTTTGGAGGCAGTGGAAATGTTTCAGCAATGTTTCTTGTCTGAGTAAATTTTCTTTGCTACTTTAATCTCATCCTCCATCTGATATTTGGCCTCTGTATAGATAATTCTGTCCCCACTCCTAAATGCTGCCTTCTTTTCCCTGTAGAGCACTGTCCGGGGTCAGGTCAGAAAGTCATGTTCTTCATAAGGCAGAGGGCAGCTATGTTATGTAAACACTTACATGTGTCACTCTGCAGTCCATACAGTCCATATAAGCAAACTAAAATGCCAAAAAAACAGTCCTGAGTCAGCAATTGTTCTTGTGATGCCCTGGAACACATTTTAGACAAAAATGAAGAAAAATAAATACGGCCTGTATTAGCGTTGTAGTACTACAGTCTGAGACCCCACTATAAACTAGCGATCGTAGTCTCATCATTTGGACCTGGACTTGGTCTTAGTGTCAAGGTAAAGTAGACTCGGAAATGATTCTTGAGACGAGCAGCAACCAGCTGAAGCCCTACTCTACATGTTTCAATAAAATAATGCTGGTTGAGAATCGAATTGTTCATTTCCATGATCACTTAACTGGATAGATCAGACTGTTTTAATTTAATAATAAATATTAATGCAAGTTGTTTGGTTTATATTCAATGACTTTGGGTGGTTATTCTAAAAAGGCTTTAAAGATAAAAGGATAGAAAAACCTCCAGAACAGCCATCATTGACTTTCAAAAGTTATAATGCAAAGCTGAACTTATACAATATAATAATTAATACAATTTTAGGCTATATATTAATGAATTTGGAATACGGGTGATAATGAATTTAGAATGAATTTGTATTTTCTCCCCCCAAAAAAATCTTAATCTTAGTTTAGCCACTTTTAATTTTGCAATAGCTTTGAGCTACTACTGTGGAATCTTGGCTTTTGGCTTAACCAATCTAGTGAACAAGTACAATTCCAGGGTTACATTTGCTATGCTGTGCTATTACATTTACATATTTAAAATTAAGTAACACAGTTGATGTCATTTTATTCTGTAGGTCAAACTCTCCATGATCAACTGCAAAATAAGACTGTACACAATTGTAGATCTAATAGCTAATACTGATTTATACTAACTGCCATTCTAACTTCTAAGGGGTTAATTGAGAAATCCTGCTTTGAGAAATACCCACAAGATCTTTTTACAGTGCAGCACTGGAGGGATACAGTGCACAAACAGAGAGGTCTCAGATTGCCTGTACTCTACAGAGGGAGGGGTTCCGGGCAATTCCGGATTTGTGACCATCTCCCCCCAAGCCCCCCCACAGTAACCAGACACCCTGACTACCACAGAGGCACTTGTACAGGGCGAATCGCAGTGCTTGCCTGTCACGGTAACCATTTGCCCTTCACTTCTGCTCCGGATATGAACCGTAACACAGCTGTTGGAAAATTGAGTTCACAGTTTCAGTGCATTAATAGCCAATGGACGTTTCAGGCAAGTAAGGAGGCGGGGTTTGTTTGGGTCTATGGCATGTTCCTGCTGGCTGAGTTCACATACACAGTAGCTCATGCTGGAATAGAGGCTGTGGAGCAGGAGGCCCTGCAGGCTGCAGTCCAGTCAATCAGGCTGCAGACGGAGACAGGCTGGAAGCCAGCAACTCCGACTACTTCCTCAAAGCAACAGTGCCAGGAAATGAAACACACAAGATACAATCAACTCAGGACTTTACTGTTACACACAGAACACGAGTACACACACGCACCCATGCACACACACACACACGCACACACACACTTTATCAGTTCCAAATGCATACACACAATGAACTATATGTTCCACACACTGACACTCAAACAAACCGTCCCAAATGTACACATGCACTGTAAGATCTAATCTTGATGCACACACGCAAAAGTCCCATTCTAATTAACAACGCAGACACACATTCGCACAGTGCCATGGGCATGATGTAGCAAACTGAGAAAAATAATACAAATGCTGAGACAAGAACTTTGACTTCTGCAGACCAATCAATCAGCAGGACAGGTAAATTAGGCCGCTGTCTGATTCCACACTCCGCTCTCTAACTATTCCTATATTACACAATTTCATCATCCCATCTCCCTCCCAGGCAGTGGACTCATAAAGAGCTGACTTAGATTGAGCCTCCTGCTGCACACAGAGAAAAGCCAATCAGCTGAACCTGAATTCACCATAAATCATCACTATACTAAGCTGACCCTGCATGAACTTAACCATCCTCTCCTATGCGAGTCTCAGCCAGCAGCTGCGAAACATTCACACCCTAAACACAGAGTACAAGACCTGACTGGCCACAGGCAAACAGTCGCGCTCTTTCTCAGGCTGCTGTAATATCCCAGAGGTGACAGCTGAGTCAGCCAAACTCAATGGCAAATGACTGGCCTTCTGCTCTGTTTTACACACGGGTTCAAAGTGTGGAAGCAAATTAACATTAACTTAAGTACAGCTTGACTAAAGCCTAGTGGGACAGCTGTATGAATTTTGGGGCCTTGAGGAAGCAGTACATAGCCAGCATTTTGTTGGAGAAGGAAATATTATACAAGTATTGAACTCTGTTGCATTATTCATAGCACTCTTCAGTCTTGTACTAGAGGTAATCCCTGCAGATGTGTTTTCCTGAGCAGTGTGACTTGTATTCGATGCTGTTTGACCATATTGAATTCACTGCCAAGCCTGACCCTGAGCTTAATTAAGAATTCAAAACAATATTATCAGATTTCCCTTTAATTCAGTTCTATTAGTGACACAAATAAAGTCGATGAATTGCCATGACAAATGACCAGTCAACCAATATATGTCTTTTGAGTCTGCCCTAGAACACCTTGCATGTGGCTCTGCAAATAGATTGCTGAGAATGTTAAGGCCAAAAATGGAGCTTTAAGCTATCAGGCATCAGGCAGTGTATCCACCACCATTTCATGTAATATCTTTTCGCTATGTAACTTTTAGAGACATTAGAAGATTTGGACATCTGGTTCCTTTCACCAACACTGCAATCAATTCTGACTCAATTTTGAAAGGCTCTCTAGAGTGATTCATTTAATGTCAATATGTTCAGAGTCACTGTTCTTATATATGCACAATTAAAGTTATGTAGAAATAAAAAATGATCATAAAAAGCTGTGAAATTTTCTTCTAATACTATAAATAATTTGCTTTAATTTGCAAACCTCACAGAGTCATCTGGAAGCTATACATTTTCTAGAATGTTTGGGCAACTGCTTTTGCATAAATTACTGATCCACATTTAAACATAAGCTGCAGTGCCATATTACTGTAATTGCATACAATTGAAGATAATGTAGAAGAATAGCTGACTACAAGAAAGAGTGGAATAAATGAGGTGAGATCAGATCAGGGGGAAGCAAAATGATCCAGCCTTCAATGAAGCTATTCTCAGTGCCATGGCACCCTCTTTTGGCAAAACTAGAGCATTCAAAAGCAGTGCAAAATAACAAGGTGGAAGGTCTGATGGATCTGCTATGCTCCACAGACTGGGTAATAGATGCTAATTTGGTCTGTCAGTTGACTTGCCTCTGGAAATGATTGCATTGGTGATATATATATTATATAGTGAAATGATGGACACTTTTGAATCAAGTAACTTGATGAGCAATGTTTTACCTTGTTTAATCATTTTCCAGTTTGTGCACATGAGGGGGTAATTTAATGACCTGTAGGAAATCGAGTCGTTACCTGTGATGCGGTGTTGTTTTGTGCTGACTCGGTTGGTACTCTGGATGGCACAGCAGAGGTGCAGCATCGCTAACATGGTTAGAATCATCACCACACTCTGCAGAAGCAAGGTCAGCTCAAACTGCTTCCCAATCCTGCAGAGAAGCAAACAAACAGTACATGTGGGGCATTATTACTGTCAAAAGTTGCCTACCACAGTGCTGTGCTTGCATTGCCTTCCTTCAACACCTCTAAGATTCACAGTATTAAAAACTGATTCATACATAGCACTGTGGCTAGTTTCGCTACACAAGCACACATAATTACTTCAGAACAGTTTGACTAAGTGTATATAAATACACCACTGAAGTGGGAATTCTACCAATATTAAAAATGTCTATACACAATAAATTTATTCAGAGTTGTCTGATGTAAAATGCTTCACTACAGAGAAATCTGCACAGTCAGAACCGTCCCCAGACCCGTCCCCCAGTGCTGATGGGAGCCACATGTCTGAAGAAACTAATGCCTCTAAAAGCTCCCTGAGTTAACTTATTACATGAAATGGTTATGAATGTGTCTAGACACTGTTTTGCAGACCTTTTGAGAAAGTCTGGTCTCAAATCTATTTCTTCATTCATTCAAAAGTATAAAACATGCATGTAAATAAAATGGCAATATTTGCAAAGTAGACCTGATAGTTCCTATCACCGCCACTTTAAAGAAATCAGTGTATTTGAGTGTTAGTATCCCTACAATAGTCCATTTCACATCAGACCTCTCTGAATGACTCTCTGGCAGCATAAAAAATTGCACGAAAATGTAGAAAACAGTTGCACCTAAAGGGAAATTTAATCTCAGGTAACAGTTTACTTTACACAACAGAGACCGTACACATTATACAGTATCCCCATTTTACGCTGCTATAGGAATAATTTTCTTCTATGGTCCCTGCAAATGTTAAGATGTAATAACAATGCCTCTATGAACAGGCAAAACAAAAAGCCACACGACTACATTAACTACTTGTATGTAGTGTCCCTAGCCAAGCAGTTCATGCCTCTATTCACAGCAGTCATTGTGAACCCAAAACCCTGGCTGCCTTTCCCCTCCACTCACCAGAAGAAAATGCGCAGTATGTTGGCGATGAGCAGCACCAGGCAGACCCGGGTGGAGAAACCCTCTGTGTTGCCGGAGTGCTGGATCTCCTGGTACTGAGGGATATAAGGCACAGCTCCCCCAAACACCATCACACAAGAGGCCAGCCAGGACAGCACCGTCCATGAGCTCTCAACGTCCTCCTCCAGTTCAGACTCCATGGCTCAGGCCTCACTCTGCCACTGCAGCTACTGCCGCACTCATACACTGTGCTGAGACATCACACTGCGGCTTAGCTTAAATTTCACACGTGAGGACAGACTTCAAAAACAATCGGTCTCAAACACTGGAGCTCATTCACCGATACCCAATATCATAAGGTTTTTCTTTCCGCACCGTTATGCTCTTGAGTGTGTAAATTCTGTACCTACCCAAGAGCAAAACCCAAATAAGAAAACTCTTATTGTACTCTGGAGTCTTTGTGAAAACTGTGTAAGAAGAATTTCTTCCTAAGAGCTGATGGTGAATGAGGCCCAGTGTTTGAACAGAACAGGCAAATTTATTGCATTCATACTTTCAGACAGCATGACTGTACTTATAGTGCACAGGACAGAATACATGTGAGTCTGGATTTGTACATACACTAACATTCAAAAGTCTTTAATTACTTGTAATCATTATTATTTTACTCATCATAAAAAGAATAGTTGCACCCAGAGGGAAGTGTCGGATTGCAATGCTATTTGGAAGGAAGATTAAAAAGTTACCAGGAACAATAAAAGATGAATAAATGCATACATCTCGTTGTAGAGGTTCCCTAATGATGCCCTGCGATAATCCATTCCACACAGTTCCTGCATTGCCAACAAACAGATTGGTGGGTGGTCTCCACCAAGACAAAGGCAGGATTCGTCACTGAACATGACCTGTTGCCACCCACGTCACATGCACAGTCATGCGTGAACCTTGAATCATTCGCATGCTTCATAATGTCAAACCTACCCACCAAGTTTCATTCCTGCCAGCCAATTCCTTCTGGGTGCAACTATTTGTGCATCTTGATGATGGGTATATTTTATTTATTTAAAGCTTTTTACAGTGTAAATTTGTGTATTTATTTATTTTAGTCATTTCTGGATCACCTTTCAAGTCATTTTGGATTAATTTAATGTTGTACTTCATGTCCAGAGTTTCTCTGTCTTTAAGGCATTTACACCTCTGCTCATCTAAAAACATTTTAATAGTTTAAATTTTACTTTTAAAAAATCTGTAAAGTTGCAGAGCAGCAGCAACATAATAATAATTTTTTACATTTTTCTGCATAGTGAGACTGTGTGTATATTGTTGATATCAAAACTCAATGTTGTAATGTATGCGATGTATGTAAAAAAGGTACACATGTGAGTGTCCTTTGCCAAAATTCAGGTGCAACACAAAACCTGACAAAACCTGCTCTTTATACTGTGCGAAAACAAATTCCAAAATCACTTTTTTGGTAAAAAATTACAAAATTATTTGGATAAAATTTTATTGAATTAAAATAAACTGAGGGTAAAATCAGATTTAATTTCCTCTCACAAAGTTGCCATTTTCAGGTAAGCAGCAACATTTCCAAACTTCCAGAGGAAGCCAGGTAATGTTTATAGTTACCAATCAATGCATAGTTTGGCTGAGTAATACTATTACATTACCTGCCAAGATAAGTGGGTTTAAAGCATGTGCTTAAATGACTACAATTAATAAAGATGATTAAGATGTCACAAAGTCATGCAATGATAATATTCATTTCCAGGGTTCCTTGTTTTCCAAAAGTTATGTTCAGATGTTGAAAAAGAAACCTGACAGAAAATATTGGAAACAGATTATTATAGGACAATATTTATTATTTAATACATTATTCTTGAACTCAAAATGTTGAATACAGCATCTTAACATTTATTTTAGTGATTGATGTGCAAATTTAGATCTACATTATATGAGTTATTACAGAACATGAAATAATGTAAATTAAAATCTTTAAATAACAACAACAACAACCACACTGATGATGACAACAACAATGCCAATAATAAACCTAAAATTAAAAATCAAGTACCTATATGATACGGATTACATATACATTTGGTTCTTAGTCTTGGCGATTCCTTAAACGTTAACGCAGGTACCCAGACTATTAAACTATAATTGTGCATGTATTCACTACCTACCATCAAACAGCTCTAATTAACATGTGGTACTTCCCTGTTTTTGAATGTACTTGTGTATTCTGTAACACTGACAAATCAAAAAAACATGACCACATGTTCACAGTGTGTTTCATCAACAGTTTTTAGAAAACAAATTCATTGCTGTCTTTCACCACTTCCTCACACATTTTGAAACTTCTACTGATACGAAAGTAACAGCGCTGGCTCTCTGTGTCAAAAAATGCAAATTGGAAAAACACACATGCCCAAACCTGTTGATTCACCAACGTTAGCCCCACAGAGCATAGCTCTCTTCTAGCACTGAGGCCCAAGAGAACTCAGCTTCTACCATCAAAATTTGCCACTTCAACCACTGGCCCTGCTTGTAGGCCAGATAAGACTTCAAGCCTGCACTTACAGAGCAATGCGCCAAGAGATAAGGTCCACTGCTCCTCTCTGACCGTCTGGCCAAACAAATGTTTCTCCAAGACAATGGACCCAGTCACGAGATCTAGAACATACAAGATACAAAGATTCCAAAATAGCTCTGAGCTGCTTTCACAGATCTTTCAGTCCACCACAGACACTGTTTTTACAAACTTCACCCAGTTATGGACACTGGTGGATTTTCATGCACACTGTTCATTGGCTAGAAATAACGAAGCTTCTTCTTATGAACATTGAGCGTGGCTGCATATATGTAGCTGAGTGGTCTATTATTTGAAGTACACTTAAGTCATTAATAAATGAACCATAGTCTGAAAGCATATAACCAACAGAATTATAGACCCATCAGCACTGTGGTTACACCACATCCTACAACTGCACTCTAGTCAGTAAACCATTAGCAAAATGTGGTGATTACTGTAAAATGCTATTCAGTCCTACATTAACATTTTATGGCAATAAGGAAAAAGGTTTTTAAAGATGAGTGGCATGGCATATTTTCAGGGCTGGACATTTCCTATACATGCTTCGCTTCTTAGGCCAGAGGTTTAGAGGTATATAAAAGCAACAGTTTGACTTTACTGAGTCATTAAACTGTCACAGTCAAACGTCTCGCTCACACGTGGTCATACAGTGTGAAAAAGGAAATGCCACCCATTTTACAAAATTTCAGTGTAATTTAGTCAGTGGCATGTAAACATATGTGGTATTTCACAAAGCTGTATTCTTCAGGTAGCCAGATAACATATAAAGTCAAGTCTGTCCAATCGGAAAAGAGCAGAGGTTGAGGTATCTGGCTAACAAGGAAATCCTGCTTTGTGAAATTCCCTGAAGGTCATTCAGAAATGTTTGATGTTAAAATTGGTTTGTTTTTACAGTGCTAGTGAATGGAACCAGGGGTCACTGGAGGTCACATCAACACAATACAAAGAACTGCCATTTAGGCCATTATTTAAAGCCACTAGTGAACCTACATGGGTGATATTTTGACGTGCTGTAGATAATAGTAGCACACTGACAAATCAGTAAAAGTAAGTTTTCCTCATGGACTACTTTGCCTCATAGCACGCTGCATGTTTTCCTCACCACAATTTTTTAAAATATATATTTTAAGTCTTGGACACCAGGCAGTGCATTCTTAGTTATATAAAGTATATATAAACTTTCTGTGAGGAAGTCATACAGCACAAAACAACTTCTGACGTCTGGTTCCTATTGCCACCACTATGAACTTGTTTAACTCCGGCAACCACTATGAATTTTCCTAAGTAAGTTCCTCTAGAGCGGGACATGTAACACCAAGTCTCTCTGAACGACTTTGTTTTCATCTTAACCACGTAATTAAGCAGAGATAGTGGAAATTTGGTGGAATTCCCTCTACACATCCAGCAGGAGGTATTCCACAAAGTAGGATTTCCCAGTTAGGAAGAAGATGAAGACTGTCTAATAAGACTGTTTCTCAGCTCTTGGCCCCCTTCGGGGTGCCTCACTGAGAAATCCAGCCTTGTGGAATACCCACCCATCACCCCACCCCCACTTTGTGGAACACCCCCAGGTCTCTGTGTTGGATGGGTCGCTCAGCGCTTCTTGAGAGGAACACAAGGAGGCCAATCTAATCTCAGCACTAACTCCAATCTAAGAATAGCACAGTAACTCACTCAAATCCTTCAGCGGACGACGTAACTGTATATTCATCTCTGTTGTAGATATATGGGCTCCGACATTGTCTCTGTGTTAGCAGCCTGTTGATCGTGACAACAACTTCTGCGCACTGAGGTTTCCGTCTCGCTCAGTATCTCCACACTGGATCTCACACCATTTCCAGCTGCTCCGACACAATCTGCAGTTCACACGACAGCGCTTCTCTTCCAGACTTTATCAGCCCCAGGCGAGCGAAGACTGGACTGTAAAACTTCCGATATAAGTCTGTCTGTATTTCGCGAGGGAGCCGCACGAACAGTCCACTGACTTTAACACCTCGCCAAAGCACTGAGCGCAGCACCCCATACAGTAGAGCACGTTGTGTGTATACGGGGCTAATCCATAAGCCTGTATGTATGTCACACAGCCTTTTAGTACGGCTGGATAATGTGAGTTTAATGGCAGCAGAACAGATCAATTCATAAATTCGCCTGAGGTTACGATCAGAAGTACGTTGAGCTCTTACCTCCATTGCCGTCAAGACTGGAGTGCACTGCAGATACGTCAGTGAAGTCTCATATGGGCATATTGCATGCTTACTGTAGACTGGAGTCACCGCTGAAAGGCTGTGATGTAGCAAACAGGTTATTCAGTGACCCAGAATGACAGAAAAAAAGAAAGACCTGAAGTTAACTTACACATTAACTCAGCAAGAAAAAATAAATGTCTTGGCAAAAATACAGCAAGTTCAGAAAAGTTGGAAAAAAAATTAATAATAATTTACCCAGAGTCAGTTTTAACAGGCCAACCTGGAAACTACTTTATAACTGCACTTCACTATACTTTAGATATATGTTGTGACAGGGCTTTTTAACTCATGTATTGATTATGCATTTAATGTATTCATAAATAATAGGACGTACGTCCAATACTTTTTTCTGTTTCCTCCATTCGTTTCTTCTCCTCCTTTCTCCGAATTTGGAAATATGTCCTAATCCCCCATGTTAGGTGTGTAAATAATGTTCCAGGAGGCTATTGAAGAACAGTGGTGGAAGCTTTCTGTTAGGGAGAGGAATGCTTCTCCGACCACACCCCCAAACAGCAACATGGTCACGCCCCCGATACCACGAGAGGCTTTGGTTTTATATTTCACTATTGTAACTCTCTTTCTTTCAAAAAATTCCATTTCCCAAGAAACATTCCACATTTTCATTTGTTTTTTCTGGTTTCATTCATAAAACGTCCCACCACCAGGAACGCTCTTCAAGTCTGGAGCGTTGGTAAAAATAAATAAATCAACCTTCAATGAACTTTTTTTCAGTTTGTTAGTGCACTTAACATGTAAAAGCTATCAGGTTTTCATATCAGGACCGGTCGCCTTTAAAACACCCGCTGTTCACTTTTGAGCCTTCGGCAGGATTTGGGACACAGCTATGATACTGCTGCTGAAGCGGGATTTCCGAGCTCTCGCGATAGTTTCAAGCTTCGCGATTTGGTCAACAGCTGATTGTTGCGGTGCAGAAATTTAGCTATATACTGGGTTTACGTCTCAGTTAGTCGTTACAGAGCGATTATTTATTTGGATCTTTTTAAAATATATATATATTCGCTTAACGCATTAACTATGGCGGAAACGGATCCTAAATCAGTTCAGGATCTTACAGGAGTGGTAAGTCTTCAAACATCCCTTTGCTAAGCTAGGTTAGCGGCAGGCCTGGTGCTAGGCTAAGGCTAGTTAAGTCAGCAGAAGGATTGTGAATCAACCTGCATGTTTATTTGGTGCAACATAGCAGCTGTGGTGTTATCTGTAGTGCTGGCTAGGCCAGTGAACCTCTTCCTTAGCGTTACAGTTTGATAGGTGGAATGAAACTCTCGCTCAGGTGGCCGGAGTCGGTCAGTCTGCTAGGTAACGTTAGCTAACTCAAAACATTGGGATGGATCTTACTTGGCATTCAGCCCATTTCATGTAATGATTGCATCTGTGGGATTCTGCTGTTACTCCTATGCTTTGCTACTGACAGGTGCAGACGTTGCTGCAGCAGATGCAGGACAAATTCCAGACCATGTCAGACCAAATCATCGGGAGAAATATCCTACTCTGAGATTACTGTGGTAATAAACAACTCCCAGAGGGAAATCCTGGTGAAGCTTTCGGATTGGAGAATGTCACGAGTTAATTTTTTTTTTTTTGCTATGACTTGTTAGAATTTCTTTAATCTGTCATCAACATGTATAATAAGATTCAGACTGGCCAGTCTAGCCAGTTAGTCTGTTTGTCTGTAGGGGTGGGAGTTGCCAAAGGCCCATATGATAAAATCACAATACTTAAAGGGGAAATACCATCAGGAAATTATTTTTAAATTCTAAGTAATTAAGTCATAATATTGTAAACAGAGCCTTTGTGTAAAATCGTCGACTATACAGAAAATGTGGTTGTCATAGGAATCCAGTGTCCTGATGTCTACAGTGCAAATATATACATTTAATTTACACACATATATAATATACATACATTTCTGTAGTGTTTATGGTGGTTAAATAGTCATACTGCTGAACAAAAGGTTAATCTGATGCCTATTTTGCTCTGCACCACCCTCCAAGTACCCATTGCCATAAATTGAATAAAATAACTAGATTAAAATACATTTTTAGGCCAAAACCTTATTGCAAAACTATTGCAGAATAATATGTCAGATATCACAAAGCACATATCTAATTACTTGGTGCAATACACTTTTGTGAGAAAGAAACTCTTCAGACGTCTGCTTCTGATGAGCAACACTGCACAATTCTGACTGGGCTGTTTCTCTAAAACAGAGGATTACTCATTAAATCATTCAGAATGATTTTGTTTACACCTCTACCATTGAATTATATAGGGTTATTTGGTGAAGTTCCCTTTAAGTTATGCTTATTTAGAATACATTGTTAAAAACAGTGTTTGGTCTTTTAAAAATCTTTTACAAGTGCAAATGATGTCGTCAAAGAAAAACTGTCACATAAGAAATCCACTGTCATGCAAAGTTAATGCAGCCCTCCTTGCTGTACTCTAGTACTCTGTTGTTCTAGTGCCAAAGGTTTAATGTGTATTTGTAATTTATATAATATTCATAGTTGGCTTTGAATCAATACACTGTTGCCACACAAAATCTTGTGGTGATATGTTGCATCATTCCCCACCCCTATTAAGTGGCCAGTCCCAATAGAGAAAATGTAACCTGAGAATGTGAGTGGTGTACTGATGTGTGGGTACAGAAGGGATGGGCTAGATGGCATCAAAACCCATATTATCTTGATTGTTCATAGACCTAAAAGACAGCACTGTAAGTGTAGTGTGTATGCATCTGTTCAGTCTTAGAAACATCAGTTATGCTTCCAAAACAAAAGCACCTGTCCAACCACCAAGTATCTTCAAGCTGTTTTCCAACATGCTTCTTAATCCTGACCAGCCTGGTCTTGCACACATTACCACACCTAACTACACTCTAGGTGGAATTTTCATCTCCTTGTACGTCATTATGTAAGAGATAACAGATAAAAAAAAAAAACTCTTAATAGCTGAATGAAATATTTTGACCCTTTGCCACAACATGTGAGTTGTGTGAGAGGAGAGGAAATTGGGGCAAAAGCTGCTCCCTCTGTCTTCCTTAACGAGAGTCACTTGATGAGATGAGCACACGCATCGATGACCTGGAGAAGAACATCGCTGACCTTATGACTCAGGCTGGGGTGGAGGAAGTAGAAGGAGAAAATAAGGCCAAAGAAGGCGAGGCCTCTTAGTAAAGGTACAGTTATAGTGAATTATTACATTACATTCATATATTTATTATTATTTTTATAATTTTATAGAGGTGTGTTACAATAAAAGAGTAAGTTCAGATAAAATTAGTAATCAAATAAAATGTCTGATGCTATTTAAATGTTGTAGATTTCTGTGACCTAAAACAATTTTTCTTTTCTTAAACAGGCAACAGGGGAGTAAAGACAGTCTTCAAGAGCAGCAGATATCTCCCCTCCTAGTGACTGATCTGATTTGATGTGTTTATTGTATAGGTGTTTTTTATAACGAGTATGAATAATGCTTATTCCTGATAGGTGCTTGTGTTCTTTAACAGATATTGCAAATAGCTTTTTAAACCCACTCATAGGCAGTCATCCACAAGGTTGTTACTACGTGAGCACTGCCTGTGTGCCAACTAGACACCATTCTAATTTCCAGTGAATTTCTGCTATTAAACTGGTTTCCTACAGTACGGCTACTGCACTTTCCTTTGTTGCTTTAGTTGGAACTGCATGATCACAAAGCTTTCCCCGAAGCTGCATTATACTACTACCGCAAAACCTTTCCTGTGTTACCAGAGTCAAATTGTTTGCAAAGACACACACAGCCACAAACAAATGAGGCATTAGTGTGAATACAAGCAGATAACATACAGTGCCCTCCATAATTATTGGCACCCCTGGTTAAGATGTGTTCTTTAGCTTCTCATAAATTGAGTTTTTTTCAAAATAATATAGGACCACGATGGAAAAAAAAGAGTAAAATTCAACCTTTAACTTAAGTGAATTTTAAGGGGGAAATAAAATCCCTGACTAAGAAATAATTATTCTTCATAAAATCACCTGTTCCACAATTATTGGCACCCCTAACAATTCTTAGGAAATAAATTTAATAAAAGTATTTCTGTCACTTCTACAGTAGTTTACAAAGTTGATCAGAGTATGTAGGAACATTTAATTATTAATTCACAACTTCCTGTTTCCCTGGGGTATAAATATGACGTGACACAGAGGCCATTTCTCTTCAACATGGGAAAGACAAAGGAACATACCATTCAAGTAAGGCAGATGTGTGTTGACCTTCACAAGTCAGGCAATGGCTACAAGAAAATAGCCACTCGCCTACACCTGTCCATATCTACTGTCAGAGGAATTATTAAAAAGTTTAAAACAACGGGAACAGTGGTAAACAAGCCTGGACGAGGACGCAAGTTTATTTTGCCACCATGCACAGTGAGGAGGATGATAAGAGAAATAAAAAGTTCTCCAAAGCTCACTGTTACAGAATTGCAACAAATGGTAGCTTCTTGGGGTCACAAAGTCTCCAAAACAACCATCAGGCGCTATCTACATGCCACAAGCTGTTTGGGAGGCATGCACGGAAAAAAACTTCTCACTCACAATCATAAACGCAAACGTTTGGAGTTTGCTAAGCGGTACTGGGACTTCAACTGGGACCATGTGCTTTGGTCAGATGAAACAAAGATAGAGCTTTTTGGCAACATATGCTCTAAGTGGGTCTGGCGTAACTCAAGAGCTGAGTATGCAGAAAAGCACCTCATGCCCACTGTGAAATACAGGGGAGGATCAGTGATGCTGTGGGCCAGTTTCTCTTCCAAAGGCCCTGGGAACCTTGTTAGGGTGCATGGCATCCTGAATGCTTTGAAATACCAGGACATTTTAAAAAAAAATCTGGTGGCCGAAAGCTGAAGATGGGTCGTCACTGGGTCTTTCAGCAAGATAATGACCCTAAACATATGGCCAAATCTACACAGAAATGGTTCACCACACACAGAATTAAGCTCCTCCCATGGCCATCTCAGTCCCCAGACCTCAACCCTATTGAAAACCTGTAGGGTGAGCTGAAGATGAGAGTGCAGAGGAGAGGACCCAGGTCGCTGGATGATTTAGAGAGAATGTGCAAAGAGGAATGGTCAAAGATCCCTCTTTCTGTATTCTCCCATCTTGTGAAACATTATAGGAGAAGATTAGGTGCTGTTTTGTTGGCAAAAGGGGGTTGTACAAAGTATTAACATCAGGGGTGCTAATTGTGGCACACATGATTTGATGTTAAACAATTATTTCTTAATGTGATTTTTTTCCTACTGAATAAATTCACTTGAGTTAAAGGTTGGATTTTACTCTTTTTTTTCATCGTGGTCCTATATTATTTTGAAAAAAAACTCAATTTATGAGAAGCTAAAGAACACATCTTAACCAGGGGTGCCAATAATTATGGAGGGCACTGTATGTACTGTCGTGTAATGGTTTGAATACCTGTGAAATTATACATTTTGTTGATTTCCATTTATTTATCAGTTTAATATTTTTGAAAAAGAGAACATAAATGTATAGAAGAGTTGGGGACAGGTAATCTGACCAGGCGACCACACAAACCTTTAAACTAGACACTTTTATAATATCTAATTCTTGCCAGTGGCATACCTTCTCGTACAGCAGTACTTACAGGGGTACCTACCTCTAAGCTTAACCAAGGCAACCAGGCCCTGTTTAACATAAAAAAGGTAAATAAAACTGTTAGTAGTCTTAACACCACACCATTAAACAAACAGATGGAAACTTGAGAAGCTTCATTCAGCACTGATGGCTTCAAATGATTGGAAAACTTTGCCAGGTTAGTTTGTGTATAACGTGAGACAAAATATTCGCTATAGGGTGTAAATCTGGACTCTGACCAGACAATTTTAATGAGCCCATTCCTTTTTAAAGAGATAAGTGAAAAATAAGTACAATCTGAAAATCGTACATCCATGACATGCTTCACCATAAATACCATTGAGGCAGTTCTGAATTCTATCTCCCCGTATTAATTTTGCACATCATCTATTATAACATACAGTGTGTGTGTGTGTGTGTGTGTGTATATATATATATATATATATATATATATATATATACACACATACATATATATATACACACACACACACACACACATATATACACATATACATATATACACACACACACACACACATGATATATGAGACATATTTATGTATGTAAAACTTTAAATACTCAAATTGCTAAATTTCCTTCAGGATCAATAAAGTATCTATCTACCTATCTATTTACCATTGGAGTCCGAACAAATCCTTGCAGGAACAGGAGATCGGAAAAAAAAAGGAAATATTTAAGGTCAACTGTAGCAAGATATTTTTTGGAGTCATTTTGGCCCCATGTTAACATAAGATAAACATAATATTAAGGGTAAATAAAACTAAACTAAATTAATAAATAAAGAAATATATCCAAAAACAAGACAAGGGAAAGTTTTTGCATGACATGATAAGCATGTTGCACAGCAAGTGTTCCCATGAATCTACATGATCATCCCATGAACTTAAGTCAGTGGTAGATATAGAGATTAAGTTGGTCTGATGTAACCATTTTGGGTAAACATTAGATTCTGGTGGCATGGCTAAAAAGACACTGACTTGTTTCAGAAATAATGATGAATAAACAATTCTATTTTTTTTAATGGCTGATTGTAATTTTTGCATTGGGGCTCAATAGATTCGAGTTACACTGCTGTCTCCGTCTCATATTACTCATGTTATATATTTCTGTTATGTTTTCTCAATAACAATTTGTGCATTTATATTTCAAGTCGCTGACCAGTTTGTGAGAGTAAGCGGTAGAACCTGACAATCAGGTTTTATAAAGACAAAGGTTTTTAGTGATCAACTTGTGGATTAAATATTATTTCAGAGTAAACAGTTCATACAAGGACTCACTTGCACAAACATTTATTTAAATTTCACATAAAACAATTGCAAAGACTTGATATTAAAAGAACTCTTAAAGAATTACAGAGTCATAAAGAATACACAGAATGATAAAGTGCCAACAGCATTTAAACAGTCACAGCTGCAAGACTCCACAGTTTATTTTAAAACTTGATTATAAAAGAACCTGACTTTAAACTTTAATATGAATGGGTAAAAGGAGGATGTGGGGTTAAAGGCGGACGTAGGGTTAAAATTCAAAGTCTTTTTCGGTCATGTCAACGGCCCAGGCAAATTTATCTCTCAGGGTCTTGTTGTAGATCTTATCTAGTGGCACCTCCATGTTCTTACACCTACAAAAGAGTAAACAAAACAAATGAAGGCAAATATGTTCTCTATTTGCAATGCTCATTTGTTTGAACCACAAAACTGCTTTTGGCTGTGTGCATGTTTGTGCGTTACGGCCTCACCAGGCCACGCTGATGCGTGGGTCCAGGTAGTTTAGCTTGGAGGTGCTCAGGGCAATCTGTTTGTTCTCTTCTCGATCTGTAGCCTGAACCTCCATCTTCAACAGCTGCTCCTCACAGCGCTGCACTGCCTTTTTCTTCTTCTCCACCACCCTATGCACACACACATTTGATCCTTATTCTTACAGCACTTCTGCAGGGTGAATCCCTGCTGCACATCCCTTTGTAGAGTTAGCCAGGCAAACTTACGCAAGCAGCTTGCCATCAGAACTTCGTTTAGCCTCTTTCTTGGCCTGCTTTAGTTCTTTCTGAGCCAGTGCCAGCTGCTCTTTCCTACTCTCAATCTAAAAACACAAGGCCACACCTCCTTTAATTCAATCCCAAAACAGCAGTGTACATTAATGTTCCTGATAAAGAGCAGTATGTGTGTTTTTCATAAAGGTAAATGATGTAATCCTGACCTTAGCCTGCAGGTTGGCCATGGATTGCTCAAAGGTTTTTGGCGGCGCCCGCTGATGGTTACAGAGAACTGCAACCGCACGGTTTGCCCTATTATAGGAGAGCAGCTTCTCAGCCACGTTCTCTGATGCTACATATGACAAAAGGAAAAAAGAGGGAGAAGAAATTGTGAATCAGATGAAAAAGGTGACAATATGCTGCCTTTATGCTTGAGTGGTTCTGTGTTTATGTTCTCAATAATACTGTAGTAAATAATATTTTCCTCTTCCCACCATTTTACATTTTCAATATGGCAACTTAACAGGAGACAGAATAAAATGCTTAATGCATGCTTACTCAAGGGCATGATGGAGTTATGCAAAAAGTTGCTGACACAATATTCTCTTTGAGAAATAATACTTCTCTACATAAATGTACTACAAAAGAGAGGGCATAATAAAGACGCTCTGTGTAACTTCCCTGTTAAGATGGAAACAAAGTCATTTACAGCGGTGTGATGCGAAATGCCTAAAAGTCAGAATTGTCTACAGTGGTGGCAATGGGAAACAGACAGGAAGCCATTATGTGCTATTATGTGTAACTTTTGGCATGAACTGTTTTTTTAATTGATTAAAATGGAGAAGTATATACAGAGTATTCTACAACAAACGAATACCCAAAGACTCACCATTTCATATTTAACCCCATTATCAACATTGCATATAAAAACTCATGTAGGTTCATTTATCCGTTTCAATAGCAAGTAACATGGCCATTAGCATAAACATTGCAAACCCTGGTTCACATCACCACCACTGTAAAGAAATCACAAAACAATAGGAGTTATGTAACAGTGAGTAAAAAGACTAATGCATATGCAATAAGGAATACTGAGGGAAAACAAAGTGATCAAAGGTCAGACACGTACAGAATACCAATACTGGAATATGATATGAAGATGAAATGCATGATTGCCCCAAGTCAAGTCACTGACTACTGTTCAAAGCGCATATGTATGAAGTGGTAAGGAGGTCAGTGTAGCGTGAGTCAGGTGTAAAAAGACGAAAGAGTTTGGCTAAATGCCCCAAGGATTGATTTCCAGATGGGCAAAGCAATATGAGAGGCAACAGATAAATGGATTAACGTTGGTGTTCAAGTCATTGAACAGGTGACAAGTAGCTACAGACAGGTGAAATGACTTGCTAGCTGTGGGTCATGCTTGTTCGTTTTAGCCTGCTAATTTTCAGCTTTAGCTTAGTTTTTGAGCCTGTTTTCTGTGGGTGGGAAAAGAGATGTCCGCCTTGGTTAGGACATGCTTACAGAGACGTAACCCAAGATAAGGAACACCTGGTTTACACCAAGAGGAGAGAAATATGGTAGATATTGTCATACAGCAGACAACACAATTAATTGGTGGCAACAACAACAACAACAACAACAACAACAACAACTTTTTAAATGGAAAGAAAACACAGACGTAGGTTCCCTGGTGCCCTAAAGATGCCAGGGTCTGCTGATACCACCCTATCAGTAGGACCAGTCTGTTAGGTCCACTTAACAGATGGAAAACCACCAAACTGACCCACTAGCTAAATGAAAGCAATAATATGCACCTCGGATTGGGAAAAGGAAATTCCCATTGTTTCAACAGAAGTACATAAACCAGCAACTGAAGCTGTGCTTCTGTGTGCAAGAGCATTTAACACTTCCATCGCAGCCATCTGTTACTAGCATGCATACACATACAAACCACCCGTGGGTTGAGCCCTTGCTGCGTGTGTGGCTGATTTAATTATGGCTTGTAGCAGATACAGTAAACAGATTTACTCTTAGCTACAATGCATGAAGACAGACGTCTCATACACATACACCCACACACACCCTGCAAAGTGTGCAACACTGACACAGTAGACAGCGGCAGCAATCATTAGCTAAAAACTGTGCACAGCATGGTCACAGACGTGCAAAGCATGATGTAATTGTACATGTATGCTAGCACATACAAATAAATGTGGGGCAGAGCACAGGCTTCAGTGATGGATGTGTGAAGCATATGGCCTGCTGGGAGGAGTAGAATGGGCCAGCACTGAGACATATGCTCCTGGGGACTCCACTCCAGCTCCCATACTGGTCAATAATGAAATAGTTTCTTTTTCACAAGCAGACAGTTGGCTCTAAATGAGAATAGGTTATTACAGGACAGCCGTGCAAACAACTGCTGAGAAATGATGAGGGACGACTTCCCCTTCAAACACAAAGTGCGATAAAGCAAGAAAGACCGCCTCAAACTTGATTACTTTCGTTTCAATGTCCGGTGCCACAATCAATAACCATTTCATTAATTTGTCCGAAGCTGCAGCATCACAAATTCAACCGAATGCCGCAGGAGTCGGTGACGGCTCTAAAACGCTGGGATGATGTATTGCCTCATGTCTCCACTCATCCACTCCAGCTGTTTGAGCAGTATGCTTAGATCACTGGTCTGTGAAACCCTTGTGTGTAAAAAGCTTAGTCTGTATAACATAGCCTGCCTCCAGAACACAGTGAAGGCATGAAAGCGGTTTCCTTTATAGGGACAGGCCTGCATGAGGAGGCTTTTCTATGCAAACAGTTCACTTCACTGGAAAGCAAAGTGTGGAGAGAAAAGCAATGAATATAAGTAGGAAGACTTTATGCCAGAAGTTGTCCTCAGGTCTCTATGTTGCAGCCAAAGCTTACGAGGAAAAGGGTCTGTGGTACATGAAGCAGAAAGGGGAAATGTTTGCAAGATATAATGATCCAAGATGTAAACCTGTTTTATTATGAAACACTGCATTCTAGAAAAACGTCAGAATTGTTCACATTGATGATGATAGGAACCACTGTCTAAAGATTTAACTCCCTCTCAATTTTTAACCATAAAAGTATTTGTTTTCAATATGCTGTCTGATGATATTGCATCACAGATCTAATATATATATACACACACATATATATATATATATATATATATATATATATATATATATATATATATAAATATATAAAATGGCAGAGAGGTACAGTGCTATGGTCTTTGCCCTCTGTCCAGTTTCTTCCATTTTTGCAATTTCTCACCCTTGAATATTTCAGATCAAAGATAGAAAAGACACATTTAAATCATTATATGAATTTTTTCTTTTTTTCTTTTTAACCTGGCCCTATGTAAAGAGGTTACCGCCCTATAGCTACTTATTCATCTAGGTAACCAAATTCAATTGACTATTGGGTTTCACTGGCCACACCCAGGCATGATTTCTGTCAGACCTGTTGAAGCTAAATACCATCTAAATAGAACTTATTTGCCAACATGAAGCACCTAGAAGGTCTTAAAAAAGAAATGGCAAAACAGATGCAAAACAAAGTCATCTAAATCTACTAAATGAAAAAGGTTATGAAGCCAATACTAAGGCTTTGAAACTCAAAGAATCATAGTGAGAGCTCTTATCCACAAACGAAGAAACTTGGAACAGTGGTGCACATTCCCAGCAGTAGCTGACCAAACAGAATTTCACCATGAGTTTAATGATAACCCATTCAGGAGGTCACAAAAGGACCCAGACAATCATCTGAAGAACTGCCAGCCTTAGTTAAGGCCACTTTACAAAGACACTGGGCAAAAAGGTTTTCATGAAACAGTGGCAGGGCACAAACCACTGCTGACAAAGAAGAGCTCAAAGGCTTGCATTTGCCAATAAAACAAAACCATGTTAAATGCAATTTCACAGTACTGTACATGCAGTGTATGCATTTCTGTAGCACAACCACTGGTTTTTATCACCACCACTGTAAAGACAACAGAGTCAGTGTATTTGTCAACAGGGAAGCATTTGACATCAAAACACTCTTCAACAATGCAGAAAAAAAACTGATGGAATTCCCCTTTAACACTGTAACTATTAGAGAGACAAGGAGAAAGCTAGCGTGCCCAACTGAGAATTGTGTAAACAAGACAGGAATGAACGAAACAATGCATGAAAGAAAGAGATACTCACAATTACTGAGCTCTTTTAGCTGCTGCTGCAGTGTGATGGAGGCGTTGTATGTCCTGAAAACCTTGGCAGTCAGACCAGGCATAAGAGAACTCAGATGCTTATTCAACATGCTTGTCTGGGAAGACAACAGAACACAGAAAACAGAGTGTTATTTAATCTATACTAACAAACCCACATCAAAACCCACACGATTTTATTTATCACAGTTCTCATCTCACTAGATGGCACTGTTGTCTTTACAAACACACAAAGAAAATCTTGTGTGCTTAAGGAGACCTGGAGGTGGGGGTGATTTCTTCACCTACACTGGCAAAAAAAAAAAAAAAAAAAATATATATATATATATATATATATATATATATATATATATATATATATATATATATATATATATATATATATATATGTGTAGGATATCAGTAGATACATTGTAATAATAATAATAATAATAATAATAATAATAAAACAGTGGCAAGTTTTTTAAGCAATTTTTTGAATGACTTTTTACTGTATTGTAGAAGAGTACAGAACATTCATTGTACTGCATTTGAAACACTCCACAGATCGATATTAATGATGAAATATTAGGATAAAGAATATTGGTATCAGGCCACAATTCCCATAACAGTGCGTCCCTTAAGGAAAACCTGGGTTTTTAGAGACCATAGTTTATTTAAAGGGACCCAAGAGGAGAAGGTCTCTATGTGCAAAAGCAACAATACCCAGCCACTAATCCAGGATTGTTTTGCCATCCTAGAGAGGAAACTATGTGTCTAAAAGGATTACCATTCAGAAACACCTACAATCCAGTACTGCACAATTGCAGGCACAATTGCAACACAACACACCAACTTCAATCAGCTGCACACAGACAACACAACCAGCAAATACACCATAGCAAACAAAAACAATGCATCATGCACCGGCTTTATTTCCCCTCTGTGCTCATGACTTTTATCCTCCACTTGCTTACCAAGGTTAACTTTAACATATTTTGGCTATTAATGACACTGCAGACTTTTAGCTTTGATCTGGGAGTATGTTTTTTGCACATAAGAGCTGTAATAGGCTGGCAGAACATCTGCACCAGCTGCTGTAGCTGTCTCTATTGAAGCTTGACTAATTCTGTATGTCCATACACTGTTGACTCACACTGAGCATATGGGATTTATTTACCCCTCAGCTGTGTCTGCTGACCAGATCAATTAGATAAACACAACATATTCTAAAGAAAAATAGAGTGATTTACAAAACCCCACACTGCTTTTGGTTTAGCAAAGGACAAACTGCATTAGTGTAGACTACAGGTGTACTAGTGTACTACATAACATCAAATTAATTTTTACAGCGATTGTGTTTGGAACAGTACAGGACCTTTACACCTTGTTAACCAGCACACAGTTTGTCAAAACACATGATAAGAAATATAGCATAGTGATCTTAAAATTTGACCAAAAGAAGGTGTGCACACCGTCATCGTAACAGTCCGGCCAGTTGAGGCCTGGAGCATGTGCAACTGTTAACACAAAAACAAGTGAAGGACAATTACATTTCCAGGAAGAGAAACTGAGAATGTCTATACTAATGGTGTACATGCACTCAGAAACTTCTATTAGGATAAGTGCGCGATCACGCCACTTATCAGCATTCTAAATGAACACAGCTGTGATGCAACTGTACATTAATGATACCCGCTGTGTTCTTGCAGGCTGAGCACACAGTCCAATTACCGACATCTAACACACACCGTACATTCACACCTCAAAGAGAGAAGGAGAAAGAGTGAGAGAATAGACAGAGAAAATCTTAAACAGCAATGCCAGTGGTAACATCAACTGATTTAGACAGAGAGACAGTCATTACTGGCAGAAAGTTACCCTAAACGACTTCCTCAGCCAATGACAGAAAAGCACATCATATACAGTACTGCGAAAAACAGATACCACTGTCACTTCTAGTTAAAATGGCCATTAGGTAAAAGCTGTTAATATTTCAGAAGGTGTATCAGAGGAGATTACAACAAAGACATGCATAAGGGAACAGTAATAGCAAAACAGGTTTCCAAAACTGCAAACACGTTTAAGGAACTGGCAGACAACGAATTATGCTGCAATCAGTTAAGCAGAACTTAAATCTTTCATAAGAGTAAAATCAACCACAACTCGTGCTTCAAACTTATTCACACTCTTATCTAGTTAACCAATCAAATGGCAGCAGCGCCAACAGATACTGGCCAGCAGTTCAGGCAATGTTTACATCAAATATCAGAATGAGAGGAGAATGTGATCTCAGTGATTTTGGTTGTGGCATTATGTACATCAGGTGCTGATGTACATCAGTAACCACCGACACTCCTGGTCAAGTTTCATGTAGAACAGATGCTAGAGTTTATTCAGAATGAGGAAAAAAACAAAACATCCAGTGAGCGGCAGTTCTGAGCCTGATGAGCTCAATTTTTAGATGGTAGGGTCAGAATTCATATACCTCGTCTGCCTTGTGTCAACAGACCAGGCCAGTGGGCTAATGGTGTGGGGAATTTGTCCATGGCACAATCAATCATGGCTTAAATGCCACAGTCTATCGGGGTACTGCTGCTGACCATGTGCATCCCTTCATGGCCAATATTTGGCCATCTTTTAATGGCTAACCCTTGCAGGATAATGCACCTTGTTGCGAAGAGAAATCGTCTTAAACTGGTTTTAAGAACAGTGAGTTCAACTGTTCTTCCCAGTCACCGGACCTGAATCCTATAGAACATCTTTGGGATGTGGTAGAACAAGATATTTGCAGCATTAAGTGCACCTGGAAAAGCTGCAGGAATTAAGATGTAATCTTGTTAACACGGACTAAAAACTGAACTGGGAATTCCAACATCTTGTGGAATCCATGCCACAAAAGACTGAGGCTTTCAGAGCAAAGCAAGGCCCTACCAAGCATTAGTACAGTGTTCATAATAAAGTGCTGAGTGAGTGTATTAATAGCCACTTGGTCTCTGACTTTCCCACAGCACAGTACCCTCAAGAGAAAAACGCAGGCATAGAGCATACAAGGTTTAGATACAAAGCCGGCCAAGAAACAAATGAGCAGTCAAGCATCTCATTACAGACCCCAAAAATGAAGACTGGGATAAGCTGTACTTGTCTTAATACAATACAGTTGTTAATGCTGTCAAAAAGCTGCACTTTGACTTCACGCTTCTATTGTTTCATTTCAAATCTGAATTGCTGGAGGATAAAACAAACCTTCCACAGTCTCATTATAGACTACGCTACAACAAAGGGATTATCTATCTATCTATCTATCTATCTATCTATCTATCTATCTATCTATAATACTCACATAGTGAGACACACAGTGTGACACGCAGTGTGCGCATTTGTCGCGAAGTCATGAACTAGCCTATGCCCATTCAGGTATTTGCAGATGCTATAGAAATAAGCATAGCAGCATTCCTCTGATATAAACATCCATATTCACATACAGAGTAGCATGAAATACGATTTGCAGTAGGATTTGCAGGCCTATGTGGCAGAGGCCAGACACTGCAAGCTACGATTTCTCTTTCTCCTTCACTTGGGCCTTCACAGTGTCAAAGAGCAGCATGGAGCACAATATCATCTTCCTGCACTTCCGTCTACGATTACAAAACTGGTCTCCCTCTATCTTTCACTTCTTCTTATTCTTTCTCGATCTGCACATCCCATAGCTAAACACCCACTCACAATCAGCTTAAACACTTGGTGCATGTCAGGTCAGATGCGTGACCTCAAGCTTGCCAATAAATCTGCTGGCACTGGGTGGACGAGGAAACGAAGATTTTACAGAGAGATCAGAAAGTGTGTGAGTGTGTGTGTGTGTGTGTGTGTGTGTGTGTGTGAGTGAGTGTGTGTGTGTGTGTGAGTGTGTGTGTGTGTGTGTGTGAATGTGTCTATTAAATATATAGATATGTAATTAAACAACAAACCCTTCTCAGCAAGGCTTTTCCATTTATCTTAAATATGATCAAGATAAAACAGCATTAACAATCAGAACGAACTCTCTCAAAATTAAGTAGGAAACTTCCTCCCCACTTAATTACCCACTTAATTATGATAATTACCGTCATCATTCTAAACATTATATATAAACTCTCAGAAGACTGACTGACAGTTAACAGAATTGCCATATTTAGACATCAGTCAATAAGTTTCTCTGCAAATAAACACTTCACATCAGAACAGTTTGAATGACGCTGGCTGTGATCAGACTGCAGGCAAATCGGATTTGTTTCTCAAATCAGACATTTTTTGTGACAACTCTCCGCAATGTTATGTGCAAGCGGGCAGACTGGATATGTGGACATGAATCTACACAAGTTGTTGTGGGAATTATGTACGTGTCAAATCTCGCAGCTATGCTGCTGACAACGATTTCAAAAATGAGACCATTCTCCTCTCTAATAGCAAATTGTTCTCTTCTACAGTGCAAACTCCAGATGTGTCATTGTTTGCCACATTGCAAGTGACGCAGAAGACACTGAATGAGAAGCACTGTATGAATTATATAAATATCTTGTGACTCTGTTTAGAAAAATTCACCTGTAACCCTTTACGCACTTTTAACTTTTAACTCTTTTTAACTCTTTATTAATATCCCTCAGCTCTCCTGCAGGTTTAATGTTGGCTTAAGTTATTTGGCTAATAAGAAAAATCCTGCATTAATCCTGAAACAACCTGCAGAGGCCTATACTCACATTCAGTCGATCAAACAGGTCGTCCCCCTCTTGCTTGTTTTCCATGAAAAGCTTGAGGTTTTTAAAAACCTGAAATGAAAAGGACAACAAAAATCAACCTGTGGCTCGCACAAGAAACTGGAGAGACAGCACGAGTGACAGAGAGAGAGCGAGAGCAAGAAAAAGAGTGACAGAGAGAAATAGCACTCAATTATATCTGACATTTCCATGAAGTCCTGTTTTCCTCCACTCCTGCTGAATAAACTAAAGGCTAAAATATGCACGCTACTAATTAATGATAGCAGATGTGTTTCTTTTACTACAGACTCATTTGAATAACTATTTGTCCTTGAGCCAAATGCAGGGAAAACAGAATCTAGCAGACATGCTTGTCAGGCAACGAGGGGACTTGGTTTCCCCTGACTGCCTGAACGGAGTGTAGACGAAAGTGGTGATTGACTCGTCCGTGGACCCGTCAGAATCGTAATCATGGAGAGTGTAGCACTCGCCAAGCTTTACACATCATTACCACACTTGCCATACACTGAGCAGCACAATCTGGGCATGCAGCAGCTGCCTGCATCCCTCCCTTCCCAATTCCCCCTGTCTCACACATACTTGCATTTCCACTGAAGATGGAGTTCAACACTCAACATTAAACGCACCAAGACAAAATAAACCAATATGGCGAACTTGCACCAGACGCCTAAATCCAGGAGCTTCAATTCTTATTCAGCGTGAAGACAGGACAGAGTGAGGGTGATGGAAATTATGTTTCCCTTCAATTATATCTGACATTTCCAACACCTTCCTCCTCTCTCAGTGAACCTGTTAAATATTCAGGGAACTAATTATTTCTTACCTGATGACTTTCACTTAAATGTTCTCATTTAAATAATGAGAAAGCTTGTGCTGGCAAACAGAGCTCGACAGAAGCAAACATTTTTCACAAGTACTCTCTACATTAGTTTGCCACCTTGCATTACCATATTAGAGGCAAAACAATCATTTCCATAGACAAAGGGCAATGACCTGAGCTACTTCACAGCAGCAACACCTCCTCCTCATATTTCAATACACGTCTTACACTGGACGTACAGCTCGCGTTTGATATGCCATGAAACAGAGGGGCTAAACAATGCTTGTTATGGTTTCTCCTGAGCAGCTGGAGATTGGCATGCTGATTGCACACGTGGTCTTACCCTTTTGGAGACAGGAACCTTGTTGTAATAGCGGATGCAATCTTTACCCAGGAAGTCAAACTCCACCACACACTTCTCTCCATCGAGCATGTCGTGTAAAGTGATGTGCTCCACCCGCAGAGAGCAGCAACCCACTGTATCAGCCGTTTCTCCTTCTTCCTTTTCATTACCTGCTCTCAGGGCCAGCTGTGCACAGAAATACACACACACACACACACACACACACACACACACACACACACACACACACACACTGCAAATATCTGCTTGAAACAGGAACTTGGACACAGGCCCTGTGTGAAGGAGTTTGGGCATCACTTCAGGATGGGATGCTGTCCAGCTACCAGAAGGTCGTGAGCTCAATTTGCGGCTGTGTTAGACCTAGCGTGCTACTGTTGTGTCCTGTAAACACTAAACCCCTAAACACTCCAGGACGGGGTAGAGGCTAATAATGTGTGTCAACCTCTGACCTTTTATCTCCAGCCAGAGCCGGTTATGCATGTAAGCATGTGTCTGCTGTCCGTACTTTTACAAGCTATAGTACTGTGCAAGTACTATAGTACTTCTCAGGAGGAGATATAAGGCCCATTTGCATAAGTAACAGGAAAGTCAAGTTATATGTATAAATAAATTAAATAACCATGCCTCCAAACCTTGAGAATATGGATAAAAACAGGACTCCAAAAACCATTTAAAATTAAATTAAATTAAATTCAGCAACATACTGATACCATGTAATGCAAGCTGAGTGTATGCTCCCTTGGTAAAAACAAGCAACTAAGGCTGGCGGTGAATGAGGGTCCGCTGTTGCAGTCGAACACAAAGGTCACTTTAAATACCTTGCCTTGGAAAATTTGGATACGGTGCGATTTCAGCCCCTTTATAAACACACAGGTTGACACATACAGACAAACTGGCAGTGAATAGTCATTTCATACACCAGTACAGGCACAGACGTGAAATCACAACCTCTTCACTAATACAGGCCGAGACAAAGGCAGAAACAAAAAAGGCAACATTCGCTGCTAAAGTTTGTATATATGCTGACTTTGCTCTGACTGACTGAATACAGGTGTATAAATGTTAATATGGTGATTTTTTTTGTTTTTTACACTAGCCGGTAGATGTGTATGTGCACCCGTTAGCTAAGCTGCTCAGTCCTACGCACTGCACTCATTTTCAAAAAGAACTAGTTCATTCAAAGTAATTCATTGTAATCATCAGACTCTGGAGAAGCGAGTACTAAAAACGTGTAATTAGTCAGATGGATGGATAGATGGATGGATGCATGGAGAAGTAAATGGTTTATCCCCAGGATAAACATTACCAAAACGTTTTGGAAGAAGATTTAAGCTCCAAACTTGTTTCACATCTGAAACAATAAGTAGGTGTTTCAGTGAATCATTCCACTGTAAGACAACTCTAATACCACCTGAAAGTTTATGTAGCTGGCAAAAAGTTGAAAAGTGGAGAGTGCAAAAGACTTCTAGCACTGAACTGAACTTTATACATGTGAAAAAAAATATTCCCACATAGTTCTTCTAAAAACTAAAAACTTCACAAAAAGAACTGCAATAAAGGCAAAGAGTGGACACAAAAAGTTAAAATAATGTGCCCTTTTTTTTTTTTGTTGTTGTTGTTTTTTTTATTTGTTGAGGCTCTGAGCCAATTTTCTGTAAATTTTTTTTTTTGAAGTAACATAATTGCCCTTTTGACTGGAAAGCAAACTACTGTAAATTATTTTGCACAGTACTATATATTAACATGCCACAGCTGAGACAAATGGCCAGGAACTGCAGCAAGTGCTTCAAAGAAAAGCACCTTCAAGAAGTCAACAAATAGTTGGCCAAGATATACTACTTTTAGCTAGTGTCAATTAGTGGACAAGAGCAGATGTCTGAGAGCTTCAATAATAAGCTCTTGAGCATGACCTTCACAGCGGTAATACGAGTTAGTGACAGGGTGAAGCATAACAGGGCTATTTAACTGTTCACACTTTTTCTATTGACATGATCACGGATAATAACCCTTTAAAAAGAAAAGTCACAGCATGGTGTTTAAAAGACCATCATTACCAAGCAGGTGGACAGAAAGCATCAGCTGACCTTGTCTATGAAATAGAGAGCCACAGCTCTCTGGCGAGTGCCCATCTGTTTAGACTTCAGGTCTTCCTGGTACTGGGATCGGATGGCATCCACACATGACTTCAGCTTGCGAGCCACTTCATACTTCTCCCAGTCTTTCTCCCCCTGAAAACCATGAAACATACAGTCATGTAGCAATGTTTGGGCATATTGAACAATTATCCTTCCTGTGGATTAAATTAATAAAAATAGGTCAACATATGCTTTTTAGAGGAACCATTGTTCAGATCTATACATAGACTCGTTTGGACCACAATGAAAAATTAGCTAATAGCCGTTAGCCTCCAAATGACTGCTCAAATGTTTTGTTTTAATGTTTCAACAGACGAAGTGCTGTAAATAACACTTAACAGCAGTCAGTCAGGTCGCATAATTCAGACATGAAGTCCAAGTTAAAGTGAAAACCTGACATGCTTTTAATGGTTTACCACTGCTAGGTGTACTTGTGTATTAATTTCCAGTGCACCCACATGTCAGAGGTTAGGTTATTTTCTTATGCCTGTGGCTTGCGGCGGTCTAATTGGTCCACAACACTGTTACCCTCTATGCCTTGTGTTACTGTGGCAACACTTTGCGAAACTGAGACGTGTAAGTTCGATGCTAGAGAGAGCAGAATGGAGAGAAAATAAAGAAATGCAGGCAGCGAGACAGCTGAAGCATGAGAAGAAAGAGATGGGGAATATGTGTACATAGAACAACATACTATGTATTCTTGCGGGAGTAGCCTTGCTTATTGTGAGGCGTAGGTAATTGAGTAATGATGGAATTGATTGCTTTGCATCCTGATTTGACTGTGTGAGTGAGAGGCAGAGAGTGGAGCGAGACAAATGATGAGATGAAGCACGGTGAGGGGGGCGACTAGGCGGAAACGCGTCGCCTCAAAATGCATTTCGCTCTCTGCTCTGTTTGATTAACCAGCATCAAGCGCTACAGCTAAATGTCATGAAAACCTAATTTATTAACCAAGAGAGGCAAATACAGATTGACATGGCGTGGAAAGAAAATAAGGGAAAGGAGGGGAAGATGAAGAGGAGCAAGAAAGGAAAAGAAAGTGCGACAAGTCAAAGAAACAAGCAATGAAAGAGAGACTTATCACTTCAAACCTTGAGCTTGGAGTTTGCATTCAGCATTACATATTTGCAGGAGCCCTGCACATTCTCAGTCCAGCTAGCCAACCACGTTACTGTGTTGTCATGTCGAACTTCTTTCCATTTGTGACCAGCAGGGGGCTCTGGGATACGGGATTCCCTGTAGGCCAGATCAAGGCATGCAACGTATACAACCAGTTTACAAATTAATAATAATTTAATCAAACTTACTCATAATAAATAACAAACAAAGTCTAAGATTTATGATACACTTATGTTGAATGGGAGCTGCCGTAAATTCCGCAACAGATCATTTTGGCTCAGCTCAAAAATGCTAATGAGTTTCTGGAGGCTAGCACAGTCTGATGACATATGCAAACAATATTAAAGTTTACTGCAGATTCCCTACAGTCTGTACACGATAACTATTGAATTTAATAATTAATTGTTTTTGGGTTTCCATGGAAACAAAAAAAACATTTTGGCCAACAAAAGCCCCAACTCACTATAATGAGTGTTTCAGTTTCTGAATGGGGCAAAATACAAGGTAGTCAATTCACACACACATCGATCAAACTGTTTCGCTCCAAGGGATGAAGAGAGGTTTGGAAAATGGTTCCAAAAACAGTGGTACATCATTCACCATATGAAAATACAAAGTAATGTGGAATATAGGCATTTCAATTCGGAGCCTGCTACCAAATACAATCTGTTACCGGCTGCAGTTGATGATGACATCCTCTGGCTGGATCCTTTTCTTCAGCATGCCTTGTTTAGGATGATCTCCTCTGCCTCTGAACAATCCTGGAGGTTCAATCTTAAAGTTACCGATGCGTTCCCGATGGTGGTCCAACATGCAGTAGCCATACTCCTCCAAAATCTTCTGATTGACTTCTTTATTTACCTGGAGTATCAATGAAAAGAAGTCATAGCAATTCAGAACATGTTGTAAGGGGGCACATAAATATGTATTGTGCACAATTCAGACTTACATGAAATGACAATCTTTGTTTTGTAAGCCCTGTGACACAATACATGCATATTTTCAGGCTTTTGGCAATTTAAAAATACTTACCAGCTTCTCTTCTTTGGTCAAGTTTTTCCTAGCCTCAACTTTTTGCTTGTGCATAGTATGAAGCTCTCCAAAGTCACACTTATTTAGGTCAGTGATCAGCATCCGCTCCTCCAGAGTCATCTCCTAAACACAGATCAGACAGTTTCAGCTACAACTTGTTCATCCAGACATTTAATTGTCTTTGACCTAGCGACACCCTACAAACATCCATCACATACACACATGCCAAAAGCAAAAAAACATGAATACCATGAATATATCATATGTATAAAGCTTTTGGAGATACGAGATTTTGTTACACCAACAACAGCAGTGTCTCTTATGCCTAATGATTGTTAAATGTTAAAGATGAGCTGACTAATACTGCAACAGACTATAAACCACAATTACAGCACAGCTGTAAAGAGTGCAGTAAGACCAAGGAGATTCTAAAGCCTAGCGAAAGGTCTGAACGGCACTGCATCATGAAAAATTAAAAATTGTCCTCACTTCTTGAAATAAAAAGTTTGACGTAGCACAGTAGGCAGTGCTGTCGCCTCACAGCAGGAAGGGCCTGGGTTCAACCAAGGTCTTTTTTGTGTGTTTTTTCTCCAAGTGCTCAGGTGTCCTCCCCCAGTCCAAAGACACACAGTCAGGTGAATTGGAGATGCTAAACTTTCCCGAGGCAAAGTGGGCATATATGAGTATATCCTGCGATGGAGCGGTGACCTGCCCAGGACTTTTTCTACCATTCCGAACCCCTGTCCTACTCTTTCGCACCAATTTGGACAGGTGTAGCAGTGCTCAGGAAGAGTAAATAATACACCAAGTTGTTTTGCTCTCGGTCTGACACTTTAGGTAATGCCAGCTTCAACTGCAAGTAATACCAATAAGGAACAACGCTCTGCAACACACACACACCCACCCCGTTGTGAGTGTAAGGATGCAAGAGAAACATCCGTTTCTTCTTAAGGCAAAAAAGCTGGTAAAGCCTCAGATGGTAAAGTTAATGTGGAATCCACAGTTCTATTATTTTGTACCAAATCAATAACAACATTGTGGCCAAATTAAAGATGACTGTATACTACAACCACAAGTTGTACTGACAAAAATTTGACAAAGTCCCTAACAACACTGTTTCAATGTTAGGAACTGTTTAAAAAATACAAATTTAAAGTCATAGAAAAATACCTAGTTTAATAAAAACACTAGACATTTCCCCACACAGTCAGCCAAACACGATGATTCTGTTACCGGCAGCAAAGCAACTCCCTGAACTGATGTTACTGATGGATTTGAACCTTTGCTTCACAACAGCAGGTTAATGAGGGCCATAACCGAGGCCTGCGCGATCGAACTAATTCAAACCGCCTGAGAGAAAGAGAGCAGTGACCCGCCTCAACTGTAATGATCACTATATCCCATGAGCTTGAGGGGGAAAAGGGGGAGGAAAAAATAAAAAGGACAGAAAAGTTTGACCAGTGCAGAGGTCACGGCTTCAGGGACTGGCGCACAACTTTCTCTTCTGCATGTTTTATAATATATTCCAAAGTTTCCTTTTCCCTTTGCTAAATGTCACCCTAACAGTGAATCACTGTAATCTGCCCTCCTGGGGCCAGCACCATGGGCTCTCATACAGGCAATTTCAATTTTATCCTTTCAAAAAGAGTGACCCGCATACCCCTCTCTCTTGTGGACACACTCGCACACTCCAATAGCACCCCTGGGGCGTGGGTATATAAGCCGGAGAGAGATGGAGGCAGAGAGGACAAGAGAGTGAAATGGACTACAAACTCTGAGGCTTTTTCACACATGCAGCAGCTCAGAAAGCCAGCATCACATTATCAGGAATCAATCATCTCTGACATAATCCCAGCTTGACCTCAGAGTCTGTGCTATTGAAGAACTCTAATTCAGTACCCGCCATCACAGAGCAATCAGGGTTTACCCAAGCTGCTCTCAGACAACAACTCTCAGACCCAATTCAGTGTTTTCAGTGCCAGACATCTTTGATAATCACTTTGATAATCAAACAAACACACAAGGCAAAGAGAAGAGCACAAACAACAACAATACATACATACATACATACATACAATAAGTGGGCCTGCTCGTTCCATACAGCCAAACTGTTTAACGGCCAGTTTCTATAGTCCTGTATTTTGTGTGGAGGTAACTAAAAGAAACATTTTAGCACATTTCCACAGCTTTCTATGAGCCAAAATCATAATACCAATGACCAATGCCAAAAAAATTGTAACGTAACCTGTTTTCTTAAGCATCTAATACACTCATCATTGAGCAATCAAAAGCAATCAACTGACAGTAACTAAAAGTTGGTGGGTAGGTTTGACATTGTGAGACATGCAAATGATTCATGTTGTGCATGTGGCATATGCAAAAACAGGCCTATAACGATTGCGACTGACAATATAAGGTGGTCCTGTTGCACATGCAGATGCTGTTGTGTTGGCAAGTGCTTTGCAAGTATTCCTTGGAGAAGAGTTTGAAAGCAATTTATGCGGTTAGAAGAGTTCGAGAGGAAATGCATCATAGAGCTCCAGGAAGTGGTATGGTAAGTGGTCTTATTGCGTGCCATATCGCTCATATAATGTAATCGTCTGAATATCATTGGAATATATTTATGCATAAGCAATTAGTACTTGAAGGGAAAACGCATCTGTGCATCCCTGGTTACCAGATCATGTTTATTGCTCTCAATATCCAAACTCTGGTTAACACTGTGTACTGATGCAATACTGGTGTTCTATAAAGACACTTAGTTATGTTAGTAGTTACACTACAGCAAGTTAGGCACTTATCAGGCTCTCGCAAGCAGAACACAAATGCATATCTTTGCACAGAATATTTTTAATTAATAGTACTTTTCGGCTCATTCAGAACCAATCCTCGTAGAGCTCTGAAGATTGCATTTATAACAGTCACTGTTACAAAAAAATGTAAGAATCAAACCACAAATTCATGACAACAATGACCATGAAACAGTACTGAATGTTGTTTGGTCATGTTTAACTGATATCCAACAAGTTTAATAAGGTTATTCTCTATGTTTATATTGATTTAGCATATTTGGTCCAGCATATGTACATGTGAGAATCGTAAGTCATGTCTTTGTGTCTCATCACTAACAAACACAAAGGGTAAATAGGCCTCTAATGTGAGTCAATTACCACTGGCGCTAGGAGATCTACACAAGTGCACCTTCCCTCTCTCTGTACACACTCCCATGTGTGCACTTCCACTTAACCTCCTGTCTTCTCATTACTATTTGCCCAGCACCGGCTGTAGAAGCCACAGTGTGTTCTAAGGGCAACTAAGCCATGCATTGAAATGCATGGAATTCATTATCACTTGCACTCAAAATGAATTTACATTTAATGAGAAACTAAATGGAGGATGAATAAATAAACAAACAAACAACCAACCAAACATTTCACATCAATATTACAGTGCAGTCCAATTGTTACTAGTACAGATAATAGTACAGATCTGTTTCCAGACCAATAAGGAAACCTGCAGGAGACATTAATAAGTAGACAGAAGCATTACTAAGTGGCACTGCAGGAGCACCTACATCATACAGGCAGAGTTCGTCTCTATACAGAACAGGGTATGCAGAAATATCTCGCTGATCTCCCTTATCAGTCTCTATTCCCCCATCTTCTTTTCTCTCTTTGATTGACAGTGGGGCAGGGGGCGGAGACTGTGCTCAGTGAGGCGAGGCGAGGCTTCCGTGTTATAATATAACAGTTAAATTGGATTTGTTCGTATGTGGGGAGCGAGTTGTCTGGATTAGCATATCAATGCCTTTACACAAATCGTATTTTCAAGAGCACTGAGCGCTAAGCAGCACGAAATTAATTCTGCATGATAGGCCTTAGGCCCTGCTGGGGTGCGGCGAGCACAGCCCTGGTCCCATCACACACCCTCCCACCACCCCCCAACCGAATAATCCATCATCCATCTCTCCTATCGCAGCAGCACACCATCTGACCAAAAACTTAGGTCTTGCTGTGAATTCCTTATGTATTACGTCATACTGTGGTTGATTCTGAATGTGCCAACTTGTTAGCTCTCTCTGTACTTCTGTAGATTCTGGCATGGTTGTTGTCAGTTAACCTGGTTAAGGAATAGTGACCAATTAAGGGAAGTTTATCATTTGATGTTTGAGGTCCACTAGAATAGAATTACATGATTCAGGTTTCCAAAAACACAACATTCACACACTGTCTAAAACACTGGGTTAAAGCTGCTGTGTCTTTAAGCACTGCCTCTGAATGACTCCGGTGTGCTGTGATTGGTCAGCTCGCCCATTCTGTTTTGAGTGGTCACCCCCGAGGCATCCTGTTTTAAGTCCCTCCACCACATCACGGTGGCTAGTCTTACAATATAGTGTTGGGTCTGCTGAATCAGTTTGAGCTTGGTAGACAACCAGGTAGAAAGCTGGTGACTGCAAAGGTCATAGCATATGATTTACATAATTATCATACTCATCGAGTCATACCGTAACCCCTCATGCCGTGTGGAGGGGCCAGTGTCATACTGGAAGGGAACACACCCATCAGAGTAGAGAGGTTTGATCACAGGATAAAGGTTAGGATAATCAGTTAGAATAAATGAGCTCATTTTGGGGATGCACCAACACCTGTGCATATCTGCTGATGCCAGGGCCAAAACTTGATATTTTTTTCGTTGTAATGACAAATTATGTTTATAAAATGTAGAAACTGAAATTAAGTTTTAGTGATGATTTTAATTACATTAACACAGTCATATCGTCGCTGTCCAAAGAAAAACAAGTATCTCCAAAATGGCAACTTTACAGGAGAGGCCAAAAACCTCATTCACTTCAAATAGAAGTCAATGGAACCAGACCTCTTTCCAAACATTTTTGCGCCATTCCTGTTGGTCCATTTGTTTTGCAATTCTCACACAATGTAAATGGCAGCTGCTAAGTTCAAGTGACGTATAAAAGTCAAAATGGACAAAAATGGAGATACATGTTTTTCATTGGACAGCGACGATATGCGAATCATGGGAACATATTTTTGGCAATCAGAGACGCTGCTGTGTTGGATGTAAGACTTTGAACTGGGGTCTATTCGACTTGCTACCATAAGGATTTGTGAAGTAATGTGACATGACATGAACCCTTTAATGTATCACAAGTTTACAATTTCAAAAAGAAGAATGGTAAACATCTAGGACTTTTTTACCCCTATGGCTGCAATTATTAGTGTTACAATAAATATAATGGAAGCAAATAGTGTAAAACTACAGTCCACATCAGAAACTGGTACATATGTGGCAACTTGAATCAAGCTACAGGGATTCCCATTTCTAGAAGACTATACAATTTGCTGTTCCTTTAGGGCTGGTAACTTCCACCTGACACCCTATACAATGTGCATACACCACAGAGTACAATACAGAGGATCCCTTCATACCTTTCTCCAGTCTTTGAAGAAATTGTTGCGGAACACATCTTTAGTGGTGTACTCATGGTCCAGCATCTGCGCAAAGAATAGCGCCACCTCTTCCGCAGCCAGGCTCAGCTTCACAGGCTTACCTATAACACAGCGCACACGCAGTGGAAATGTCAACCTAATAAGACAACAAAACCACTATTAGGACAACAGTGCCACAGATGAATCGGGCCTATTTTCAGTTTACTGTTTGTCCATAATACATCCCAGCATGCATTGAGAAGACAAACACTGAATCAGGATTTACACTGTATAAGATTTCTAATATGAAAGGAACTAGGCAAACAAAAGCGTTCTCACTTATTCAAACAAAATATCTGGATTCAAGCAAGTTTCCAGGACCCAATAAAGTTATGTTTACTTCTTCCGACATGCCATTTGCTACATTTCCATGGCAATAACGTGGCAGCCGGAGCAGCTCTACACGAAACCCCACTTCTCGTTCATCACGTCTTATTCTAGTCTGATCAATGAGAGTGTCAGGGTTTACTTTCGACAAAACAAGGATGAGTCAGCAAGCAGACGCCATCCCTCAGGACTAACTGAGGAAGTGCTCGCCGCAGAGGCAGGAGAAAGTAAATCTGTTTAAATGCATTCCAGGGCTCCTGTGGCAAGTATAATCAAAACTCCATCTAAACACTCAGAGGGGTTACAGCTTTAAAAAAAAAAAAAAAAAAAAAAAAACCTAAAATGTTTTCTGAGGCTGTTTTTTTTTCCCCTGCAAGATGAATGGGCTCTGCCCTGCGGCATGGCCTCATACTTTAAAGAGGGGTCTCTTCTCTCCATTGTAGAGTGGCTATTAACAGAAGCAGCTAGCCTGAGCACTAGAGAAAAATGATTAGAGACTTCTCTATGCTCTCTCCAGAGACCTGATGACCCAGTCGGTGGACATAGCTGGCCCAGAGCTGGGCTCCATGCCCAGCCAGAGACAGATGGAGAGAAAGAAAAGGGGGGAGAAAAATGAGCATTTCAGGGAAATGTTCAGTTATTCTCAATACACTTCTACAGCTTTTAAAGTATTCTTCAACTTCGTCTCCCTCAAGTCTGTTCTGGTCACATTCTCATCTTTTCTTGGACTCTGTAGAAACAAAACACTTACCATCATAGTAGAACCTCACGTTGTCAGGGAGAGGCTGATACTCAGGCGGGAAAAATGGCCCCTTGTGTTCTAGAAACTTCCATTTCACGCCATCTTCATACTTTTCCTCCTCCCACCTGGGAGACAAAAGAGGGCACTTTTAATTGAACAGACTGGAAATGCAAAGACAAAGACAAAATTTTATACATAGACCCTTTCATGTAATGCTAAAATCAGCTGAGTGAAACGCTATTTTAAACCTTGAGGAGCATTCAACAAACCAACCATGCTGAGCAATTACAATTTACCACACAATGTACGACAGGGAATCTCGGTATAAATCATGCAGATGGAAGTGGCTACCTGATTTATGACCTGCACTTACTCCATCAGAGTAGGCAACAGTTACTCCCCATGTCAAACTTTTATTCTTCACATTGTTCAAACAAAGAAAGGAAACTCAGACTCTCTGGTTTGTATACGGCATGAACAAAACTGCTTGCCAATGTTTGCGTATGTGGCAAAACACTTTACCATCACACTAAATAGCATTCCGTAAGATAAATAAAAATAAAAAGCATGGAGTTCAGGAGACGGTGGTTTATTGATGCTAACTTAAATATTAAACATTTGTCTTCCACCTCTGGAGACAATCTTAAAATTCTACCGCTTGTTTCACTTGTTCTAAAAAAAATGAAACATGCAAAGAATAACCACAATAACAGTTATTTTGATTACGTTAACAGGCACTGAAATAGACTGGGTAGGAGCTTTTCAGCCTCTATGCATTGACGTCACACGCACAGGCTCAAAAAGAAGGTTCATCTCGACATTGACATGTACAACCAACAGCACACTGATGGAAATATTACTTCAACAGCACATTATCATTTCTTCAGGACATGTAGTTTTGGCCGAATTCTCTTTGATGGTGCTTGCAAATATCAGATTTGTCCGTTTGACGGAGGCCAAAACGCAAGAGATGTTACAACTGCTCTTCCACACGTCGCATGCAATGACATTATTTTCAGAGTGGTCCCCAAATTCCCAAACCCTACAAGGGACTGCTTAAACGTGTATATACAGACAGACAAACAAACATTACCAGCGCCACCGCTGCTGCTCCTCTTCTTCCTTCTTCTTGATCTTGAGGGCTCTGGCTTCCGCAATCTCTTCCTTTGTCTTCTTCTTTTTTTTGATAGGTTGGTCCACCTCCTCTTTCTTTACTTTCTAAAAGATTGAAGACACCACTTGAACTTACTCTTTATGTACAACTTGGCCTGCTGAGGTAACTATAACTACTACCACCTATAACAGACCCAAAGAGTCTGACTGATTTCATCAGCTTTAACCATACCAAGCACGGAGCACATGGAATTGCTCCTGCTGAACGAGAAGACATGCTTCCTTCCTCCCTGCAGAACTACCTTACCTTATGGATAAACACTCTGTACCACTCAGAGCTGTTCAGGTTGTAACAAAATTACGATCAATGAGAAAACACTTGCTACAGCTCAACATAAGACCGTTCCTCAAGGACAGGCAATCAAAGCCTTTTGTGAATTTGAGTCTTTTTGGCCAATATGACTGGGAGGAAAAGTTAACTTTCACTTTAATGTACACTCAACACTAGAGACATTTGTTGAAAAGTCATGGCATTCCACATAACTTTTAATCTTTTAAAGCAAGTTACTAAAGGATCTTCAGAATGTCTGGGAAAGGTATAATTTGACTAAAGGAACTTGCACTGATTTTGAAGTAGGTTTTTAACCAGGTAAGACCCCTACTACCATGAGTGACATCGGCAGTTTTCACAGAAGCTTTTGACTCAAGTCTTGAAACTGCGTAACCTTTACAGGTATTCTTTCTTTTCTCACATCCATTACCAGCAATTCAGCAGCACGTCCTCCTGTGTCAACGCCCAATGCACCGCTATCCTGCTCAGTGAAGTCTACCTTCTCTTTGATTTCTCTCTTTCTTTTCTTCTTCACACCAGAGCTTCCCTCCCCATCTTCTGCCACCTTTTTCTTCTTCACAGGCCTGAGGAAAGAAGAGCGATTTGTTTCACCATTATTCCTCTAAAGACAAGTACCACCAAAGGTAGCTATCATAATGTAATCCTACTACGATGCTTGGGTTGGTGATAGGGCCACTACAGATTTTTGATTTGCTCAAACAGTGAACATTGGTTTGGGCGCCCCTGGACAAATGACATGTTTTGCTTATATTCTAAGCGGAAATGATTAAACAAATCCTCTACAGAGAACACACTTCTATACAATTGAACTGAACTTGAGTCTCTATTTTGCCTTTTCAGTTTAGAACTGCAGCTATCAGGCTAACATGGCTAGCACATACTCAAGCTCAACAAATATCCCAAATCACTGCGGTAAATTTACACCCCAAAACTACATCAGAAAAAACGTTTAGTCATCATCACTTCACCATCAGTCTTTGCATTACAGTACAAAACAGTATATAATACACACAGCCAGACGAGGGGGCCTGTAAGCTGCGATTCCCAGTACTCTATCGCTGCCTCCAGCGTCCACTCCATGTTTAAGCTGCAGACGCGAAGCTCCCACGGAATCTCTCACATACTCCTCTGAACCAAGCATTCTTCTTAGTGACATCACTGTTCTAACAGCAGCTTTATGAAGTCACAAGTGAATGGATCCACTCTCTTTCTGTGTTAGGCTGCCATTCAGCCCCTGACAGCTTGCCAAATTAAAAACAAGCAAAAAAAGCTAACCCTGCAAACCCAGTGATGTACTCCACTTTCATCCAACTCCAAAATACATTGCTCATACATTACATGGTGTTAAGAACTTAGAACTGAGAGCATCCTCACGGCCTGCAACACTCCATCACAACAGTCCATCACAGGCAGCAAACTTCCACACCTGCAGGACATCTACTAGTCCCACTGCCTTGGGAAAATCCAGAAGATCTGGTTGGACTGGAGCCACCCAGCACACGGCCTGTTCACCTTACTGCCATCAGGCAGGAGGTACCGCAGCATCCAGGCCAGAACAAACCAGCTAATAAACAGTTTTTAGGCTGTGAGCCTTTCAGAAATACCACTGCACTCAGACACTTATTAATACTCTTATATATCACTGGTATAGACAACGTCACTTTATACAACAGGAATAGACATACACATACACTTTTATATTTAGCTCCACTCTCTCTCAGACAATACCTGCCTCATAAATGTACGTCAGAGAATTTTTACAGACCCCTACTGTCGTTGTACATTCTGTATTTTTGTGTATATTTTGTGTATTTATTTAATAGAACTTTTATATCTCTTTATTTTAATATGTTTAGTGTGTATATAGTTTTGTCCTCCTGTAGAGTATCAACCTGAGCCTCACCACAAGCATTTCAATGCATAAATGTCCTGACATGTGCAAATGACAAATAAACCTGAAACTTGAACTGCTATGAATAAATGGAAGGATGGGTAGATTTTCTTAGTGTAGGTAAGCTACCATATTTCTAAGTACTCCTAACACCTGCTGAGTTCAGTCTTACCTTTGTAGACATACAGTGACTGGTTGAGCTATAGAAACAGCAGTTGCTGAGTTGCCAGTGCGAATAATAATTTAAGACAAGCCTAGGTAAAATTTTCATTTAATTTGCTGCTGAGAAAAGATAAGAGAATGTGAAAAGACCCCTCTTAGCACTAAACCTTTAAGATTATTAAATAAAATAAATAAATAAATGCTGGTTAAGTGATGGAAAAGGACAAGAATATTGTGCTATTACATAATACATATCTAAAGATTTTGCCATGCACTCCTTGCCATACCCTTGACTGGTTGGAATTAAATGTGAAGCAATGTGTTTGGCTAAAACAAAACCAAAAAGCAATTGCTTCACTAGTCACTTTAAAGTTTTGACTTTCACATATGTTGAGAAATACTAAAAATATATATAATGATCTGTACCATAGCCTTGCAGATTTATCCAAGTTTTAATCGCTACTATATTTTTCCTCCTTCATTTATTGATGCCATCACCTGCCAAGGTTCATGGTCCATTGTGTCAAGTTTATGCAGACTGAAAACTTTTAGAATGCTTCTCAAACCTTCTGTTGTATATTTATATTTTACGAACCAGGTTCGCAAGACCTCGTTCACTTACAAAGAAAGTGATGTAGAGGAAGAAGGACCAGACACAGAGTCTCTTTTCCTTTTCCTTTTCTTCCCTTTCTTTTCTGTCACAAAGTCACCATCATCTGCCTCCTCTTTCACGTTTATCTGCAACCTGCCAAAAAATAAGGGGGAGAAAAATGAAGTAGAAAACACTCATTAGGGGTCCTTCCAGTTCTTAACTTAAAAACTAAGAGACAACCATTCATTGTCCAATGGCAAGGACATAATTACAGCAATTACACAATATTGCTTAATCGGTACTGATGATAATTGTATAATTACAGCAATTAGACAACAGAATAATTGCAGAAAAGCAAGCTTCGATTGCCATACAGCATGGTTCGAACGAAGGAGGGGTGACTGAACTAAATAAATTAATTACAAGCAGCGACAGCGACCTTTTCCACTCAATTCCACATCTCCTTCCGCATAGATTAACCAAGAAGTAGTACTTGAAGAATGTCATTATTTTAACATTTGACCTCTTCCCTGAAAATCAGTCTCCCTCTAGCAATCATCAGCCTGGTCTGATTTACAAAAAGGGTCTGATTGTGTCGTTCTGTGATTAAAGAGGCATACCATCACCGTTTTGCAAAAGACAGAGCAAGACAAGTCTCCGGCTTTTTGTGGGGAGGGAGGTAAAGGGAGAGAGAAGGCGATCGGATAACACGAGAAAGAGACAAAAGAAAGAAAAGACAAGGAGTTAAGCAAGCAAGAAACATCAAGAGAAAGACCAAGCAAGAGATGGTGACACAGAGAGAAAATGAGACAGCAAACAGAAAAAGCAAATGAGATAAAGAAAAGTGATAGTGAACAAGAGAGTGAACAAGGGAAAGCAGAAGACAGAATGAGACAGAGCAAGAAACTAAGAGACAAAGAGCAAGAGAAGTTAAGATACCAAGAAAGTGTGAGTGAGTGAGTGAGTGAAAGAAAGACAGAGTGTAACTGAGAAAGACAGATAAAGAAATCAAGAGTGAGAGGGACAAAGAGCGCCAACGGGAGTGTGATACAGAAAAAAAGAAGGCAAAGAGAGAGACAGGGAGAGAGAGACAAATACCAAGAGAAAGACAGGAAGCAATGGAGCGAGAGACAGGAGGCACAGAAAGAGCGCAAGCAAGATAGACAGCAAAACAGAGAAATTTTAGAGACAGCGAGAGAGAGAGCGCAAACATTAGAGGAAGTGAACAGAGATCAAGACAAAGAGCAAGAAAATGTGAGAGGGAAAAAGCAAGTGAGCGAGAAAGAAAGAAAGAACGAAAGATAGAAAGAAAGAAAGAAAATGCGGTCGACACCATTGTTCCCCTCCCAACACTGCTCATCTCCTCAGAAAGGATTATCATGTATAGCTTTTCTGACACACCACAGCTTTCCTCCCAATAAAGAAATTAATTTCCTGAAAGACAGCCAATATAGCGGGCAAAATCAGAACGGATATTGTCCACAACTGTGGACATCCAAATCATCAGAATTAATTTCCATCAACCCCACAGGCAAAAAGAATGTGTGACTGCAATTCAATTAGGAATGGATTCCAGCTCCTTTCCAAGTGCAGCTGCTGGCTACTGGAATAGCTCCAGATCAAGCTTGTACCTGGATCCTACAATTCAATACTGAAAGGATGATGGGATGACAGGGAAATCCAGCCAGAACTGACAACAGAAGAAGCCTTTCAGTACCTTGTGCCATCAGCTATTTCAAAGTCTGTATTCTCCTTTTTAGGACTCTTCACCTGAGATGGAAATAAACACACACATTTTACATTAAAACATTTTATAAGAACAATCAAGAGCCATTGTCTTTCTTTGAAAGAGACGACTCCATGTATAAATTTCACTTTGTTCTGTTTAAAATATGAACCTACAGGAACCGGAGGTTACCCAGGATCTTTATACTAAGTGCTTCCACAGAATCTAAGCAGCAGATATCTGTCAGTGAAAAGCTTTCTTTATAAAGTCTTTCTTTATAAAGGTGAGCTGTGATCAAAAATGTCCATGGCTGTTATCTTAGCAATAACGTCTGTCTCTTCTTCTGTATTTGTCTGCTTTTCTGTGCCATTCGTTTCTGCAGAACATCAAATCTGCTGCAAGTCAGTCCTAGACAGGCAGTAATTTGTAATGATGGGCTTTAATGGTAACATCTGTTTTGACATCCTCATTTTTACACATATCACATACATAAAAAAAAAAAAAACTCATCAACGCAATCACTACAGCTGAACAATTTCCAAATTCACAAGACATAGCTGAAAACCTTCCTTACAGTGCTTTTGCCTTCTGAAATAGCACTTCAGAATAAGTTAATATTACAGAATATGTTATTCATCAAATTGCCAGTCAGTCCTAGGCTAGGGCAAGAGATCTGCACCACGAGAAATACTTGGAGGTCCATACCAAGAGCTTTATTTCTTGTATATTTCATTTATTAAGACATAAACAAAAAAAATTCAAATCATTTTGATTGGTCGGAATTGCTGATCTAGAGGTCAACTTTAGAATTGTTCACAGTGGTGGAGAGAGGGCCAGACATTTAAATGCTTTACTACACAAACTGGTTACAGGCCACAGGGTGTTTGTGATAACAGTTTTAACAAGGAAGGAATCAAGTCATTTTTACAGCTATTCATGATGGAAAAGTAATTTTGCAAAACCCAAAGTATCATTTCAGTAGATTTCTCTACAACGCATTATTATAGATCAAATCTCTCTACTTCACGCACTCATCTTCTAACCCGCTTAATTCTTCTGGGTTGTGGGGGGAGCTGGAGCCTATCCCAACATTCAGTAGGTGGAAGGCAGGATTCACTCTGGACCAGCCGCCAGTCCATCACAGGGCAGACACAGACAGACATACAGACTTACACACACTCCCAGAGGGCAATTTAGCATCACGAATACACCTGACCTCATGTGTCTGGACTGTGGGAGGAAACCAGAGCACCCGGAGGAAACGCACACAAACAGAACATTCAAACTCCATACAGAAAGGACCCCATACAAATCAAACCACTGTGTCACCGTGCCCCCCTATCAAAACTCTCTGGATCATCTAAACATACTGCATGATGCAGACATTTTATGTCTGACAAATTTAGTAAAACACTCCCCAAAATCAATACAACATTACAATATAACGATCCATATGCATTACTACGGTGCATGCTTTTCATATGCTGATGACTGAAATTCTATAGTCAAGGAGAAACTTCAATCAAGCTAGCTAGTCCAAAACATTACTTTAGTTTCTCATTTTTCATAACTATTTTAAGAAGACAAAGGTCATCTACAAAATTCCAGGTTTGCTAGGGTACTGTGCTGTAAAACCAGGAATAAACTGACCTAAGACTGACCTGAAAATAGTAAAGTCAAGCTCAAATAAATATTTAAAAAAAAGAGAAGAAAAGAAAGAAAAAGAACCATTCTGCTCAAAAAAGACCCTCAACAATCCATTAAACTGACATGTAAAGAGTAGTCACAGGTACCCCAGACAGAGGCAGTGTTATCGGACATACCGACTCATTAGAGAGAAGCCCAATTCTGGAGCACTCAAGCCACTATTGGTTGGCAGCGCCTGGAGGATCATATGAGCCAAGCAGGCTGCCAAGACTGCCAAGCAGTGTCATGTTTACAAAGCAAAAATATCTAGCTGGCAATATCAAGCTGCATATGATTACATAAAAGTACTCTTGCATAATGGAAAAGCCATAGCATGACCATTTTGAGAGCTCGTAAAATGCTCCTCAGGATCAAGTGCACAGTATCTGTGTTTAACCCTTAGGGGTGTACAACTCCAGTCCTGAATGCCCAGTGTGCAGCAGAGTGTTGTTGTTTCACTCCTCAAACAAGCCCACAAAACCTAGCAATTAACAGAGGCGTTGAATAAGGTGTAAGATCACCACACTGTGCGGGATGCACCCCTGGTTTAACCGTTTAGTGGGTTAGGCTACTTAGTACCTCAGACCAATGACATGAGTTAGGGTTAGGGTCAGGGTTAGACCCAATATGACAAATGAGCATCATTTTTAAAAATAATTTTGCATCTTAATTAAGCTGAAGCTCACATCAAATCTGCTGATAACTGTTGAAAGACTACCTTCTGATGTTTTGTCCCCGTCTGAAACTTCTCTGTGGTCTTGGCCTTCGTCTTCGCCTTAGTGGATTTTCCACTACACAAAAAAGAGAATGGAGGAAAATAAAGAAAGACATTGAACAGTTAAAGAAAAGTGGGGATTAAAAGGGGGGAAAAACTGAGAATAAGCTGCATTTGCTTCTATTTTCTAACAGTCCTCTCCCTTCACTGGAGTGTGTGACAGCACGCCAGCAGGCCTCGTCACAAGAGGCTGCTGTCAGTAACAGTTACAGGTGTCTATTCTTCTCCCGTTCGTCTGATTAATTACAAACGCCAGAGATGGATGGCTCAGCCTGCGTTTTTCTACTCACATAATGCATCAGATATCATGGTAAATTAATTTATTCATAAAAAGATGGAGTACAACGCTCACAATAATGAATGCAAGCGCCCACCCACTCACTTCACACTTGGTTAGATTAACGATTGCTGGTGCAGATCATTTATTCAAGAGCTCAATTTGTCTCCATGTTTGGTTCCAATACAGAAGGCGTTTCCGGCTGCAAAACGTGGTGTTGTGTATAATAATGCACAGCTGTTGTTTGTGATGCTATTAACTTCTGGTTCCCTTCACTCAAATAACAAATATTACGCAGACACAGAGTACTGGATAGAAAGGGCAGGGTATCAAGAGAAACTAAACGTGTTTTTAGCAGAAAAAATGATTATACTTCTTATAACCACACGTTCAGACATGTCTGGCATACGTATCAGAGCAAAGGGAGAAAGAAAGGAAACCCTACTGACAGAGAAAGAAGCAGCAGTCTTATATTGCATACGTCATTCTGTGGAACAGCACTGTTTCATTAAGTGGTGGGGAAAATAACAGATTATCAAACCCAAGTCTGACCTCCAAGGGTGGTCACCCAGATACTGTCGCATCACAAACTGTACATGCACTGCGCGCACACACCTGTTATTACCTCCTTCTTTTTTATCAGCGCATCACAAGAACATAGAGTTCTATGTTCATGCCAAGTGGCCCACCGTACTCTGGCTCTGTCATGTGGGCTTCCAAGCGCACTCATTATGAGCATGTAGGAGGTACATCACATGCCTACACAGGTGCTGGACAGACATTGACATAAAGCATGTTAAACTGGTTTCCACACTAATAAATGTTACTCACTTGAGTATTTCCCCACCGGAGTGGTCATCATCTGTCTCTTTGTTTTTCTTCACCTTGGCCTTCCCACCTTTGTCCTCTTTACCCATTGTTCAGCTGAGGCCAAGCCCAAGAAAAAGGATCAAATACACATGCACTCAGATAAAACTGAAAAACAAAAGCACAGCAAGCTATTAAATAATACCAATGAAATGGAAATATGTGGATATAACTTGCCTACTAAAATATAACTCAGCACAAAGTTATTAAGAAATTTTGGGTTAGCTTCTTAGGCCCTGATTGGGTTCACAACAAAATCTAATTGGAGGGCTTTTAATTATCACTTACGCTACAATCAAATCCAGATTTATTAAAATGATTTATTGCCATTACATTTGTTTGGTTTTTCAAACGAATTATTGTTGTTATTATTATTATTATTATTATTACTTAGCTTAATGGCTGGCTTTTATGTAACGTGTCTAAAGCTAATGAGAATAAGTAAACTTAGCAAACTGGCTGGCTAAACGAGCATGGTGTCTCATCTGCACCATTCACAAGTATGTCTTTTCTCTTCAGATAACATAGCATTACATTTGCAGCTTGGATGTAACTACATAAAGAAGCTGAACAAACGAAAAGAATAAGAGAAACAAGCTAATGGAAAGCTACCTAGTACTCATCGTGCTCAACATGTTACTGTTAGCTTGCTAGCTAAAAATTTAAACAGCTTATCAAAGCGAAAATTACGCCAAAATATGTTTGCATTGTGCTAAATCACCGAATGTCCTGAAATATCTTTCAGTAAAAATCAAACGAAGGACAGAATGACAGACTTTAATATGCCAGATTATAACATGATCCAGATATCTCGCTGCTCACCACTCACTCTACAAACACGCTGACTGACATCCGGGAACTCCTGGTGAGCGATGTAATCGGGGCTTGATTGGTCGAACCTTTGACAGCTCACCTTTTTGATGGCAATATAACAGTACCTTACAGAAAAGTTGTCTAGTTGGTGTAAGTTTTGAAACTAGAATACACAAAATCAATGTAAAACAGATGTTGTAACTTTAGGGGTAAAAATTCAGGAAAATGAACACACGAATAGCTTAATAATTTAATATCAGGTATCCTTAGTGTAGTCATTATAATACAACCAAAATATCTAAGATGATTTTTTTGTCCAATATCATATATTACATTATTCAAGAATTTAGCAGAAAAATATGTGCTCCAATATAAATATATTTTTTTAAATCTAAAGTAAAATTCTAAAGTTACATGTATTCTCCACCTGTGGGTATATGTACAATGGTGCTATTTACCAGAAGAAAAAAAACTCATATTTATGGAGAGATAAACTTTCCACCACTAAAATTGCAGTATATACTCAGGTAAATGACAGTATAAATGAATCTAAATACATACATATAATGCTTAAATTGTGGACCTTTAATGGAGACTTGTGAATTATATGTGACTATGTGATCATATTGATTATGTGACTTAATTTATATTATATTTTACAGCGATGTATAAAGGTCCATATATGAAGCCTTATAGTGACATAACGACCTAATCTATATGTAGAGTCAAGCGTTCGTAAAATTAGAAACCCATAAATATTACTGACTCAATAAATATATACGATCTGTCTGATGGGAAGCAAATTAGGGCAATAAAAATCCTTCTTTCGAAGATTTTAAAAGTCTACACTGGGTCTTGAAAACAGCGTGAGACTAAGAAGTGCTCTTCCCCTTTAAGAAACCGGAAGTGATCACGGAGCGCGCAAGGTCAGATGGTTTATTTTGGTGCTGAGCTGTGTGGCTTGTGTTTCCATTGACTGTGCAATGTCCCTTGTCCGCCCGGGCATTCCTCTGTGCGTTTGGCGGCACTGGCGCGTTTTAAGAAGCGTCCAGGGCGTCAGAGGGAGGCAGTGTGGAGGTACTCGGCCGCGCTGCTTCTCCTCAGTACATAACGGCGAGAGGAGCATGGAGGAACTCCTGCGCAGGACTGTGACACCATTGCCCACATACGAGACGAGGGACAAGTCCCCACCGCCGCCCGACTCCAACAGCTTGGAGTTCATGTACTTCTACAGAAAGCTGAACAAAGAGCAGAAACAAGAGTTTCTCGAAACACTCTCAAAGGAATTCGGAGTGGACCACAGAGGGGTCTCGGAACTGGCAGTGAAACTCCTGGACACGCAGCTGCGTGACTCGGCCACAGTGCTGCAAGTGGAGGACAGACTTCGTTACAGTTTAACTCCCAGATACAGACACTTACTGGGGCATATCAGCAGAGTTGAGGGGGGAGTGAAGTTTTTGGTGGACCTGCGTGCAGATGTTCTCGCCGTTACGACTTCTAAAGTGACTGACAGTCCCCATATGAGGGTAACTACACTCATACTAACTCAGGCTAATGCTGTAAGGCAGACTGGTAGGACGAGAGTTTGGCCGTATGCCAAAGTTCCAAGCGAAGCTAGGCCTGCTGCGTTGTTTGGGAAGTGTTAATGTTCTTGGAAAAGTTTACATGACGTCAGCATCCACCCTTTACCTACATAGCGCGCACGGTGTCAGTTACACCCGGGTGTAAAGATCACGAGGAGCAGTAGAGTGGGTGACTTTTGCCCTACATCAGGTCGACAGCTAAATCTGTCTTTTCAGTTTCATTACTCACAAGCAGATAGCGGTCCTGTGTTAGTAGTCCTAGTTAAGGGTACAGGTATTCAATTAAGTACACTTTTCATTAATGAATAGCTGCACCTAGAATATACCCATCAATATAAATTGATTGCAGAATGCAATGCTATTCGAAAGAATAAAAAGGTTATCAAGAACAGTAAATGATAACAAATTTAGACTGATATGTTCAATATTTATTGAGCTACACATGTAAAAGTAGTAACTCTCAGTATGGTGTCAGACTGCACTGTTTGCTGTCGTCTTGTCATGAAGTTGTGAAGGGTTCTGATGGTGTCCTGTCTTAATCCATCAAGTAATAATCTATCAAAACATACCCCCTATGTTGGGGTAGGGATGGAGATGCAGTGACACCAGGTTTTGTGGACATGTGACGCATGTCAACACACTGTCCTTTTTCCACATATGGATTCATTGGTCGTCTTCACAACAACTAAAGCAGGTTTTGTCACTGAAGATGACTCGCTTCCATTCTCCATGACTGTTAAAGACCGTCGTCGTAACGGCCTGTGTGCATGTAGTCCTGCATCACACAGCCTTCTGCCATTGGTGCTGCCACTAACAGGATGAATCATGAAGGACATCACTGCTTATTAAATTTCTGCTATTGTGGCTGATGGGTCAGTTAGGTACATCTATAAGACCCATCCTTGCTTACATCACATGTGCGGCAGAGCGTTAAACTTCACATTCATTCACATGTCTAACAATCAAATCCACCCACCAAGTTTAATTCCTTTTGGGTTTTTTCTTCTGGGTGCAACTATTATTTTATTATGTTGATTGAGAGTGTATATATGTACACACACGTATATACATATATACGCATATACACCTGTATTTCTACATTTGTTAGAATTGTCCCCCTACCAGTCATAGTTTTTAATATTGTGAACTGGGGTGCAGAATAGTAACAGAAGTGGAATCGGTTATCTACACTTTTGAGTTATGTAATGAGATTTGAGAGTGGGAGCATGCCTGAGACCCCTCTATCATCCAGTCTTGTGCCCAACAAATTCTCATACTTATGCCATTTTGGACAAAGTCTCCTGTTACTCAGTCCAAACATAGTTATGGGGAGGTCTGGCCTTTTAGCTCCAGGCAAATAACACCCAGAACTCCAGCCCAAATTCACAAAGTTCTCCTACTCCTTTGATCCATCTTTGCTGAAGGCATGGTCTGATCTTCAAAAATGTGACACTGTGTTACATCTAAGGCCCCCACCACTGACTGTCTTTCACACTGACAATTCTGACAAAACTTTGTACCCTGCTATGTCTCTTGTTTTTCTGGTAGACAAATCAACGATCACTGCAGCGTATGTTAAATTTAACATTCCAACTTACAGCTGTACACTGCACCGACTTGCTTCTATTTGTGTAGAAATTAATATTATTCTTGGTCAGTGTTTCTCAGCTGTGGTCCTCGCGGTCAACTGGCGTGCACTTGTATGCATTTTTTCCTGCTTCCAACACAACTGATCCAACTAATCAGCTCACTAGCAGCCCATGATTGATTAAATTCGCAGGGCAGTGGGCCCCCAGGACCCTTCAAGATTCAAGATTCAAGATTCAAAGCTTTATTGTCATATGCACAGTAAGGAAACTAGTTTCCCTGTACAATGAAATTCTTACTTTGCTGCCCACACTGGATGTCATAGAATAAAAAGTATAAATATAAATAGACAGATAACAAGGATCAAGAATCAAAAATTAAGCATGCAGAGAATATATAAATAAAATATAAAATATAAAATGTAAACAATTTAGAATTATACAGGCTATATACGTTGTGCAGGTATGTGCTACATTAGTTACATTGTAACAGTCTGTAGTAAAGTGGTGTTTGTGCAAAATGAGCTGAAATATAACCATACAAGAACAGTTACATGTGCAAAACGATGTGTGCAGCTGTATGCAGACACAAACAGTCAAGTACAGTAGTGCAACTATTCATGTGCAGGTATGATATGAGTTTAGTGCAATTTTTATAAATACAGTGATGTCTATGAGGAGAGACATCAGCTCAACTGTTTAAGAGTTTGATGGCTGTGGGAAGGAAAGAGTTCTTTAATCTGGTAGTCCGGCATTTCACGCTTCTGTACCTCCGACCTGAACAAGAAGTGTAAATAGTCCATGTTGGGGGTGGGTGGGATCTTTGATGATGGAGGCAGCTCTCCTGTGGACTCTGAGATTGTAGATGCTCTGCAGAGAGGGTTGTGCCATCTTGGTGATTTTGGTAGCAGTCTTTACCACTCTCTGCAGGCGTTTGCGGTCCTTCACAGTAGTGCTGCCATACCACACAGTGATGCAGCTGGTCAGGATGGTTTCAATTGCACATCTGAAAAAGTCATTTTATGTGTTTTTGTTACCTACCCAATAAGATACGCACTTTTACTGATGGGGTGGTTTTAGGTTATTCCATGCATGTTTGATCACAAGCATAGGATTATATTTTATTTTCTCCTGATGGTGATGGTGAAGTGTTCATGTGCTGAATAGTGAAGCAGGATGTGGCCCAAGTCATTCCTTCTAGAGAACTTGTATTACCTTTTTTTTTTTTTTTAAACAGCACCTGTTGTCAATGACTTCTTAGCTTAGCTTGGCTTTGCCCCTATAGTCATTTTATGCTTGGTATTAGCGTATAATTCCTCCAGTGATGTGGTGATATGGTATTTCAGGAACTTTGTATGAAATGTCCCAATGGTACACACTATTGAGCCTTATCAGCAAAATGTATTTCCTTCATATCTGGTGATTCTGGACAGGAGGTGATAGGGTAGTCATTTCCAGAGTATGAATGTTGCCTAAACTTGAAAATCTAATTGCTCATCAACTCGGGAATTCTTGCTGAGCATGTTGCCATTTTTTTTCTTTCAGGATCTCACCTCTAGGTATTATTTGGCCTCTTTATAGATTGCTGGAGATGCAGGAGGGATTTATTAGTTTATAAAGTGCTGTGTCGCCAGTTATTTCTGTAGCCAGGGGAATATTTTCTCCAGAATGTGTGCTGCTGGGTTAGTTTGACTGATACGCCCAAAAATGTCATCTTAAATGCGTCATGTTCGAGATGGCAGTAAATATTATTTGCCAGTGGTGTGACTAGAGACTCAGCCTAGATTGGGTTATGTTGGGTTATGTTGTAGCTTTAATGTTGAATCGTTTGTTCGGCATCAGAAGTTGTCAAGGTTGTTTCATAAGAAAACAAGCCTTTTTTTTTTCATTGATTTTACTGTGAATTAATGTGCATTCTTTAACCACAGTGTCAAATTCATACTGACTTGCATGTCGTAATTTTCATAAAAGCTCCAATAAAAAGCATGTGGAAAGGATCATTACACGGTGCATTGTAAATAAAGCAGTTTGAGCTCACAATGGACACAGAGCAAAAATCAAAGAAACTTCAAAAGCACTGTGAAACGATTTAAAGCACTCTAGACCAGACAGTGCATCGCGCATCACTGTTTCCCTGCTCACAGATGCACTGGGGCAACACTGAAACAGTTTTTGATGTAGGGTTATGTGAAGCAGAATTGGAGAAATCTAATTATTCATTGGACATTACAAGGAAAAACTATTTGACTGGTTTGTCTCATCATCTTAGGCTGGGTTCTGTTATTCCCATCCAAATCCAGAACCCGGACATTGAGCAATGCAGACAGAATAAAGAGGCATGTACCTAAAAAAGGATGACGGGCAGAGCTTTAAACACACGTCAGATGCAGGAGTGGGCCATTCTTTCAGGACATTCAGTCAGACCTTGAAAATTAAGTGGCTCTTTTGTGTGACTGGTGCTTTGTTGCTTTCATTTCCAGTTCTTGAGCAGGCTTCTAATATAGTTTTCTTAAACCTTAACTGATTTCAAAGTGGCCGAGATTGTTGCCTTTAATTCAGTATATAAACAATAGATCCATGATCAATAATTTTTAAACAGAGAACAGTGTGTGCAGTAATGTGTGCTTTCTGTGTTCTCTGAAATATTCAGAAAAAGAAAACTGTGCCTTTTCTCAAGTTCCAAAAAGTAGCATAATTGCTTCGATAATGAATTCCTCACGTAACCTTTCATACTTCAATATATGGGCCATGCACTTGTAGCTGTAAGTCATTTTAACTTTGCAGCAGTTCAAAGCTATATGCAACACACTTGCTGATCCTGTTTGCCTGGGTTGTTCAGGGATTCTGAGGGAGCATGAAATAGGGTTTAAAGTTCTCCTTTAGTTCGCTCGTCATCAAATGTAACGGCCAGTAATGCTATATGAAGATCGTTCATAGGAGGTCTATAAATTCAGAGATTGTATGTACGGTGTATGTCCTAAAGTTTTTTTGACCATTGCTCATCCGACATTTCTTCTAAAAAAAAAATGTGTATTAAAGGTGAGTTCCTCTTCCTTCACCGCAGCACCAGCCCCTACTCTCCTGGGTAGACTTATACTTGTGGTTGGAACGGTGCCTTTAGGATTCGGTTGCACTGAGAGCATTAGTAAGCTCAGGGGCTTTTGATACGAAGCGCGTCCAACTTGGTCAAGGTTCATAACTTCACAAAACCTAACCAACGTAATAGTGGTTAATTTTATTATACAAAGCTGCTTACCAGCTTCCTCTGTTAACTTGGGTTTTGGTAGTCAAGCTATGAGTCATCCTTGTGCACATACATGAAAGCTTACAGGTTTATGATGAACATTAAGATGTTCCGTGACTTTTGAAGGAGGAAAATTAAATATGACTAAACATGTAGAAATATTTTAACTGTTAGGGTTTTAAATAAACAAGTTATTAATAGTTATTTGTCTCATTCATTGATTGTATTCTTAGTATGATATGCTTCTACTCATTGTGAACAAAACCTTTTATCTCCAAAACAATAACTATACAGGAAAACCTTATCTTTGTATATATCTTCCTTTATTTTGGAGGTTATTGTTAAAAAAAAACTTTTATTCCAAATTTTACTCCATGAGTCCAATGTTGGCCAGAAGATCTAGCAGATGCTTGCCTTTGGATAATGTGGCCTTGTATGGGCTGATAACTGAGGTTTATTACTGAGCAGTGGCAGTGGAATAAGTAAATGGATTTTTTTGTGTTTGCATTGATGATAAGACAGATTTGGTTCTGATAAAATGGCCTAAAAACAAAGCAGGGAGTATTTAAGCCAGGAAAAAGCTATGTATACGTTTGTGCATGCAGACAGTTCTGTGCATCAAAGACCTGTACAGTATTCCTCTCATACAGCCTTTGCGTTGTCTATGATGATCTGCAAAGAGGTTTGGATGAAACTCAAAGTTTTCCTTTCTTATTCCTTCATCCGCTGCCCTTACCCTTCTCTGCCCTGCCCTTCATCATGTCACCAAACTTGAGAATCACACAGTCTATATTTCAAAGGGTTTTGATCAGCCGCAAGGTTATTGAATTACAGATTTGTCCCAGACTTTCTCTCTCTCTCCTTCTTTGTAAGAGGAGAAATTTGGGTCTCTCTCCTGCTAGAGGCAGGGAAGCAACTGCACTTTTAAGTACGGCATGGCAAAGCTGCTTCAGAAACTCTGTAGATGGATTACAACATATATGATTATTTGTCCTCGTTGCTAAATTTGGCAGAAATGACATATGCACACATGCCCGGATAACTTGTGTGTGTTTGTGTATGTGAACATGTATCTCACACATGTTCATAAATGTTGAGCGTTGCAGTTTTGAAAGTTTTGGCCAGGAGCATGATGCCATATATCTGAGTGGGATTCCCTGATTTACCTCTGGCCCTGGAGGAAATTCAGCCATGTAAGCAAATACAAAACTGTGCTGGGTGCAGAATTTTAAGTGCTGCCAGTTGCCCTTGCGTGTAAAGTGGAATAACATCCTGCAAGTGCTTAGAAGTAATTTCTGTGTCCAAAGTGAGTTTGATAATTTTTAAAGTTAAGTGGAAATGTGCCTGGTTTGGGGGCTGTGAGCCAGGGATAGCACTTAGACCAGGCCTGTGATTGACATAAAAGTGAAGTGAGGTAGACTATATCCATAGCCTGGCTATGCTGGGAAATAGCGTCCTGTCCCCTGTGCTCCTCTTCCTCCTGGGCAGCTTTCCTGCTCTAACCGAGGTGCTCAGTGGTGCAGCACTGCAGGTGATGGGAAATGTTACTGTTTGGGATTTATTGCCTCGGGTTCATTTACTACATTTACTGGATTTTTTTTCTTTTTTGTGCCTGAAGTCATGCCTTGCTAGGCACCACATATCTGCAGCCAAGATATTATTTGGTGCTACATGAAAAAATGTAGCCTGTTACCTGTTACATTTTTGATGAGAAAAATGCCACAGACCTTTTTTTGTTTCTGACTAGTGTGGTCATGGATGCTTGATTAAAAATACATCAAATAATAAATCATATTAAATTACATTTATAGACACAGTTATACAGTTATACAGGCATGAAGGTTAAAATCTTAGATGTGTAGTCCCTTGCAGGACTGAAAAACAAATAAACACAATAGACTATATGCACAATATTAAACATCATAAGAGTGTGAATATAGTAATAATGCTTGAACTGGCTTGCATTTGATAAGATGATCTTTATATCATGTTGAAGTTGTGTTTGGCATCCTGAAGATTCTCCGTTAGGGGGTGCTGTTTGCTCCCAGTTTGGAAAATAGAAAGCCCACACAGCATCTCGCTAATCCATTTATGTTTGTAGATGAAATTGCAGTAAATAGTATGAAAAGTAAAGGATTTGCTGTAGGTAGGTCTGGGCTGAATGGCTCAGCAGACGGACTACTCCAGTAATTTTTAGTTTTTGGACATATAAAATTAAAATAGGTAGATTCATGGGTGTTATACACTTCCGATGTCCGTGTTTTAGCAGAGCTGACCCAAGCTAATGTTGCTCTGTATTTTTCCTTTTTGTGCATGAACTGACCCATTCTTTGCAACACGCTAAGACTGATAGAATCAGAAAGTAGTTTTTCGGTTGCTTCCCTGTCTAAGCAGAACTGCCATTGCTTTACCAATACTGGTCATACACTATTCATATATTAATAGAAAATTATGTTTTTACAATAGCTGCCCTCAGATTTATGTGTGTCATGGTTATGAAATGGTTAACCTGTCTTTAGAGTTTCGACCTGTTTTGTGTTTATTACGCATCATGTACAGATTATAAACAAGGTATTAATTATCTGTGATCATTATCAGCCCAGACATTCTGTATCAGTGCGTTCCTAATTCTGTGTTATCTGAGAAAATGTCTTCTCAGTTTATTTACCTGTCAAAGAGAAGAATTGCGGCTGTGTGTGATGAAAAAACAAATTCAAGTCAAATATTTGTTATGGAATTTCTAGTAGGGAGACGTGAACTATTTAAGGTTACTCTATGATTCTCAGCGTCTCAGGCTTCAGAGTGAAAGTGTGTGTGAGCTTGTACAGGGGGATGTTGTGATAAACAGGCATTTGTGTTCAGTAAAGTTTTTTTAGAAACAGCCTACCTGGACATAAACATGTGCCTGTGGGTGCATGTATACCACTGTCCCCCTGTGTCTTTGTCTCTGTATGATAAATGCACTTCTTTGAGATTCTTTAGGCAAGAATTGGGACCGCTCCTTAAAATAGCAATGTGTTTACCTCTGATCAGTTTCTCCTCCTCTGAAGCACATCAAATAAAGCCACCTGCCAGGCATACAAGCGGGTCTGAAATGGAGCAGCCTGCACAGAGTAATGAAATTTGCCTAAATCTGAAACTCTGCACACCAGGCTTCAAATGATCAGAAACAGTCTGTGAAATATTAATGGGCCGCAGAGATATAAGATGTTGTGTGCAAATATAACATAATCCAGAGGAAAATTAAATTAGTGTTGAATTAGCTCCTTTCAACAGATTCTTTCATTTCTGGATTAGAAGCTGATTTCATTAGTTTCTGTACAATGCTTGTCAAATAGCAACGCTTTATTTAGGCATCTTATTTAGTGGCTGGCTTAACTGCAAAGACAGACACATGGCCAGATCTGCATAATTGACAATTTTGTGTTTATGTTTGTGTTTTAGGATCTTAACAACACTCTGAAGAGCCTGCTGTCTGAGTGGTTCTCTGTTGGACTACTCCGGCTGGAAAGAATCACCTGGCAGTCCCCTTGTGAGCTGCTTCAGAAGATCAGCCAGTAAGACAAGTTCTTACTCACATATGCCAGGATGTTCTATGAGATTGACACTCGAAAAGAAGTTCAATTAACATGCCTTTATTAGGACTTAGATAAGAGATCTACAAGCAAAGAAGGGATTGCCAATGGAAAGCTGCGAGAAGGACAGTATTTTGAATGGTTATCTCTTCATTTTTTGTTCTTACAGATATGAAGCAGTCCATCCAGTGCGTAACTGGACAGACATTAAGCGTAGAGTTGGACCCTATCGACGCTGCTATGCCTTCACGCACGCCTCCATGCCTGGAGAACCCTTGGTTGTCTTGCATGTGGCACTCACGCAAGATATTTCAGATAACATTCAGGTGAGTGATCAAGGGCTAGCTATATGTATATGTATATATATATATATATATATATATATATATATGGTAATTTTAATACATACATCTGATCAAATTCATATTTACAAATTGCATACATTACAATAAATGTAGTAAGTTAGCAGCAGTGTCGTACAAAGTAAAAGAATGTACACTCACCAGAAGGTGGGTAGGTTTAAAGGATCTGGGAGATCTACACGAACCACAGAGAGAGAGAGAGAACTGACGAATTGTCTGTCAGGTGCGATGTGACCCAACAGCCGCATTTGTGTACATTTAGCCAGCAGTAATGCCCTCTATGACTGGCACACAACAACACCACACAGGACTACATGCTGTCAGACCTCTACTTTTATAACTGCCGTTAACACCGTGTCAGCGTCACCACAGACTGCAATAGTGTTGTGCCAAATTGTCGCAAGGTGACGCAAAATGGCAGCGGGTCAGCTTCAGTGACAAATCCCGCTTTCATCTTGGTGAAGACGACTTACAAATCTGTGTATGGTTTGTTGTCACATGTCTCATGTCCAGAAGGCCTGGTGTCACTCTACCTCCACCCCTACTGAAAAATCAGCGTTATTAGACTGCATACGTGACCAGTATGAAGGTTTACAGACGTTCACAGGACTCTGCTGCAGTTATTTCGCTGCTTAACTTTATCTGACTTGTTTGTCTTTTATTTTATTGTCAGGGTATTGTGAGGGAGTTCACAACTCTGGATGCAATAGAGGAGGTGCAGAAGATCAACACAGCCATCTTCTATTCCATCTCCTCCACACAGGCTGGCCTGCAGGGGGTGGAACTCGGCAATTACCTCATCAAGAGGGTGGTCAGAGAATTGCAGGTCAGTGTGAGCAAATTAAAATGATGGCTTGAGCTCTAAATGCTCTGTTACACTGAAAGAACATGAGAGTATCATTGATACAGCATGTCAGTTAAGTGTTGTTTATGTTGGGATTGTAAACGCTAGCAATACTGTGCTTCTACCATGTGGATGAGGACGTGTCATCTGGCAGAATGTGGCAGTTAGAGATTTTAAGAGAGATGGAGTGGTCTTCCCACGCATAGTATGAGTGTTATACACAGTAGTTCAGCGTGTGATTGAGGGGCAAACTATACAGCTTGTTACTGTCAGCTGCACAGTTAGACATGCTGAGGTCATGCTTTTCACTCCTGTCCATACGGTCCACTAACAACCGCTCTCTGAACCACACAAATTACAGCTGACAGATGCTATACTTTTCAGTAGCTGAATGCAAGAATAACATGCTATGTAGCCTTGAGTGACAGAGAGCATAGTCTGTTTCTGCATCATACAGTTGTCCAAAAGCTTTGCCAAGTATCTGAGTTAACTGAGAGTGGCTTGCTGTACTGTCTTGCACATAATGCTCTCTGAGATGCTGTTATGAGACTCGGAGTACAAGCTGTCTTTGAACACAGTCACAGACCGGCACTAGGAGAGTACACTGATCATGTGTTTTCCAGAAGGTACTTGTGCTTAATTGCCCAGTGCATGTAAACAAATCATAGAACTTGGTCTTGAACCACTGGAGCACTTGACCAATTTGTGGAGGCGAACTGTTTGGCTTGTGCAAAGAAGGGCTTGTTCGTTCTTGTAATTTTCTGTTAGCACTGATGTCCTAGCTCTCTTATTGATGTTAGAGGAGATGAAGCACTTGAGTGATTGTTTACTCATATGAATCTGGTAAAAGACACAACACTATAGACATTCACTTACAGCCAATCTACCGTATGTACACCCTTCAGCACGGTGCCACCCAGAGTCAAGTGGGGAGTTTACGTATCCTTACATTTTTTTACAGAGCAAGAGTGAGCGAGGGTGAAGCCAGAGTAAAGCTAATGAAATCTCAGCTGTCAACTTCAATAACATGGAAAGATATGAAAAGCATTGCATGTCTGAAAGTTGTGCTATCGCTTTGCGGGATGACGGTGGAATTAAATGGGGGGGGCAGGCGAAACAAGTGGCACACAGGTTTATAGATTCAAATGACTTTTTGCTTCATGGAAAATGTCGATGAAATAAAGTGCAAGGTGGCTGTTTGTGTAATGGAGGTTAAGCCCTTTTAAGAGCTCGCAGAGGAGGCCTTTGGGGTTGCTGTTCTTGCAGAGGGCTGAGCGAGGGAACTGGGCCTGCGGCAGGATGGGAAATGGGACGGGCTGCAAATGCAGGGCTGATGGGCATTATTTCATGCAAATGGCCTATACCAGCAAGATTTGTGCTTATGCCGAAGTGAATGAGGTCGGTATAAGATGTGTCAGTGATAAGGGTGCTGCATAGCAAATGCCTGTTCTGTTGTAGGAGAATGTTTTACTGCCGGTGCTCATGTAAATAGTATTGTAATGAGTTTTACGTGGAGAAAAAGAGAGCGAGTGAATTCATGTCAGAACTATGTTGGTGTGGCGGATTATCATGGGGGGAGTGCAGCACGACGTGTGTGTGAGTGAGTGAGTGGTGAAGTGTGTCCTACTGCAAACAGGAGGAGTGAAGGTGACTCATTCTGCCACTGGGGAACCACTACAGTGATGGATGGAAAATGGAGGGAGGGAGGGGGGGAAAAAAAAAAAAAAAAAAAAAAAAAAAAAAAAAAAAAAAACAAAAAAAAAAAAAAAAAAAAAAAAAAAAAAGCAATAAAAAGGTCATGGTGTGATTTAGGAGGAGGGGAAGAGGGTCTGGTTGTCTTTCAGCATTGTGCTCCTGGGACTCTGTTCATTCACACTCTCTTCCCCTCTCTCTTTCTCTATGCCTGCTGACCAAGGATTTGCAGTAAATTGAGCTGATGAATAGAAAGTGACCCCCTAGACACTCTTATCCTCTCCTCCTCCGAGTATGTGATGGAGAACACACCAGTGAATGAGGAAGTAAGGCTGAGAGATAGAAAACTGACTTAAACACACACCCCTCAGGGGCCTAGTCTGGCACCTTTTGGCTTAGTTTGAGTCCTCCAAGTCAAATATTCTCAAGAGAGAGAGAGAGAGAGAGAGAGAATTGTTTATGTGAGAGAGAATAAGCCCATGTCTTGGTCCAAGAGAGAAACACAACACAGGGAAGCCAATATGGTTGAGCATAGTTTTCATAGTGGTGAAAAAAGCTGCGAGTGAGAGGGTAAGAGGCAGTCTGAACAGACCCTGGTTGCAAAGCGCTTCTTTTATGCATCTACTTGGAATCCTGCACATGTATGTATGTATGTATGTATGTATGTATGTATGTATGTATGTATGTATGTATGTATGTATGTATGTATGTATGTATGTATGTATGTATGTATGTATGTATGTATGTATTGGGTGCGTGTCTGTGGATGTATGTATATGTGCGTCATGTATATGTGTTTTCTTTTCATGGGTTATTTTATGTAATTTGCACATGAAAATAAAATTTCCATAAAAACATGGAATTTCACAGAATTCCACCTGATATTAACTGCCTAACTATTTTTCACATGTCTGCATGCCACCTTTCACTTACAGAGGGGGACCAGAGTGATGTAGCTATGCGCATCAGCCACATAACAGGCGGATAAATAATATTGCAGCTTGTTTTAGTCCCAGCAGGCTCAGTAAACAAACAACACTCTGAAGCGGCAGCCAGTCCAAAAATCAAAACCGTTAAATTCATTTTCAGCCAAATGTGGATCCAAGAAGTACCCCAGTGATTATTCTGAATCAGATTGTAAGTTGTTCTTTAAGGCATGTAAACCGTTCTCTGTGCTTACTTACAAGAGCGTCACTCACAGAGAGAACCATGCACATAGCACCATAAAGTGAAGGAGTAAAAAAACGAAATAATCTAAATATCTTAAATATCTAAACCATAAATAATTAAATGAATAATACAGTAAGCAATAGACTTAAAAAAGACGAACATAATATACTTAATATATATATAATGTTTTTTTTTAGTCTCCATAATATATTTTGTGTGAAGATAAAATCAATTTTTCAAAAATTGAGAAGAAAATAATACTGTTTTCACACTTTCTACTTTGAAAACTGACTGCATCTTTCCTTTCTCCACAGAGTGAGTTCCCCCACATGTCTCAGTTCTCCAGCTTGTCTCCTATCCCAGGCTTTACGTCCTGGCTGCAGGGATTCCTGGGCCAGTACAGGAAGGAGGGCCGTGCTGCTGAGCTGCTCTCTGAGCAGGAGTGGAGGGAGGTAGAGGAGGTGACTGGTGCGGCCCCTGGGGCAGCAGCTCTAGAGACACTGCGTGCTCTTCTCGGATCTGGGGAATGGCTACGGTCCGAGCGTCTGATTCGCACGCTGGAACACGTGCTGATGCGCCTGTGCGCCTGGTACCTGTACGGCGAGAAGAGGCGGGGCTATGCCCTCAACCCAGTTGCCAATTTTCACTTACAGAATGGCGCAGTCTTGTGGCGCCTGAACTGGCTCGCAGACACCAGCCCCAGAGGCATTGCCAACTCATGCGGCATCATGGTCAACTACCGCTACTTCCTGCAAGAGACCAGCACTAACAGTGCTGCCTACCTGCAGAGCAAGGTCATCACGGCTTCGGAGCAGGTGCTGAGCCTTGTCTCACAGTTCCAGAAGAACAGTAAACTCTGAAATATCATTTGATGCAAAGAGGGATAAAGCTTCTTGGTTATCAGGACTGTACAATATTGTTTTAAATGCACTCTGAGGAAGAACACCATCATATCAAAAGGTTAAGATGCCTGTTTGTGTTTTCCCTGCTAGTAGGAGACGCAAGCGCATTCACCTTTTACTGTGTAAATGTTTGGAATCACATGTTAAATTAATCTGTTTTTTTTTTTCCAAAGAAATAACTTACACATTAGACATACTAGTACTAGACAACATGCAGCATTTATTTAATATTCTATTTTTGTTGGGAACATCAAAAATGTAAGTAATATAATGTAATTATTAATTCACAGTAATGCCTTGATATGTAATCTGTTTGAAGAGCTGTCTTACATTCATATTTTTAGAACTTCATTTTGATTTGAGTGGAAGCATCTACAGCTCTTTTGATTATTCTGGACACGTTCAGCATTTCTTTCTTTTATACCACATTTTAGGTTTAAAAAAAAGGTTTAGTGCAGTGCATTGTAGTGCAGAAGTCAAAGACCACCGTTCTTTTTTTTGTGTATTTCCAGTTCATTTATTAAGAGATATTTCTACTGAGATTTCTTGCCCATATATGGAAAGTAAGTAAGTAAAATATTTCCAAAGCCCAAAAAAATGATGACACAGGAAAATATGAGATTCCTCTAAGATAAAGGAAATGGGATCCATTTAGTGTTACATATAATATGTCTGTTACACATACCTTGTATTCAAAACCATTAGACAGGATATTAAATAAATGAAGGTTGGTCTCTGACTCTGCAGCAGTGATCTTAAACGTCTGGACGGCAGTGTGTGTAAAAGTGAGCGCTCAGACAGTGAAGATTTGGACAAGGTTTATAATTTTCTGACACATGAATCTCTGCATTGTCCTACCTGGTTTACAGTTAATCCCCAACATGGTGGGGCACACAGAAAAGAGCTTTGCAAGTCATTCTTTGCAGTGTGCCAAATGTTGTTCTGTCTTTTGAGAGAACATTTTGAAATGAGCCCCTTTTGCTTTTGCTGCTCTCTTCAATAGAGCGCCCATGCAGGATTCACCGGCGTTATCGTTTTGCCGCTTATTTAGTGGTTTGAAAGAGTTCAGGGTAATGAAGCGAGAAGAATCTATCAGCTCCTGTCATGTCCCTGCTTCACACCGCATGTGTGCGAGAAAGGGAACAAGTGGGTGGAGGCTGCTGGAATAAATGAGCTTTTGATTTCTTCATTGTTGTGATCAGCTTCACTCTGTGGAAAGCGTGTGTGTATGTGTGTTGCACCTCCTTTATTTTCCCCTCTCATCGTTACATGAATGAACATTGACTGACTGAGTGAACAATTCGTACCACTGTGTTTCCCCTCCCAGCACCTATTTATTTATTTATATATTGATTTATGTGTAATGAAAGATGGTCTGTAATGCATCTCAAACGACTGCTTGTTCGATGTTGTCTAGGCCCGGCTCACACTAAATGGCATTTTAGTGCGGTTGATAAATATTGGATTTGTAAAACATCTTAAGTAAGGCTGGAGAGTAAACAGCCCTGTTTGGGTGAAGGTTACATCAGGTCTGCGATGGGTTTTGATTTTTTCTGGCTATGCTGGGGGAAAGTTTTACACACTCTGGGACCAAGAGACGCTTTATTCCTTCCTGTCTCTGCTCCCTGGAGTCTGATAAGAGACCTCAGCACTCGAGTGGAGGCCCCTATCTGTTTTCACTCTATCGTGGTGTAAAACATATCAATGCAAGTTGACTGTGAAATTGCATTTTTACTCATGCTCTCTTTTCAGTCCCCTGAGCTGCATGGTGTCCTAGAAACTAATGAAGTAAGAAATAAAGTTGAAATAAATTGATAAATTTACGATATTCATTTAAGCAGAACACAGGAAGGAGGAAAAAAGACTGTGTTTAAAAGATGCCCTCGAGAACCTTCTCTCACGGTGATAGAGAGAGGGGTGGGGGGTTTGGGTACCTGCGAGGAGAGAATTCTTTAGAGGAATGTGGGCCCAAGGCTGCCACGCTACACTTCCAACACCTCAAGGACTCCGCTAAGGGGTAAACACATGTGGAGTTACTATGGCAACGGCCGAGACACTTAACATCCGTGGCTGAGCTCCAGGCGTCGTTCAGTTCTCCTTTATATCTGTTCGGCCTGATCTGAGGCTGATATTTATACATCCCGATGCCTTGTGCTCCATCCTTTTAAGCGGTTTCATAACAGTTTTCTGTGATTTGCTGGAACTTAATCCAAGACAGTGATGGGCTTTTCTCTGTGTTCCCTAGTGTTATTACATAGATCCGCTAGCAAAGTGCCAAAGAGGCCAATAAATTGTCAAGAAAAGAGCACCTCGCTTTCGAGGTTAGGCAGGCGCGTGGCACAGCAGTACACGTGTTAAAAGTGCACATCTGAGACTGCAGCTGTAGCTGCTTTAACAGATTGGTCGAGTGTGTGGACAGCACCACTTGAGAGGGAATCAGCTTACTGGCTGCGAAACGTTTTCCTTCCCACTTCTCTCGGGGATTACCCAGCCCGTCACTCACTGCAGAAACAGTTGTATTGGACTCTCAAAGACAGCTAGCTTTCTAGTTGATATTCGTTCTCTGTGGCTTTTGCACCTCGCACCTCAAACACAAGCACGCAGTGGGTTGTGATGAAAGACAGAGAGATTTATTCATGAAAGCTGTAGAAGGGTTATTGTTGAATTTGTGATAGACAGATTTAGCCACAGAGGAAATCAAAACTCCAGATGGCTCTTCCAGTAGATAGGCTGGTTTGAGGATAGTACACGATTACATTATGTGATGCCACATGGGAATAGGGTTTTCATTCATTCATTCATTCATTCATCTCCTGAGCCACTTAACCATCTGGGTTACAGGGGTGCTGAAGCCTATCCCAGCACTTAATGATCAGGAAACACCTTGGACAGGCCACCAATTCATTGCAAAGCAGACATACACATTCTCAAACACCTAGCGGCAATTTAGGATTTCCAGTTATTATCCGCCTGGGTCAAATCGGTGCTGGAGTCTTTCCCAGAATGCAACCCAGACAGGGCGGGCACATATACATTCACACATTTACAGTCTTTGGACTTTGGTAGCCCATAGTCCAAATAGAAAACCCATGGAGACGCAGGGAGAACATGTACTTTGCACAGAAAGGACCCCAAATGCCCCAAACAGGAATTTAATCCAGGCCCTATATTCTGTGAGGTGACAGCATTACCCACTGCACCATCCTAGCACCCCACCGCCCTGAATAGTTTTAGAAGTAGATCTCAGTAAATCAGTGGTGATCTATAACTGATCTATAACCATTTTTGTTTTATAAGTCGTCTCACCTTCAAAGAAAATCATATACAGTTGAGATATAATTAAATATGCATAAAATATGATTAAATGAAAACACTAATAATAACATCCTGGTCTTTTCTCATTGAATGTGAGAGTTTTGGATTCAGTAAGCATGACTAAACAAATAATAACTAGTTACAGTGAGGAAAATAAGTATTTGAACACCCTGCGACTTTGCAAGTTCTATCACTTAGAAATCATAGAGGGGTCTGAAATTTTCATCTTAGGATCATGTCCACTTTGAGAGACATAATCTAAAAACAAAAATCTGGAAATCACAATGTATGATTTTTTATTTTATAATAAAATTTAATTTATTTGTGTGTTACTGCTGCAAATATGTATTTGAACACCTGCCAATCAGCAAATTTTGGCCCTCAAAGACCTGTTAGTCCGCCTCTAAAAACTCCACCTCCACTTCACTTATTATTCTAAATTAGAAGCACCTGTTTGAGGTCGTTAGCTGCATAAAGACACCTGTCCACCCCACACAATCAGTAAGACCCCAACTACTAACATGGCTAAGACCTGTCCAAAAGCAAGACAAAATTGTTGACCTCCACAAGGCTGGAAAGGGCTACGGGGCAATTGCCAAGCAGCTTGGTGAAAAAAGATCAACTGTTGGAGCAATTATTAGAAAATAGAAAAAGCTAAACATGACTGTCAATCTTCCTCGGACTGGGGCTCCTCGCAAGACCTCACCTCGTGGTGTATCAATGATCCAAAGAAAGGTGAGGAATCAGCCCAGAACTACACGGGAGGAGCTGGTCAATGACCTGAAGAGAGCTGGCACCACTGTTTCCAAGGTTACTGTGGGTAATACACTAAGACGTCATAGTTTAAAGTCCTGCATGGCACGGAAGGTTCCCCTGCTTAAATCAGCACACGTCCAGGCCCGTCTTAAGTTTGCCCATGACCATTTGGATAATCCAGAGGAGTCATGGGAGAAAGTTCTGTGGTCAGATGAGAACAAAATCGAACCTTTTGGTCTTAATTGCAATTGTGTTTGGAGGACGAAGGATGATGAGTACCATCCCAAAAACACCATCCCTACTGTGAAGCATGGGGGTGGAGGCATCATGCTGTGGGGGTGGTTTTCTGTACATGGGACAGGACGACTGCACTGTATTAAGGAGAGGATGACCGGGGCCATGTATTGCGAGATTTTGGGGAACAACCTCCTTCCCTCAGTTAGAGCATTGAAGATGGGTCGTGGCTGGGTCTTCCAACATGACAATGACCCAAAGCACACAGCCAGGATAACCAAGGAGTGGCGCCGTAAGAAGCATACCAAGGTTCTGGAGTGGCCTAGCCAGTCTCCAGACCTAAACCCTATAGAAAATCTTTGGAGGGAGCTCAAACTCCGTGTTTCTCAGTGACAGCCCAGAGACCTGGCTGATCTGTGTGGAGGAATGGACCAAAATCCCTGCTGCAATCCTGGTGAAAAACTATGGGAACGTTCAGACGTTCAGCACCATGGTCAGCGGCCAGCCAGCGAATGTTCCCATTGGTTAAGAATTTGCAGCACAGAGTGGAGACTTGAAAGGTTTAGCTGGACCAGTTCAGCACAGCTGCTAGCCAACTGCACATTAACATTTTAGAGCCCATTTGTTAATAAGCAATTAGTGTCTAGATTGATTAGGAGGCACTTTACACTCATTCTAATGGCTCTAACTGTGCAATAGCAGTTAAGTTAAGCATGTGCTAGACAACGTTCTATTACCTCATCGTAATGTATTCCAACAGTGCATAATTCACCTCTCTCCCCTGTCACATGCCGTTTTAGACACTGCTTTTCTCTCAGCTGAGCTGAGGTCCCTGCTGGTTATGTATCAATGTCAGCTGATGCTTTTCAGATTGATTCAGATTTCCGATGCTTTGATTAAGGAACAGGGAGCTACATTCTAACCTCACAGTGCATGTAGGAAGCTCATGAAAAGGCATGCAAAAGACAGATGGGACAGCCGCCTGAAATGAACAATAAGTTTAATACCTTTGCAGATTCACACAATAAGTCACAGAGGCAGGAGATTTAACCAAAAGGTTACCTTGAAATGAAAGCTTAGGAAATAAGGGTGGGAGAAGAAAATGATTTGGGCTTTTTAATAAGACCTGGGGATGGCTCATGTGTAAGGCTAAAATGAAAGGATAGAGGAAAGGTGGGAGCTTTTCTTCAGGGCATACAAAGTTTGATTGAAATTATATATTTTAACGTGTTAAATATTCAGGAGTCATTGTATGCGACTTTTGCCGTTTGCAGGGCATTTCATTTTAGCCAGCAATATCGTCTGAATACTTTCACCCCCTTCATATACGCATGAACTGTTTCAGGCCTATAGGAGCTCATCATCTCCATACAGAGCAGAAGGAAACTAAAAGGGACTTCTGTAACTTTTCGAGGCTGTAGATAATTAGGGTTTATCTAAAAGGCTTGCATTCCTTGAGGATATCCAAACACATCTCTGTGTTGTTCTCCTGCACATTTAAAGAACTTAATAACTGCTTACTGAATAGAAATGCTGTTCTTTATGCAGGTTGTCAAGCAGAGGTAGCTGATATAAGCTTTTCTGAAAATGCTATGGGTGGGGTGCTGTAGGATTTCGGCCCAGCCGGTGACCAGTTAGCTTGCAGTACGGATGAGTTCCTGAGAGGAACCTCCTTTCTCTCTATCTATCTGTCTCTTCCTCTCTGCCTCTACCTGCCTCTCAATCTCCCTTTTGCATTCAATCTCTCATATTGTTGTATCTCTCCTAACTGTGTTTGTCTTTTTTCCTCTCTTGCTCTTATCCTTACTTTCTCAGTTCTCAGTACTTTTCTCTTTCTTCCTCCCTCCTTTATCACTCTCTGTCTGTCATAGACCTGCCTCTCTACATATCCCTTTACCTTCCATCTTGCTGTTGAGCCTCTCTCTCTCTCTGTCTCTCTCTCTCTCTTTCTGTCTCTCTCTCTCTCTCTCTCTCTCTCTCTCTCTCTCTCTCTCTCATATTGTTGTATCTCTCCTGTCTTTGTCTTTCTTTCTCTCTCTTGCTGTTATCCTTACTTTCTCATATTCCTTCTCCTTATCTTCTCCCCATCTTTATTCCTCCCTCATTCTCTCCGACTCTCATTTATCCTTTTTTCTTAATCTCTTCTACCTTGTCCTCTGTCTTCTTTCTCTCTATTTTTCTCTCTCTCACACACAAACACACACTCTCTTTCTTTCTCTTTCATCATCCCCTGCTTCTCTTGTTCTCTCATGGTTCTTTCCTCTTTCTCTCTCTGTATCTTACTTTTTCTCATCCCCCTGCATCTTTATATTCCCTTTCTCTCTCTCTCTCTCTCTCTCTCTCTCTCTCTCTCTCTCTCTCTCTCTGCTTCCTCTCTTTGTTTCCCCTCCACTGGTCACCCTCTCTCTTAATTCTCTCTTATTCAATTTTACACTCTTTCTCTCTCTCCCTGTAACTGTTTTATCCTCCCTCTTTTTCTTTACCTTTCTGTCTGTTTCATCCATTCCTTCTCTCCTACTTTCCCTCTCTCTCTCCCATGCTTTCTCTGTTGACCTACTACATACAGGTAATTCTAATAATTTAAATACAGGAAGGAAGTTCTGCAAAGTTTTCTTTTTTCTCTAATCTATTTATGAATGATTGCATTATGGTAATTATTGGTGGACACTGAGCTAACAGAGAAGATAGGAGTCTGAGGTTCTACAGCAGAGCCAATCTAGATTACATCACTCGAGCTTCTATGGATAGAAAATGAGACACTTGATAAATATTAATAGATAGCTGACTGCAGAATAAAGATTATCCAAATTGGAAATGATGATAAACGGTACACTGTTCACCTCTGCTGAGCAGCAGAGAAGAACCTGTTAACTGGCTGAGTGAATATGTTAACGGAAGACTCAAAATGAAAAATGTATTCATCCCTGCATGTGCTGTAAACATGCCCACTTGCTTCCTACAAGGGGCTTCAGTCGTTTCAGGAGGAGGACTTAATGGTTTAAATACCAGGAAAGCCCTCCTGTCATGATGTATCTCAAAGGCAGGAGGAACCTTTGAAAACTGCAACCCAGACAGTTCGGTTCATTGGAAACTGTAGGAAAAGGGCTGGCATCCATTTCACAACCAAGGGTGGTAGATTTCTCCACATGGTTCATCCTTGCTGTTGCTCCATTGTCGACTGTAAAGTTTGGATGCATAATTATTAATACACTGTAATGTAGCAGGCGTGAGTTTTAGAATTGTAATTAGAATATGGTGTTTGTATTTGAAGGTGGAGACAACCGTATTTGAGGTTCCCAGTATTTTAGTTTTATGTAACAAACTCTCTTTATTCAGCTATGACAATGTAAATACAGTTTCCCATTTTATGGCATCTTAAAAAGTCCACATGTATATGACTGCATGCATCAAACATTTATAATTTGCATTCATGCAAACATTTGTATTACTTATATATTTGTATATATTACTGTTTTTAGGGCTGTTTTTAAACAGTACTGTGCTGGATTGTCGGTAAACTAGTTCTCCTCTATATCGATGTCCTGTATTGTGTCTCACTCAGGCTGAAACACTCAATCGAACTGGGTCAATTTACTACATCAAACAATATGTTTTTCTGTGGGCCCATTAAATGAAGCCAAAGAAAGCTGTGTTGATCCTAGTACTTAACAAAGACATCAACTTCTTCCATAGGGTCTTTTATTTTATGGCTGTTTTAGACTGATGTGTGCAGTCTTGTACTTTGTTATGTCATTTGTTACTATCTTTGATAGCATACATGAATCTACAAGCCCAAGTGGAGCTTTGGGCTGTAGCATTGCAGCAAACAGGATCTTACCATCATTAGCCTAAGCACTGCAACACACTAGGGGTAGTGAGGTTAAAGATCAGCTTATGACTCAAGGCTGCTCCAGCACTGCTGAATACATAATTGTGCTTCAGCCTTGATCCTTAAGCCACAGGGCTCCAGGCTCTGCCAGATGTTCCAGCCCCATCTGAACTCTGGGTCTAGTAGCGGTGGAAGAACCCCTGCCCACAGTGAGGGCATTAATTTAAATCTTTCTGGTCCGCCCCTAAGGACTGTGCAAAGCTATGACATATACACATCCCAGCACAACATGCACAGACCCCCTGGTAGAAAGGAAAATATATATGGCCTCTTCTCAGCCACTATCATTTTTTCTCTGCCTGTGTTAGCTGGAGTGTTTCTTCCCTCCGAACTTAGCTCCCGCTTGCTGTTGTATTAGTAATCGTATCTGCTGTGCATCTGTCTGCACAGCAGCGTTTCTCTCTACAGGAGCCTAAGGTGAGTATGTGAATCTGAACAGGGAGATTTGATCCCTCTTTCAGCTGTAATTGGTAGCATGCTTGTCTGACCAGGAGGCTAGCTTGATGTTCACACGCTTCTAAAGCAAACTCGGGCAGATGGGTAAGCAGAGAAGTTGAGATGTCAAGTCTGGTGGAGCCGGGAGACTGCAGCTTCTTCCATGGTGCATGCTGTGACTATACCCTGCTAGAAAAACCTAGACCTGCTAGTCTAGATCAGCACGGTTACTCACCAGCATGAGACTAGCTCTAGACCATCATAAACCAGAGTAGACCAGCATGCTGGCCTTTGCTGCCAGTACCCAACAGGGTATTGGATATATATGCGTACTCGTTCTTACCCTCCTCTCTGTAAAATGAATGGTTGACTATGAATGCAAACTAAACATAAATTCAGATATGATGAAAAATACAGAGGTCTGTTGTATTTTCTGTAAGAATATAAGATTGAGGGTTATAGCAGGACATGCTTCAATGCAGCATCAAAACAGCCTCATGTCTGTTGAATGGATGGTGGAAGAATACACAAGAACTCTCATTTCCAGGTAAGTAATGTTTTATTTTCAGTAACATAGCTTAGTATCCATAAATATCAATATGTAAGATTTATATGAAAATATAAGTTTCATGATTTAAAAGATTTTAAAATTAGTTTAATGGTTTTATGTGTAAGAGGTTTAGGTATGCCATTGCATGGAAATCAGTTGAAGTTATGCTAATCAGCTTGTCCCGGGCCATCCTGCCTTGTCATACGACTTTGTACCTCAAGCGGTGATGTTGAGTCACTGTAGCGTGGAGCCATATCAGTACAACATGAGAGAATAAAGAAGTAGCACTCCTACCCTGATGACATTTTCTACTCTCTTGTTAATCATGTTGAGAGTGCTGCTCCTGGTAAGATCATTCACGTATAGCCAATGAAAGTAAGGGACACACAATCATTGTTGAGGCAAGTGATAAATGTAATGACTGTCACCACATACTCTGGGCAAGAATCCACATTCGGCAGCACACAAAAGAAGTGATATGCTAGGATATGCTACAAATTGCTTTAGCCATATATCTCACAGTTTTGTTTCTCCAAATGATAAATACATTGAAGCCACATTTCTGTTAATATTGCTGATAATATTTTTCTGATAGTAGCCTGTTAGCTGGTCCAACAGTGGAACCTTATTAAATCAGCCCGACTGTAGTAAGTCTAATTAAACTTGAATATCCTTATTTACCATTAAAGAAAACAAACAGTTTTGCATATGAGTCATATAAAAAAGGGTTGTCAGACTATATGTCTAAGCCTCACTGACTAGAAGGTTTTACATTTGTGATTCATAATTGGCAGTGGAGTTGAGCCAAATACTATGCTTAGTCCATAGCTGTGAAATAAATATGCCTGCCATGACAAAGTAGTTTTCCGTACAGTTTTACTTCAGGGACGTGCCTGTGCTCACCTGAGCTAATTAATGACCTTCTATTAAAAGGTTGGTGAACTCTCTTCACCTGCAGTGAGTTGATTTAGAGTCTTGTTCTAGAAATGATAATAGGCACATTAGAGCGATAATAAATCCTGCTACTTTTACTCTCCACATATAAGTGCATTTGAAGACAAATACTTCTGTGCTTTTACTCAAGTGGAGGTCTAAAGGAGAGAAATCCACCTTGGGTATCTCTACTTTCACTCAAGTACATGGTCAGTGTACTTCGTCCAGCATTGTTAGTCAGCCCCAAATAAAAGCCTAATGTTAACACCTCCCATACTTCTCCATAACTCTCATCTTCTATGGCGTATTCAGGTGGATACTGACCCTTTCACCTTTTCTTTCTTTCCTTTAAATTTTAACATATGATATAAAGCAATATGTGTTTCATTCTGCTCATTCATTATTTAAAGTACAACAACATAATTATTGCTGGGCCAGGTTAGTTACATTTAGAACTAGTTAGAAGTTAGAACTCATTAAAACTTTTACACACATTTTATAGTGTGAATAAAAATCTGTCATCAAGTCATGTTTAAAACTACTTCTGGGTTCTCTGTGTGTTTCATTTCAGAACCAATCAGGTCTTAATGGATCTGAGTACTCCTTCAAACCCAAATGAACTGCCTGACATTAATGTATTTATAAATGATAGGTCTCAAAATGATCATAAAACATTGTCTGAGCCATCAGGCAGCAAATTTCTAACCAGTTAAATGAACGACTTTCTGTGAGGGGCGTTAAATTCTTCAGACATCTGGTTCCTACTACCACCACTGTAAACAGGTCTTACTCTGTAAGATTCTCCAGAACTGAACATTTCCAAACTGAATGACTTTTTTTTTACCTAACATCTACATTAACTTTATTAAATTATGTAGAAGTTTTGGAAAAATGGCTTGAATTCTCCTTTAAGTCTAGGAGGTACACTTAAGTTTGAGTTTCAGTAGTGCACCCTCTGTTGACTAAATCTCTAATATGTATATCTACAACTGTGACAGTAATTGCTTGGTGGGATGTAGGGGTATGCGAGGATTTCCTCCAAGTCTTCGACAGCAAGGGATTAATGTGCAGGCTTATCATGCACTACTGAAATCGAGAGAGAAGGGATTATGATGGCAGAGGAGAGTAGTGACAGTTTGTGTGAGTGTGTGTGTGTGTGTGTGCATGTGTGTGTGTGTGTGTGGGTGTGTGTGTGTGTGCGCAATCATTAAATTACTCATTCAGGATGCCATTACTACATTACCGAGGGGATTCATTCCTCAACATGTCTGTCTTCCGCAAAGGTTTGTGCAGGAGAGAATGAACATCCACCACTCACTCCATCTCTCTGAGTGTGACAGCAGGAAAAAGTGAGAGCAGGACGATGAAAAACAAAAGACTGGAGAAGGAAGGATGGAGGGATTTATTTTGACATACGCGTGTTGGATCAGATGCCTGCCGCACCGGGCCTGGTGTCACAGATCTGTCTTAATTACAGCCTCTCTGAGAGCAGCCCTGTTTGTTTCTGTGCCTAATGAGTTAGATAGGGATTAAGCACTGTGCTCCGGGCCAATTAACGCACCCATTCCCAAAGCACAGCAGTCACAGCCACACGCAGGCAGCTCCATCCAGAAACGCTGAGAGAGAGACAGAGTGAGGGACTAAACTTAACTTTACCTTTTAGACCCATATTATGGAAAATGGATTTTTCCCTCACTCGTTTAAATAAAGGAGTTTCAAGTAGTATATATAAACAGCATAAGTTTCAAAAGGCAGCATTCACTCTTCAGCCCACGCAATATGCAAAAACAGCCCTCATTGAAAGTATGTCTTTTGTGATGTTTAGGTAATCGTTATGGATAAGGAGGTGTTGGAAATAGACATGTAAAATGAATGGTGACTGCTTTTGGTACAGAAATCCACACAAATGTCAAAAGTATATCTCTGGAGATAAAACACAAGGCCTACCATTAACCTCCCTTAAAGGGCTCATAACCTACCTTTTTATGTTTTCCCTGTGGTGGTCAATATAAGACATTTTAAAGGTTGTAATTCATGTTTACATGACAATGTGTCAGCAGATTCACATCAAAAGAATAGTGGTATAAGGAAATGTATGCTATCAAAGGAAAAGCATAGTAATACCCAGACTGCAGTGCTATTTGGAAGGAAGATAATGGTTACCAGGAATAATAAGATAATAATAAATTCAGACTAATATATAGGGTAATATTTATTGAACCACACATACAGAAGTAGTGTCTCTCAGTATGGTGTGGGGCCACCGTGTTTGCTTGTGCAACATGCCGGATGTCTTGGCATGGAGTGGTAGTTGTTCTTAATGATCTCCTGTGACAACCCATCCCATGCATCTTGAATATTCTCACACATTTCCTGCAGGTTTTGTGGTCGGAGTGGAAGTAAAGACACGTGACAAAAAATTGTTAATCTTGGCACGGACCATGGTGGCTGTACACACAGATTTGTTGGATGTTGATGTGGTGCTAAGGGCAGTTGTCTGCATGCTTATAGTCCTGCATTGTTATCTGGCTGCCAGTAGTGCTCGCATTAGCAGGATGACTTATAAAGGGCATCACTGCTTGAAGAATGTCTGCAATTGTGGCTGTTGGGTCAGTCAGGTACAGTGTTAAGGATGTGTCAGGATTGGGGTGTGCACAATTAGAAGGCAGGGCACCATGCCCTTTAACTGGCTCCATCTCTCCAGTGTGAGGAAAGGAGGACATGTGGCTTTCATGCCATGCAGGTGCGAGCCAGAGGGAGACTGAGGGGTGAAGTACTCCAGCTATTTACCTAGCTTTTTGGTTTGGTTGATAACGCTTGTCTAAATAAAGCACTCTGATTGACTCGCTCTGGGTGTGTGTCTTTGGGTCTGGTCGAGGGTTTTCCCCGTCAGTGTGCTCGGCCCCTCCCCGGCCGAGCCTCAAGGCCCATCATGTCTCAGGGTGTCAAACCTACCCACCAACTATTTGTGCAGCTATTGTCTGATGATGAGTGAATGTAAATCACAAAACCAATGGATTTAAAACAAGCTTTTTAAACAAGTTTAAGTTTAGTAAATAGTCAGTAAGGACTGGAGAGTAAGTGACATGTTTGGAAACCCAACTGCACACTGCATCAAAGTGTTTTATGTGAAAAAAAAGAAACGTTTTATTTTTAAAGGTATGTGCTCTTTAAGGAAAGTGCTCATCACCACTGATGATTGTAGCACATTCCTGCATTGTTTTATTCCACCACTCTCAGTAGTTGAAATCAGGGTGATTGCATAGCCAAGTTCATCACTGCACTCACTCAGCCCCCTTTCTGCTCCTGATTGGAAGTGCCGTCTGTGTGTAGTAATTATCTTTACAATACCTTTACATTCCCTGTCATTTCAATTAGAGCTTCAGCAGGCTTTATCACAGGGAGAACAATAAGCACAGAGATGCAGTGCAAATATATTACATTGTGAACATCCATCTGCTTAATTGTGTTTCAGGACTCGAGACAGACTCATTACAGACCATCTCATCTGCAAAAGGTAACGAAGCCATTAAACAGTCGAATCATTAGATTAAAGACAAACAACCGAAAGTACTAGCTGGATGATGTGAATCAGGTCATCAATATAGGAATTCTTCTGGAGACCTGAGCTACAGCATGCGTAGACAGCATGGGCGGGGATTGTAGCGCTCTGTGTGCTTTTGTACTGGCTGCTGGTGTTGCTATGTTGGGCCTGGCCTCTAGCTTGTCTAATTGGAGTCGTTGATTGCGGGGCTCCGTCACACAAAGGGCTGATGTGCACAATTACAGCATGCTGTGTCAAAGAGCATGACTCTCAAATGTCACAGCTGCATTTCATCAGTGCTAAGAGGAGGGCAGCCCTGTTTTAAATTAGTGACTATGCAAATATGCTGTCTCTCTTTCTCTCTTTTCTCTGTCACTCTTTCTTCTCTCTGTCTTTATGACCCTTGCTTCTGTGCTTTTAATTCTACTCTCCTGGCCCTCTGTTCTCATATCACACATAGGTCTACACAGTGCACGCCGAGCAGCACTGGTGTCAGGGAGGGTCGGGGTTCGTCATTAATGATAATCATGTGGAAATGTGTGGTCTGGAGTACAGTGACATTTTCACACCCAGTGGGAATTACAGAAGAGTAGGAGGTCTACATTACAGTAAATACACAGAACACTTACATTACACATTCCACAGATTATTCTAATTGTCTGCATCTTTAATTGGGTAAAATGTAAGCAAAATCTTTCAAAAAGGCTTGAAGTGAAAGACAAAGACAAGACTGTTCTAGACAAACTTGCTAAGTCTCAATTGTATGTTTTCCTTGAGCCGTACTGGGGGGTATTCCACAAAACAGGCTTTCTCAGTAGCCCAAATAACTTAATCCCAATGTCAGTCAAATAGAAAAAGAGCTAAATCACTTTCGTATTGGACAGTCCTCTTCTTTGTGTTTAAGTCTAGCTATTTGAAAAATCCTGCTTTGTAGAAACCCCCCCAGGTGTTGAATGATGATACTAGTATAGTAATCCTTGGGTTTCTTAAATTGAGCATTGGAAGCGGATAGAAAAGCCACAGTTTCTCCTTCTAACATTTCTTTAAACTGTGTAGATCAATACTGAGTTTAGAAATGTTATTGCTAAAAAATAAAAACACTGCACAACAACAATTTTGGCCAAATATTATGGCTTCAAATAAAAAAAAAATATAAAAAAAAAAAAAGTCACTTTAATGAGATGCTCGTTAGTAGTTTTAACAAGTAAAACTGAACACATTTAATTTTTCTTATTTGAACAAAACATTTGCAATCCCAAGGAGTTTCCTGCTAACAGAAATTTTGGTTGAATGATAACTACAAATAATACTAGGCTTCCTTAAATAGAAGTTTGGGAGTGGTTAAACAAACATCATTTCTTACATGATTTATATAATTTGTATTTATTCTAATGACTTTTGAAGATATAAATGCTTATTGTTTGTTTCTGCACAGGCCTGTATATCTTTAATCGTTTATTCTTTTTGATCCCGGTCAGGCATGCTGTCAGATGATTAATCATGACAGTATGGACCAGTTCTGTCCTATTCCTATCCTAGAGGGCTTTAGTCCTGAAACACACATTAATTAATTCAGAAGTTAATTACATGGTTGGTGGATTTGAGCAGGGAAAGCGTCAGACTGCACTGGACTTTGGCCCTCCAGAACTGGAACCGGTCTCTCCTGTTGTGATGTATTCTGTAGGCTCGGAAAGAGTGATGAAGGAGTCCCTAAATTACGTTACTTTGTCCTTTATTCCACAGACTTGTGCTTTGTAACCTTGCCTTTGATCACAAGTCATTTCCAAATGGCTATTTGCTTTGTGAATCTAATGAGGTCCAGTGTTATTGCTCTCTGTAGTTAAGCAGCAGGGACTCTTTAAAACAGGCTTCATGCTTAAAATGGGGAGGGGGGTCTAAAGCAGGAGACACTATATAGGAGCTTTTTACAGAGAGAAAAGCCACAGTAATGCACATATATTCTGTTCCTGCTGAAATAAAGCTCTACCATTGACCCGTGCTGAGTTCCTGAGCCCCTGCTTTGTGTCTGGGTCAAGGTAACACAGCCTCCTTCCTGGCCTCTGTCACAAGGCGCTTTTAACAGCTAAACTGTTTCTGTGTTTGCCAGTCATTTAAAGTAAGTTTCAGATTTCAGTTTCTCCAATATTCTCCAATATTTCTTTCATATATATCATTTGCTTGTCTGCCTTCACATGCATATGAACATGAATGACATTCCATTCTTAATCAATAGCGGTTAATATGATGTCTGCCCACACTTTGCAGCTATAATAGCTTCAACTCTTCTGGGAAGGCTTTCCACAAGGTTTAGGAATGTGTTTATGGGAATTGTTGACTATTCTTACAGAAGTGATGTCAGACACTGATGTTGGATGAGAATGCCTGGCTCACAGTCTCCTCTTTAATTTATCCCAAAGGTGTTCTGTCAGGCTGAGGTCAGGATTCTGTGCAGGCCATTCAAGATCTTCCACACTCCATGTCTTTATGGACATTGCTTTGTGCACTGGTGCGCAGTCAGGTTGGTACAGGAAGGGGCCATTCCCCAAAATTGGGAGCAGCATGAAATGGTCCAAAGTCTCTTGGTACGCTGACGCATTAAGAGTTCCTTTCACTGGAGCTAAGGGGCCGAGGCCAACTCCTTAAAATCAGCACTACACCATAATCCTCCCTCTACCAAACTTTACACATGGCACAATGCAGTCAGACCCCACCCAGGGACATATTCACCCACTGTGACCCAAAAGCCACAGTTGCAGACATTCAGAAAGCAGTGATGCCCTCCATGAGATATCCTGTTAGTGCCAGCACCATTGGCAGATGACTGTACACACACAGCTACATGCGCTGAAAACACATTTTTGCAAAGGTGTTGTGCCAGACCGTCATGGAGTGACTCAGAATGGTTTTGGGTCATCTTAGGTGGTGAGTCCTGCTTTTGACTTTGTGGAGATGATCAATGAATCCGTGTGTAGAGGGACTGTGGTCAGCGCCAAGAAGATGGATTATTGTCACATGTCACATGTCCAAAGGGCCTAGTGTCACTCCACCTCCGATCCTCCTACAAAATCTGCAGGAACTGTGTGAGAATATTCAAGAATGAGATGGATTATCACAAGATACCATTATGAACCTCTACAACACCTGTTAACGTCTGACAAATTGAGTTAACAAACATGGTGGCCCAAATCCATACTGAGTGACATACTTCTGTATGTGTAGCTCAATATGTATTGCCCATATCAGTCTAAATGATCATTTCTTTTTCTTGCTATCCTTGTATCTATGTTCTGAATAGCACTGCAACCCACACTTTTTTTCTAGTATGTTAGCATGTCTCTTACAAGCTTCAAGCTTCAAATAGAGCATAGAATATCTATTTATTTGCTTCAAATGTTCATCTTTAATGTACAATGCCCAATAGACATTAATATATATACTCAAGTGGATCTCACAGAGGGCTTCTTCATACTTTACTTTATATCATAAAACCACAACCTCCTTATAAAAAATTATAAGGCTTATACCACAGGATAAGGCATACCTTGGAAATGAAATGGAATGGAAATGCCTTATATAAAGCATTGTTAATATAGGGTTCATAGGAAATGTTACCGAAAATAGCAATATAAAGGCAGACATGCCTTTTCCCTTGTGTTTAATATTTATGGCCCACTAATCAACACTGTAATGTTTCATATTCCAAGAAATAAAGATTTTCCTCCTTCCAGGAGTCCTTTTCTTTAGGCTTTGAGATGTTAATTAGACATGAGCAATTGAGAAGACAATGCTGCAAGTTTAGAAGCAAAAATATCTCAGAAATCAATAGAAAACCGTGTACGGTGTGTACGGCATGACAGTTAAGGACAAAATAAACTGTTAAGCCTTAGTGACAAAAATTACACTAAGAGTCTTTAACCCCAGGCAGATCTCGGGTGGTCTTCTGTCACTTACAGTCACTAAAGATGCCCTACTCCTCTATCCCATCTTCATTAAGCTCCATTAATGCAGATATTAAAAGCGGGAAAGGAGATAGCACACTCTTTAATTTGTCAGTACCCATGTGACACCATTAGTGTTAGGAGATGAGGCTGATATATTCAGGGGGCTGTATATGAAATCCTGTTTCATGGCTCTACGTACTTCTCCCTCCCTGATAAAAATCATGTAGGATTCCATTACCGCCGTTTTCACGCTGGCTTTCTGTCAGCGTTGGCGGTGCCGCCCCGACCTGCCTGCTAAATTAAAGGCGTTTAAAGATGTCTAATGTGCTCGTCTGCGTCCTCCCCCTTCCAACCGGTGAAAAGGGAGGTGCTGTTAGAGCCGTGACCACCTTGTGCTCTTTTTAAATGACATATAGACCTCACACACACACACACGCACACACACAGACAGGCCAGGCCAGCGGAATGAGTGGATTTAATTAGTTCCTTCCTCAGTGCTCAAGGTTACTGTGGCCCTAAGATAGCAATTAAGAGAGAGTGAGGATGAGGGAGAGAGCAAGACAGAAAGACAGCATTAGACATGAAGTCTAAAAAAATACAAAGTGGCCATTGGCAGCTTGTCAAAGCCAAGACAAAGTCAAGCAGTGAAGGAAAAATTGAGGAAATAAGGAAGAGAACATAAAGACGGTTATGAAAGACACTGACAAAAAGCAGAGAGCAGGTTATATAACACATCTCGACTATTTTCAAGCATCATTTATTTATTTACTGCCTTATTTACATATATGTCCCCCGCAGGCTTAAAGAGCTCCAGACAGAAATACAAATAGAAAGAGAGAGACATGGGGTCACGTCTGCATCATGACCCTCTTCCTCTGGTGACAGTTTCCCGCATCTTTTCCAAAGTATCCATGGAAACGTTGTGCTTCCTCACTCATGGGGAGTATTGCCCTGGGCCTGGTCCACAAGGAGTAGCTTAAGCTTGGGGCAGGCCAGGTTCATTTCATGCCTTTGACTGAGTAGAAAATGTGCATCTTCCCCATCAGCAGAATAATACAGAATGCTGAAACGTGCTAATATACAAAGTGGTCTGCTGGTAGACCATAGGCCACATGAACATTATGGCTACATCAGAAAACTGCGTTTTCCCTCCTTTGTTTTGTTGAGTGTCTTCATTACCGTGTTGCCTTAAAAGTCTTCTGTCATTTTGCACAGACAAGAAAATAAAGTGGTTAAAACAGAAATTCTCTGATCACCGCATTTCAAAAACCTGCAAGCCTCTTACAACACAACATCTGAAGGGCTCTTTTTTTACTCATACAAAAGGGTAGAAGCTATTTCCGTTTATGCTCTCCGTTCCAACAAAACAAGCCTGCACGCTGCTCTACTTACCCAGCCTCATCACATTCACCAATCCTGGCTCGCAGTATGAAAGAAGCAGTGGGATTAGCAGTTCAACTATTCAAATGAGTCCACGGTGTGGAGCCTGACTGCAAAATTGGCAGGGGTGCGCTCCTCTTTTCTGCTGTACATTGGAAACTAGTCCTTTCCTCCCCAGAGACCCGTCTACCGCCCACACAGCCTCTCATCATTGTGTTACTGGATCTAAGGTGGACTTTAATGGAAAATCATTCAGATGGACCAAAAAGATCAGCAGAAGGTGAACTGGATAACAAGCATTACCGTCACAACCGCTATCTCTTCCCCACAATCCCATGCTCTCTTCTTCCTCCTCCTCAAACCAGCTCTTTCATTAAATCGGTACAACAATACCACTGACAGCATCAATCTTGCCCTATTCATCCATTAAAGCAAAAATGGCCCATAAATGAACATTTGATCCCAATTAGTGGAAGAAAGCCATCTATAACGACAATTTGATTTACATCTTCAATATTGGACTACCTGGTCCCACCAAGGTTAATAACATCGCGAACCCAAAATGCACATTAGATGGGGCAATAACGGAGCTAATTGAAGTCCATTAACCCCGCCAAGAGCATTCATTTGCTCCCCTTTGCTCTTATGAGTCAGCTATCCTTCCAGTAAAAGTTTTCTTTTTTGTCAATAACTCATGGCTCAACCTTGCTTGATATGGAACCTCTCCATGAATTGTCTGCTATCATTCATCGCACCAGTTTTATGATGTCAGATTGCTGTTGTTTTATTGTTTGGTTGGTCTCTTTACTTTAATGAAATCTCTCAAAGTTGCGGTCACAGTGGAAAGTCATGGTGATGCCCAAAGGAACAGAAAGTCATTAGAACTAATAGTAAACACTTAAGTTCGTGCTAGGACACACAAAACTTTAGCTAAGGTGTACATGCAGCAACCAAAGGAGGAAAAGAGCAGCCTTGCTATGCTGGTTTTACTGTTGTCTGTCAATATTTTTTAAGGGAATTTAACATTTCAAATAATTTTTCATACGCTCATCGTCAAAGGAATAGTTGCACCCAGAAGGCATCAGATAAACTTTGGCATCATGAGACATGTGAATGATTCAAGTCTCATGCTCGGCCATGCATGTAGGTAAGGACGGCCCTTTTCGCTGTGATGCCCTCCATGAGTCATCATGTGAGATTGACACCTGTACTTAACACCTTCCTTCCAGATAGCATAATAATTTGAAACTTCCTTCTGGTTGCAACTATTTTTTTTGTTATGAGTTTTTTAAAATATAAATTTTCAATTCTTCTAGTTTGTCGATAAAAACTGGGAAGACTTATATAAATTGTAAAACATTGAGGTATTTTTTAAAATGCAATAGTCCAGCCCTTATATTTGTAAGAGAAGAAAATCTTTTCAGTCCTTTCATTTTCAAATAGACCTTCAAAGTACTAATTACATATATCAATAGCCTTGAGATTTTTCTCTTTTTCTCTTTTCATTCAAGTTCCTCTTGTAATATTTTGCCCACAACCATGCAGATTCCTGTTTGTACAAGAATGAATGCTGCCCATTACACTCAATACCTTACAATACCTGCTAGTGGAATGCTTTTCCTTAAGTGTAGCTTTTCTGTACTTTTCCACCACTTTTTGTTGTGATGTCTTCAAGTGTGCTGAAAGAAACACCTCTATTATGATTCTATTTTCAGCTAGTACACAAATGGGATACTAGTAGTACGTTAGCATGAAGCTACATACAACTAAACACGTTCTAAATGTAACACACATTCCAAACTTTGTTTGCAACTTGTAACAGACATGAACATATAACTAAAATGTGACATATTATACACTGTCCCTCACATTAACACTGTTCCCTGAGACCTTAATGAAATGTCTATGACAAGAATTCACCATAGCAACCTTCCCACTCTCTCTAAACAGTCCTTTTAATAATTATAAGCCACTGGTCTTCCCATCCTTGTGCTGCACAGTGGCCAACCAATAGCTGTACACATCTTCTCATTGTGCTCTCGTGTTATTCATGTGTTGATGATGAGAAGAACAAAGAGCAATAATGTTATTGTGGATACTACAGCAGGTAATGTCAAGAGCCTTCTAGAAAATCACATCCCCTTTAATATATTACCTTGGCTGTTGGAGGAGTGTGGTTTAATGTCAAATAAACACAGAGCATAATTATCTTTAAATACTTACATTTCCCTGGTCTGCAGTTTTGCCATAGACAGTTGGTATTGATCCCTCTTTTAGGAAAAGCTTCATTGCCAGTCTTTCATTGTATTGGCCCAGGTCAATTTTTCCCATTCCACCTTAAATGGTGCAGCAGTTATGAGCAGTTGCCTGGGGCACCAGAATGTAACTGCTGCATCATTTAAGATGGAATGTAGAAATTCATACAAGAAGCTGGACAGGCAGCCTGAGGCACCGGAAATGTTGCACCATTTAGGGAGGATCAGGAAAAAACTGACAAGACACCAGCAAGTATGAAGCTGACTTCAGATTCGTGTCAGTGGTTAGATCACACTTATAGGTTGTTGACTGGACGTTGCCATTAAAAACAAACTTTATCCATTCTGGCTGAGGAAAACAGGACAGGCACCCTGTCATGAAGGTAGTTCAGGAAGGGAGCCAAATCTGAATAGCTTGTTGAATCTCATTGCTTTCTGATCCAGGCACTCCACTAATAACTGACTGGGTTGTGTTATTTTAGAGCTTTTGGCTTGGTAGGCTCCAGATACCCAAATGTATACACACAATAAGAGGAGATTTTTATAAGATATTGCCTTTAACTGTTTTATCATGACTCCCTAGAAGAGCCCTAGAATAGAGTTTTTTCCAATTCTAACATCCGACTGGAACTTCTCAAGCTATCATGCATATTCCCAGTCAGTGAAGTTTTGTAGCACAAAATAAGATTTGTTGATTTCATTGTCACCTACTAAACGTGATGCTTAATCTGACATGTTAGGCCTTCAGTTAAATTCCTGAGGTTCTAACCAATGGAATAACTGTACCCACCTAGATTCCACAGAGAAAAAAAAACTGACTGGTCAACTGTCCACGAGGCATTTCTAGAATTTGAACCTTTTCTTTCCTAGCAAAGCTTGACAATGAAATAAATGAATTATATTTGCAGAGACATAAACAGTGCCTCAAGAGACATCACATGCATGTACTTGTACTTAATATAATTCATTAGGCCTTTTCATAGACAGTACAAGTAGTGTCACATGTACCAGGGTTCATTCCCAACAGCAAGACTTCCCTGCAACTTTTCTCATCTACAAAGCATGCTGAGCTTTGGAGCTTTGCGGCCGCACGTTTTCTGCTGAGAGCAGAGCTGTGCTAAGTGATCGCGAAGAGTGCTTTAGAAAAGACAGGAATTGATTCATCCACCAGTGTCCTCCACACCAGAGAAGAACCGTCTGCACAGCAGCATTATCCCTTCCCTGTGTTCTTTTCACGCATCACCATCTCTTCATTTATCCCCCTTTGGAAATGGTGCTGCAAAGCACTCTGCCTACTACTTCCTCCTTCCAAACACACCCATAAAACACACGCACACACACACGCACACACACGCATACACACACACACACACACACACGCACACAAAATCACACATTTAGGAAAATGCAAGTTAACAAAAAAGCTTTGAAAAATCCCCAAAAAGAGGCTCCTGCGGAGTAATCCACCACCCACACAGTTGTTTACAAAGAGTGTGGTGGTGGTTCATCATCAAGCAAATAAGATCTCTCTCTCTCTCCCTCTCTTTTCCATTTTGCTTTTCTCTTTGTCTATGTACATGTACAGCATCATCACCAACACAATTAAAAAGACTCGAATAATTAAAGAATGTGGAAGTGTTGAAACTCCAGTGGGCTTCTTCCCTCTGTCCCCCGGGACATCCCCCGAGGCACCACAGCTTGTCCAATGACCTAAAACAGTGTCTCCCGTTGAGGCTTGTAAAACCTAGATTGCTGCTAAATACTGCTGATATGTAACAGGCCAGATTTAGATGAGAACAGCAGAAGCTTATTTGCTTGATTAATATTTTTTCTTTTCTAATTTTCTTCTCAGTTAGACCTTCTTTTCACCTACATATCCTTCTAGACTGTTGAGTTGTTTTCTTACAGTAGAGGAATAAACAGAAACACCTGTAGATGTTTTCAGATCTGAAGCGTGAGTGGTGAGAGCTTGAGCATCTCCTCTCTATCAAAGCTTTAAATACTGTTAATATCTAATGGTGACAGTTTTGGTGGTCTACCAGCTTTTGCATGGTTATTAGGAATTCATCTATTGTAATATTATTAAATATTAATAGATATTATTAATATTATTAATATTATTTAATAAATATGATTAAATATTAATATTAACAAGGTAAAACCCAAATCAGAAAATTTCAGCTTCTCTCTTAAATCTTACATATATGTAGAAGTTACAATTAAAGCAACCCATATACTATATAATTGTAAGTTACCTTGTTTACAATCATTTACACTGTCGGCATTTAGCTGACACTCTTATCCAGAGCAACTTACAAGGTTTATCCTGCTCTCAGTGTGTGTCGATACACAAATTAACAGGTAGCGAACAAGACACAAAGAAGTAGAAGCTGGAGTAAGGTTGTCAGTCTTTACTGTTGTCTGTTTTCTTCAAGTCGTTACTTTGTAAAACTGAAATATACAAAACGAGTGCTTATCAAAACACTGTAAACATAAATATAGCATTTCTGACATAGTGTGCTAAACAATCTGTATAACAAGATAATAAAACAGAACTTACAGGCAATGATGTCCAAGACACAAATAAGTAAGAAGTTAACAGCTGAGACCACAGAATAACACTGGTTACTTAAGGAAAATAAGATGGCTGACGTAACAGAATCACCTGACTCTTTTTATCCAATAATAAGAGAGGTTATAAAACAGAAGAAATATTGCAATTCACAAAACAACCAAAAGTAGGACTAAATGACCACAACATTAATCAAAATTTAAAAGGACCATAACAAGGTTAATCGTATTACTAGCAGGCAAGTGTAGCATTAGGAGTCTTGCCCAAGGACACTTATTGGTGGAGCTCAGCATTTGCTACCTAGACTGGGATTCGAACCCCAAACTTCCACATGGAGTGGTAGCGCTCTGGTGGGTAATGGTGTTAACTGCTGAGCCACACCAACCACATGGGCAGTGCCTTGCAGTGAAAGCTAGTTTGTGAATGTACTTTTTTACACTTTGGTCCAAAGGGTTAGTTATTTGGTCCTTAAATGGTCTGTTCACCCATGCACACATATGCACATGCGTACATGATCCCACACACAGGCATAGATTTCTCATGATGAATGGACCAGGAGAAATGACTCATTCAACTCAATGAATAAAACCATTCCTACAAATCTTCCATTTCAGGACTTTTTTTAGAGGCCAGTGTCATGGCAGAACCACTATTGGATTGCTGTAGATCTTTAAAGTGGTGAATTCTTTATCTCTTAAGGACTGTTTTGTATGAAGATGCTTCACATAATCTGTAAAGAGTTCTTTAGCTTCAGACATGTGCACCTAAAGCAGCATCTGACAGATATGCGTGGAGTTCAGACATCATTTACAAAGGAGTATAGCTTTGGAGTTGTTCAGTGCCTTGCGAACGAGGCAGTGCACATATCTCCTCTCCATAACTGTGAATCATAAACTGCAAGCCGTGTGACCATAAACAGAAAGCAAAAATCATAGACCACATAATCGATTAATAGTAATATATTAATATTATTAAATGTATTGCACTGCAGTAAACAGGCTAAGCGTTCTAAAGAACTAGGAACTACAACAACAACAGGATAAGTGTTGTATACTTTTGTGACCTGCAGCTTTTGAACTGTTTATAAAGAGCCTGTAATTATGAGGCTACAGGCGTAGCTTATTTTACCAAGTGAATCAGAGCTGGTGTCACTTAGTGGCTCGCTCTCCTCTGTTGCTGCTGAAAAACAGCACTGAAAAGGACAATTTATACCAGCACCAAGCGCATATGCAGAGAGCAGGAAAGGCAATTTATCATTGAATTAGTGCCATTTATAGATGATTCAGTGTAATTTCCTATAGGAATTAGGTCAATTTGCTATAGGATTAAATAAATCCACTTTGAGACAGGGCCATTCTGGTGTAAGATTGGAGGGGGCATTTCCAATAATATTTAGTCAATTTACACAGCATTAGATAAATGGCTGATGGGATTTCAAGTGGTGGCATTGAATATAGCATGGTAATTGCCATCAGAGTATCTTCAGATCAGCATGGTAACCTCTGCATTAGACCTAACTCTCAGATCACACCGCCGTTTTTTTTTCTCTCCAGTCCATTACGGAGGCTTAATTTACTCAGCACGGGTCAGAGCTGAGAGAGAGAGATGGCACAAGTAGGCAAAAAGCTTGGCTGATCTTTGATAGGCTCAGAGATTTATTTATTTATTTTGAACAGAGCTCTCATTACTGCCAGGAGTTGTAGTCACTGTCTTACTGTCTGTATCTCCCTCTTACCTTATTAACCACAGTGGCAAAGTCAATTAACACAGTGGAGTCTTGCTCCCTACTGTTCTCCTTCGCCTCAGTAATGAGCTGCCTCGGAAATCTCTCAGAGACAGACAAAGAGAAAAAAAAGAGGATATCTGAATGATCGCAGCTTCCTTTATGCCGCTGATCACTCTGATAGTGAAGTTCCTACAAACCCACATAAAGGGGGACTCCACACATCTTCCTGCATAATTCAGCACCTGAGATATAAACAAAGTCAATCGGAGTGGTTTGGTGTGAAATTGACTCAGTAGTGGTAATATGTCTGCAGTCTGAAACTGTTTCCTACAAGAGATGCCAGCTTTGTGAGTGGTTAATTATTGATTAGATTTTGGGAAGATATTCATATGACTTATTCAGAAGAACAAAAATATATTTTGTATTTTGCTTTTCTCAATTTCACAAGAATTACTTTATATACTTTAAGCCATTTAAAATGCAAAAAAATAGAAAAAGCCGAGGATTTTTTAAAAATACACTTGGCAACTCATGCTGATGTCCTGAAATTCTAAAAATGTATGGTTTGTATAATGCATAATCATTTCACTGACTGTAAATCTAGCTGCCCTATCCAAGATATTTTACAGGTTGCAATCCAAAAATCTGGCAGAAGTAATCTTTTAATTTGCTAAATAATAGAAAAAGCTGTCTTGCATTTGAGTTGGTGTGTTGAACTGGGTTTTAAGAATATTCAACGCTATCAGATATCAGCATTCTGTAATAACAGGATACCATTTACACTTTGTCAGTTTTAGTCTACAAGACGGCCCTAGAAAGCCGTTCTGCTTCAGGTCATCAGTGTTTGATTACTTGTTCGTAAAGGGATCATGGACACGACTGAAATATATCAGTAACAGTATTTAATGTATGATAACGTTGATTAACAAATCAATCTAGTTGTTTATGTTGCAGTGCTTTGTCTATTTCACAACTATAGTTTAGCTTCAAATCAGAAATTGGACTGAAGTGGGCTACACATTGTGTAAGCTTTATTAAATAACATTTTAAAGGCATGATTTGCGGTCAGAAGCAAACAATAAATAGATTAATAGTAGATTAATGAAACAATTTGCTTATCCTATTAAACTGCTGTATAACTGCATTGTTGCCCAAGTATCAGTATGTAGAGTGGGGCCTATAGCATCCAATGAATGTGATAAATGCATGTAGATAAAAAGTTGCATGAGGTGATCAGGTGCAAATAAAGAACTATATATACAAAGACACACAATACATCTGATCAACACAACTGGGCTGAAGACGATCATTTTGTGTGTCTCCCTGCAGTACATTACATATTGTCCATGACCATGGTGACTAACACAGAAGGCTAATTAGGCAGTCATCTTCTGGTTTATATGAATAATGAAAGGAATGCTGTGTATGAATGCAACCAATTTTAGTAGAACAGGAAAAAATTGAGGAACACGGTCACATAAATTTGAACTTGACTAGCTGGAGATGCATTTGATTACCGAGTCCACATGCATGTGGTTAAGCTCTTATCAGCTTACAGTCCAGATGCAGGTGACATGAAACAAACAGGTGTAAAGGCTCTAGGAGTCAGGATCCTCATGATTACTTCAGAGAGAATCAGACAGAGCAGAAGAGTGTAAGAGAGAAGATGGCAGTAGAAGTAGATAGGCTGGTCTCTTGAGATGGAGGCATGGCCCTGACACGCTGACAGCAGGAGATATGGGGAGGCAGATATCGAAAAGGAGAGAGGGAGCAAGGAAAGAGGGCACCTGAACACACTCCTTTGTTTAGGCCTCTTGTTCCACCGCCTGATCTCGAGGGCCCCCTCTTGAATTAATTCTCATATACAGATGTGATAAGCTAAACAAACCCTCTTGAATATTTAACAAATCCGCAGCCAGGAGATAATCTGTTTTTGTTCTTATTTACAGTTCGGGTTATCGCCTCCTGAGAGATGGAGCGCTGTCACACTTTTTCACCACAAAGCGGCTTTGCTTCTACCTAAACACAAAGGGGAAAAAATATAGCTTCTTTACGGTTCTATGAAAAAAGGGACATGAGGTTCATGTCTGAGATTTGTATTGGACATCTAAGATGTGTGATGTGCTCTGACTGGATTGTAAATGACAGGCTTTTTCACACAGAGAGAGAGAGAGAGCGAGAGAGAGAGAGAGAGAGGGAGAGAGAGAGATGTGAAGATGTTTATGACGTGAATCTGCAGCGTTCTAGATCCTGATGCATTAAGCTATTCTCATGTATATTGTCTGTCACATGAAAGGTGAGCAAATGCTGTAGGTAAGAGTCACAGGCTTCTAAAGAGTTTAAAGCGTACCGAAGCTTTGCCTGCTGTCTGCTGAAGCTATTCTTCTAAAGCACAAAAGCCTCTGACTGGCACTGCTTAGCCATCATTTCTTTACAGCAACATACAAGCTGCAATGTGAACCAAGCAGTTAGGAATAGCAAGTGTAAACTCAGGAATATGAGTGAGAAGGATAGCGAGGGAAAAGGATTTAAAAGAAAGACACAACCCACTATTACAAGGTTGTAGAGGGGGAGAAAGAATGACTGGATTACTCTGCTCGTTGGGCGAGAGGTAGTGTCAAGCTCCATTCAGCGTTAATTAACTGTGGATTAGCTAGAGCTTTCAGTGGCTTACATCCAGAGGAGACATGAGAACCATTAGGCAGCGGCCCAGAGACTTGGATTGTGACCTGCTCCATCTCTACAATGAGGCAGATGCTATCTGCTGCACGTTTGTATGTGTGTGTCATTGCGCATAGCACACAGAGGTACGCAGAAGTTCAGACAAACCTGACTGAGGGATGTTCATTTAAAAGGCCTTTTAATCGAACACTTAAGCTGAAAGGAGCCATGTGTAAGATAATTCAACCTGTCAATTCAATACTTCAAGCAATAGGGAGAAACACATCTTCAGAGAGTTGTGGTATTCACCTCGTCATAAGCAATGCATAGTCCATCTACTTTTCAATGGTAGCATTAACAGCCTTTTACTTACCAGTCAAAGGAAACAGGTTAAGTATCAAACTTTAACCCTCACCAAGAGTGGCTCCAGTGGAGGAATACAATGCAAATGTTAAAACTTGTTTTGCTTCTGTTTGTCACATCTTTTGTTTGCTGCTGAACATGGATCAAATCAGGGCAGGCTGTGGTCACTATACGAGCCCCAGCCATAGTTGGGCTATTTTTTCCTTTCACTGGTTTCCTTTTCTTAAATGATCCATTCGGAAGCAGAACCTTCAACATGATTGTCAAGAGAGAAAACACCATCAGAGCAAAGCTACCTCCTTATTCTCTCATGTTGGATTGAAGGGAGACAACTCACTACTACATCTTGAGGTACAAAGTGCCTACCGGGTTAGCATGCTAAATCCAGTGGATATTTCTGCTGTACATTACATAGACGCATTTGCCATACCTTAAAACTGTTATATACAGGGGTTGGACAATGAAACTGAAACACCTGGTTTTAGACCACAGTCATTTATTAGTATGGTGTAGGGCCTCCTTTTGCGGCCAATACAGCGTCAGTTCGTGTTGGGAATGACATATACTGCGTCCTGCACAGTGGTCAGAGGGATTTTAAGCCATTCTTCTTGCAGGACAGTGGCCAGGTCACTATGTGATGCTGGTGGAGGTTCGCCCTTCTTGGTGGTATGCTGACATTACCCTGGATACCGTGTCTCTTGATACATCACAAAGACTTGCTGTCTTGGTCACAGATGCGCCAGCAAGACGTGCACCAACAATTTGTCCTCTTTTGAACTCTGGTATGTCACCCATAATGTTGTGTGCATTGCAGTATTTTGAGCAGAACTGTGCTCTTACCTGCTAACTGAACCTTCACACTCTGCTCTTACTGGTGCAATGTGCAGTTAATGAAGATTGGCCACCAGGCTGGTCCAATTTAGCCATGAGACCTCCCACACTAAAATGACAGGTGTTTCGGTTTCATTGTCCAACCCCTGTATATATAGATATGCAGATATACATGTTTTGATTTACTCCAGCAACAATATACATAGCAGACATGATTTGTATAAGATTTTTATGGAAAACAAAAGATTGGACAAACACCACCTCGGCTGGTAAATCAAAATTTGACAGAATTTGTTGCAAACTGATTGGATCTATGGACCCAACAGTTTAAACTGGATGTGGTGTAATGGTAAAGGGACATACCGGGACCCTTATATGTGGAAGAACATTGGCATGCCAATACCTTTCCGAGTATGGTTACTAACCAGGTACAACCCTTTATGACTACTGTTTACCATCCTCCGGTGGTTACTTCTAGCATGATATCGCTCCTTTTCACAAGTCAATCTCAAACTGGTTTTATGAACTGCCAGTGAGTTCAGTGTACTGCTATAGCTTCCCCAGTTACCGGATCTAAATCCTATAGAGCATTGGTCACCAGCCCTCCTCCTGGTGAGCTAGAGGCTTCAATCAAAATTTGCCCCATCTGCTCAGGCTAAACAGTCTAGGGTCTAGGGTTCATGAGTGAAAGAATATAAACATGAAGAACCAGACGCAGAAAAATGGACATCCTTGCATTCACATTCATACATGTACACCAGGGTGAAAGAGAAATGCTGCTGCATACATGACCAGTCCTGTGCTATGGGGGTGTGAATGATGTATCACACGCACTTGCTAAAGGCTGGCCCACATTACAGAATCCCACCCAGCTGCAATACCTGCCCACCATCATTCTCTCATTACTCCACAGTGCACTGGAACAAACCCACGGCAATGCTAAGAGAGATTGATGCTGAGGGGAGTTCTACCATTGCAGGGATCATTGTCAGAAAAAACAAAGGGAGGCAGAAACTAGCAAGTGACAAAGGGCAAAGGGAGGAGGGGGCATTGAGTGAAGCAAAGTCTTTAGTTTCTTGATTATGGCTGAAGGGCAGCTTATAGCCGAGTGGTGCTGCTGGAAGATACAGCGAGTAAACGGGGTGAATAATTTAGCGGGGGGGATAATGAGAATGAATGTTTTTCCCCCTTTGTTGTCTCTTTCGCTATGCCTGTTCTTTAAAGATAGCCGGAGCCCTCGCTGGAAAAGTGTGTTTATCACCGTGCCGCCTGACACTGCAAGCACAACTTTTTTCCAGGGCCAAAGTGGACACGCACACACACAAACACACACTTGTACGCACAAACTGCTTGTGCCCTTACAGAGGAAAATCCAACACTTTTTATTACAGCTTACACAGTGGAGAAGCTAAGACCAGAACAGAACGATAAACGAGTTTTCCTCCACACATAATCCTGTACAGTGCATTCCTTGAGAGGTGGCATTATCTAGACGTGTACTGCTGCTAGGTCCAGGACTTTCACATTGGCCTGAACATGACCTCGGCTTACTAAAGCAAAGCTAGCTCTAGGAATTGTTCAGTGATGACATATAGCAAGCTGACACACATCACCTTCAACAGTTTAATTCTTCAATTAGCTTGATGTTAATTTAACCCAAGGCCCAATTTCAGACCTGCATAATCACATTGTTCCAGTGTGAATTGCAACGCTAGCGTACTCTGCTTGTCCACATGGTAATTTAATGGGTTTCGGATTGTGACTTTGAATAAACCACACTAAATGATTGTTTTTTTCTGTGTATGGGTTCCATTATGGTAACTGTGCACTTCACCCTGTTGCACTGTCATCACAATATAAAGGGTAGTGCAGTGTTTGTAGACATTTGTGTGCCCTTTTTTAAAAAAATCTACCATAAGATATCAGCTGTAATCAAGGCTCTGATCACCTACACAGTGAGAGAACCAGTTTAGGATAAATTTAGTCATGTTTTGCTGAAGCCATTTAAAAGGACGGCTAAACAAACAAAAAAATCACAAAATGTTCCACTTTTCCACTTTCACTTCTTTCAACCCTCTTAAACTTCATCCAGGTCTTCAAGGTTATGTAGGACATGTACAAACCGGATTCCAAAAAAGTTGGGACACTAAACAAATTGTGAATAAAAACTGAATGCAATGATGTGGAGGTGCCAACATCTAATATTTTATTCAGAATAGAACACAAATCACAGATCAAAAGTTTAAACTGAGAGAATGTATCATTTTAAGGGAAAAATATGTTGTTTCAAAATTTCATGGCGTCAAAAAAATCCCAAAAAGTTGGGACAAGGCCATTTTTACCACTGTGTGGCATCCCCGCTTCTTCTTACAACACTCAACAGACGTCTGGGGACAGAGGAGACCAGTTTCTCAAGTTTAGAAATAGGAATGCTCTCCCATTCATGTCTAATACAGGCCTCTAACTGTTCAATCGTCTTGGGCCTTCTTTGTCGCACCTTCCTCTTTATGATGCGCCAAATGTTCTCTATAGGTGAAAGATCTGGACTGCAGGCTGGCCATTTCAGTACCCGGATCCTTCTCCTACGTAGCCATGATGTTGTGATTGCTGCAGAATGTGGTCTGGCATTATCTTGTTGAAAAATGCAGGGTCTTCCCTGAAAGAGATGACGTCTAGATGGGAGCATATGTTGTTCTAGAACCTGAACATAGTTCTCTGCATTAATGGTGCCTTTCCAGACATGCAAGCTGCCCATGCCACAAGCACTCATGCAACCCCATACCATCAGTGATGCAGGCTTCTGAACGGAGCGTTGATAACAACTTGGGTTATCCTTGTCCTCTCTGGTCCGGATGACATGGCGTCCCAGTGTTCCATAAAGAACTTCAAATCGTGACTCATCTGACCACAGAACAGTCTTCCATTTTGCCACACTCCATTTTAAAAGACCCCTGGCCCTGTGCAAACGTCTGAGCTTGTGGAGCTTGCTTAGAAATGGCTTCCTTTTTGCACTGAAGAGTTTCAGCTGGCAACTGCGGATGGCACGGTGGATTGTGTTCACTGACAATGCTTTCTGGAAGTATTCCTGAGCCCATTCTGTTATTTCCTTGACAGTGGCATTCCTGTTTGAGGTGCAGTGACGTTTAAGGGAGATCACGAGCATCCAGTAGAGTTTTACGGCCTTGACACTTACGCACAGCGATTGTTCCAGATTTTCTGAATCTTTTGATGATGTTATGCATGGTTGATGATGATAACTTAAAAGTCTTTGCTATTTTACGCTGGGTAACACCATTCTGGTATCTTTCTGCGCAACAATGGTGGAACTGGTGATCCTCTTACCATCTTGGCTTCAGAGAGACACTGACACTCTGAGAAACTCTTTTTATACCCAATCATGTTGTCAATTGACCTAATTAGTGTTAATTGGTCTTCCAGCTGTTTGCTCAATTTCCTTTTTCCATCCACTTATTGCTACTTGTCCCAACTTTTTTGGGATTGAAACAACATATTTTTCCCTTAAAATGATACATTCTCTCAGTTTAAACTTTTGATCTGTGATTTGTGTTCTATTCTGAATAAAATATTAGATGTTGGCACCTCCACATCATTGCATTCAGTTTTTATTCACAATTTGTTTAGTGTCCCAACTTTTTTGGAATCCGGTTTGTAGGTCATGTAGCTGGATGCAGTGGGCTGGGACTTTAGACATCAATTGTGCCAAAATTTCTGTCATGCCTGCCTCACATGTATACTCACGGCACACATGCAAAAGGTGCTAGGTTTAGGGTTAGTACATTTGGTATATGCGTTGTTTGTTTTTATTTTAAGTTATAATGTGAACCTCATAGACAAGTCTGAGCGACCTCAGGTAAGAGCCGGATGCAGTTTGAGTGTGTTGAGACTAAGCTAAAAAGTTAGAGAAGTTTAGGGCATGTACATGAGGAAAGAAATTAGACTTCTAGCCTTGTTCACTATGGCAGCTTTGCAGATCTATTTTTACACTAAGAAGCAATTTTGGACACCAAACATGCCTAAGCTGATTGTCCTCTTCAGGGTAAATGGAACATCGTGTGCAGTTAGTTGTTTGCCAAAACATTCCTTTAATTTCCAAGGCTAAAAGTAAACTGTAATGACATGAAAGTTTTATTGTACTTATAAGTTTTTGAAAGTATTGTGCAATAATGTGGAGAATGTGGAGAACAACTTTAACATCTACTGAACAACTAGATTTTAAAAATACGATTACATGCTGAGCTGTTACCCCATATACTTTCCTACTTCTAGCAAAACTACAGTCATGCTTCTATGCCAACCTTTTGACATTTTCTGCCTATTCTCTCTAAAAATAAATTAATAAATGACTGAAACAAGTACAGCATGTTCCTCATCATCCTACTGTCATGTTATTGTCCAAAGACTCAGGAAAATAGCCCAGTCAGTGCGGCACCATGACAAGCCAACCCCAGGCATCAAATGCTGCTACACTTAGTGGCATTGCCTTTGTCATTGTCACACTGAGTGATTTTACCATTAAGTCATTTCTGCGGCATCCGTTGGCTGGCTGGTGGACATTATAATATCGACCCGTGAACATGCAGCCTTTTCATCTGCACGCCCAAATCTGCAGGCGGTACAAAAGTTGGCATTAGTCTTCACTTGGCTGGCCATTGGGGCTCTTGTTAGGATGTTTATACAGTTCTACAAGTCCTCCTCAGGATGAAATATCTCATTTGCCGGGCCCTGTCAGGCCGGGGTGGGATCGATCGCTGCTATGATGTGTGTATGTAGGGGATGGCAGGGCTTAAGCCCGGAGAGACGTGAAATATATGGATTAGAATTAAGGCCGGCCTTGTGACAGCCTCATTTATCTTCTAGTGTGACAGGAGCGAGCCCAAGTGCAGCAATCTCCACTGTTTTAACACTTTTATTCTAATCAGATGTCCAGGACACACACATACACACTTTCTCTTTCTGTGTTTGTTAGGTGTTTTTGGCAGGGGCGTGATGGATTGCATGTCCCACGGGAATTCCATCATGTTTGCACAGCAGAGTGGGAGTGGAAGTGAAGCCGTTCTTCTTTGCCCATTGATCTGGGTGTTTCTGTGTAAACTCATGGCTATAGCCTCATATGAATGACTAACATATACTTGCAAATGTGGAAGGGCACATTCATCGAATAAGCCTAGACAGAAATGCATGCACTGTTCAGCTATTTAGCAAATTCAAGTCTACAAGACACAGTAACCCCTTAAAGTCTACACTTATTATTCAGCTCATGTTTTATTCATATAATAGTTTATTATTCAGTATGTATTAAAACATACTGAATTAAAACATGCTCAAAATCCCTACTTAAAGGGGAATCCACCATTTTCTCAAAAAATCAAAAGTAATTTAGTACTTTAGAGATGTTATTCAGAGGGGTTTGATGGGAAGTAATCAGTGGTAAAGATTTTACAGTAGATTTCTTTCCAGTAGCAGTAATGAGAACCAGGGGTCCTGCAGTATCCTGTCCAAATATCACAATTGTATTTATTTTCCAAAACCACCAGTGAACCTACACTTGCAAGGAGATGTAGGGCAAAATAATAATAAAAAAAAGATCTTTCAGCCATTAATGGATTAAAATGAATGGATTAAAACACATTTTAGGCCAAAACCTTATCACAAAACTATCCTATAAAATGCATCAGGTGACATACTCCTAACCATTTCATGTAATAACTTTTTGTAAGGGAGCTTTTAAGGGGTGGATGTCAGGTTCCTTTCACTACTACTGTGAGTAGTTCTGAGAGAGCTAATTTCTCTGAATGATTTTGAAACAATGACACAATGCAGAAATGTAGAAAAGATTTCCCTGTTATGAGTACCCAGGGATGGCCACCATATGTGTGAGAGATCCCTATATATTTAGTGCAATGAACAGAGACCATGTGGGACAAACTGCATGTGCTGGGCAATTACCATAGTGCACATATCTATGTTAGTCACACTGCACTGTTTGGCCATTGGTCAATCACTCTAAAAGGTTATCTAAAGAGAGAGACAGAAAACTCCAAACCAGTACTAAGTGGGGTTCTGTGATTACAAAAGTAGAAAGTTACTTAAACAAGATGCAAAGAAGTGATTAAATTAATGTACACTATTTGCTTAGATATCACAACATGGATCGGCAGAGTCAAAGTGCAGGACGGGTAAGGCTATAGATTAGCTAGGTAGGTAAATGGCAGTAACTCCAGTGTTTTGGTTTAAAAGTCAAGATGCTGTGGAAGACATTAATAAAAACAAAATGTTTGATGTGCAAATCATTTCAAGTCTATATTTATTAAGAACAGTATACAGAAAACATATCAGATGTTGAGAAATGTTAGAGTTTATGTGTCCATTTGGAATTTGATGCCAGAAAAATCTTTCAAAGTTGAGACGGGGCAACAAAAGTCATGCTAAAACAACTGGTGGAACATTTCACAACCAATTAGGTTAACTAGCAAAAGATCAGTGACATGATTGAGTATAAAAAGAACATCTCAGAGAAGGTGAGTTTGTCAGAGGTAAGGATGGGAAGGGGTTCAGTACTCTGTGAAAGACTGCAAAGAAGCAGTGCAGTTATTCAAGAACAATGTTTCTCAATAACATACATCAAAGATCAGCACAAAACATTATTACAATGTTTAGAGCATCCAGAGAAACCTCTGTATGGAAGGGGCAAAACCCAAATCAATTTTTGATGAGAAAATGAGAAAACTTTTAATTACAAAACTACAGCAATTGTTCTCCTCAGTTGTCTCTCCTACAGAGTGCTGTTAAAAGAAGAGGTTATGTAACACAGCAGTAAATATAAATGTGTACCAACATTTTTTAAATGTGTTGCTGGCACCAATTTACAATTTACTTTTATATTTTTCCAAAAGCAATAAAAATGCCCAGTTTCAACATTTCATATGCTGTTTTTGTACTATTTTTAATTAAATATAAGCTAAATTATTAATCTTGTGTGTTTAAGGTGGTAGGAACTTGCAGCAGATGGCGCTGCACAAGGATAATTGGGCTATAAATACCTGCGGGGTGGGAATAGGGGTTCATAGACTGGCCCACCTGCGCAATTCCTTGACACAAGAGTGTCTAAACATTGATGGCGTCTACATCCAGAAACATGTTTAGTCCATTTGTTGTCTGGAGAGCTGATTTTGCACACCAGCCTAACTGTTTTGGAACTCGGATTATATGACCTTTCCTGTTAGAGATGTTAGAGTACTTGCTCTCTATATAAAAGTATCAAGGGGCAGTTAAACAGATGGAGTTATACCATATCAACAACTTGTCATCACACACTGTCACAAATCAGTGCAGACTGGTCACAATGTGCCCACCCACTCTTCTATACTGTTACAGCTCAGATTCAAGAAATCTCACCTTGGAGCACTTAAAAAAGTTGGGAATGTTGGGTAGAAGAAAAATGATGGCTGTGTCAATTCCATTCTATCTGTACATGTGTGTTGTATCGTTATGCCCTCTGTGAACCCTCAATAGCACTATACACTCCATTCCAAGTCCAATTTACCAGCAGACAGGGAAATGTTGGACACGAAAAGGCTTCTGAAAACGCTGCGTTTGTCCACTGGTGGTGAGAGTCCCGCTGACACCGTCTCTGATAGGATCACACATTTCCATTACTTCACAGGCAGGAGCGTGTAATGTCCTGGGTAGCAAGGTGTAGCGCTTCAATTATCATCCACTTTCACAGCAATCACTCGACATTAAAAGGGCACAACACAGTCACAATTACACAAAAATTACACCAACGGCAGGATGAAGCATGAGTACAAGATCCCAATACAACTTTCCTTTTATTCTTCCTTTCTTTTTCCTATTTTACTCTTAGCCATAACAGGTCCTCAAAGCAACTTTAGTCCATGCAGTATAACCCAGAACTACATCATATACAGAGGAGAATAAATTGAAAAAATAGTGTGGGAAGCGAGAGGGAACAGACTGCTGATGTCCTGAGAAATCCTCCCTGTTTTTCTCTGTGCTTTCTCTTTGTCTTCTTGGCAGTTTAGGGAGAATAAAAAATTCAGAGTGAATCTTCTGTGGATATATTTGCAATGACACCTTCACTGCTTCTGAAAGCTTACTAAGAAATAAAAAAGGTGTTCTTTATACGGTGTTAGAATCTGGGGTCACACAAAAGAAGGCTAAAGATAGTCCTTTTCGGGTATATAAGAATTCATTAGATCATTTAGTGCTGCATTAACATAATGTTTTTTTTACCTGGTTCCTTATAAGTCCAATCACCGGAGTTGATGAATGTGGCAAAAGCAGTCATGATGTGTTTTGCCCATGTCCTGAACTCAGCAGTAAGCGGTTCTCTTGGCATTTACCAAACCCATATTTGGCCATCAGTCCAGATCCCAGATAATAAAGCAAGATTCATAATTCTAGAGAACAGTGGAACCATGCTTTACACCACTTTAATCAACACTTAGCACTGTGTATAGAAATCCTAGGCCTGAGCACAGCTGCTCGGCTATGGAAATATATATATAATAATAAAGCTCCGGATGAACAGTTCTTATGCTTCCAAAAGCAGTTCATTGCTTTGCAGTTAGTGATGTAATTGAAGAATTTGCAACTGACTTGTAGCAAAGATGGCATCCTATGACAGTGCCATATTTAAAGGTGCCATAGAATGCATTTTAAAATGTTCTCTGATTTCTGCAGTGGTTAAAAATGTGCAAATACATTTCTACACCTAGCATTATCCAAGGTTTTTCCAAAGTTCCAAAGTGACATGTGCAAAAATGTGAAAGGTTTTCCAAGATCTTCTTAAAGATGTGAGCACTGAAGTTGTTCAACTTGGGAAGTGTATTTTTATACAGCTGTGTTAATGCAATGCTGTAACTGACCAGGTCTAACACCAAATTAGGAGGATGTCCACATACTTTGTATTGTATATATATATATATATATATATATATATATATATATATATATATATATATATACATATTTGCATACATATTATGTATTCTTCATATAATTTAAAATATACAGTTAAATTCACAATATACACAATATATCATACCAGTGCCAAACAGTATGTAAGTGCTACCTCAAGGGATGGCTTGGGAACACCCACACCTGTATAAATTGTGAGGTGTTATATTATGAGGTTGTTGTGAGGTTAAACATTGATCAGTGTGCTCATAGTAGGGCAAATAAGAATTATCAGAACTTAAATTGGCATTAGAGTAGAATGCCTTGACTGGGCTCAGGTGAACATGTAGGCCACACTATTCATCTGAACTCTATATCAATTCTGTCCAACTTGGACTTGGCAAGGTGCATTATCCTGCTAGAACACCCCATCATTGTGGTGGTACATGAACAGGGTCACCAATCATCGAAATGTAGTAGGCAAAGACATGTTTAGGCAGGCCAGTGGACCCAACCCATGCCAGGAAAAGACACCTCACACTAGTATGGAGCAACACCAGCCTGCACAGTACCTCGTGGGCAAGTGGGGTCCATGGCATCATGGGGTCTGTGCCATAGGCAGACTCTATCATCAGTCAAAATAATTGGACCACACCACGTATTGCCAGTACTCTAGGGTCCAGTTAGCAATCTCATAAGCCCAGGTGAGATGCTGTGTCTGATGTGGGGTGTAACAGAGCCACTCTGGTGGGTCGTGTGCTCCCATATCCCATGAAAGATAAAGAACGCTGCACTGACCTGAGGGAGGGTCTGTTCACACAAACAATTCTAGCCAGACACCGCTGTTCACAACCATTTTGCACATGTGGGCTAAACTCCAGCTGCACATGTGAGTGGTAATGCTTTATTATTATGTTTTTGTGATACACACATGATACTGTGGATTGAAAAATGCTGAATGCCTGCACAATTTCAGAAATAGAATGGCCTAACTGTCTGATAGCCACAGATGAAGGCAACAACACTTCAAGACATGTGTAAATATGCAAATATGCACATCTATAAAATATACATATCTGAAAAGACTTATTATAAAACTATAGACAAAATATTACAAACTGATGAACATTTGTTAAAACGTAACATCTGCACAGCTGTGCAAATAAGCATTATATTACAGTGGGGGCTACTATAATTCAGTGATACACTTTGTTTAAAGTTTAAAAGTTTAATGTGTTCACTGTGTGTGGTTGATGAATGTTGTGGGGATAAGCTATTAGCATGTCTGGTGGGACTGGTTTTTGTTTCCCTCAGGCTTCTACCAGAAGGAAGTGGCTAGTGGCTTTATCACCTTCTGTTGTAGATGTTCTAAAGCATTGGCTAAAGCAGTATTACAAATTTTCTGCTTTGCTGTCTTGGTTATGTGCTGGAGTTTGTCTAGTTCTTGTGAGGTGGAGAACCCAAATCCGAAGACTACAAATTATGTCAGTATAGACTGTGTAAAACTAGAGCATGGGGATATAGTGGTCCCCAGGTACCTAAGTGAATGCTTAGTAAAAACCATGGAGCCATTGTTGTTGAGAAAAGGGATGTAAAAGGGGGCTATCAAGTCTTTTGTGTATTGACTTATCACATTAGCTATAAGGTCCACCACAGTGGTCTTATCTGTAAACTTCAGGATCTTCATGGTTGGTTCTTTAGAGACACAGTAGAGCATTACTGAAGAGAAAGCGTGAGAGCACACTACCTTGTGGTACTCCAGGGCCAATGGTTCTGGGGTCTGATGTGTGTTTTCATAGCTGCACCTGCTGTCTCCTATTTCTCAAGCAGTCAACAAACCACTGGCACATGAAATCTGGCACCGGTAGCTGGAACAGTTTCACCTGCATTAGCTCCAGCAATATGGTGTTGAAGTCCACAATCAGCATATGTTCCAGGAATGTCAAGTTGCTTTAGCATGAAGTACAGGGCCAAGTTGACTGTATTGTTTAAAGACCTGTTAGGTCTGTATGCAAACTGGGAGATCCAGCAGAGAGTTTGTAATGGCCTTCAGGTGGGCTAGGACCAGACGTTCAGAGACCTTCAGAACTACAGAGGTCAGAGCTATTGCCTTGTACTCATTAAGTTGAGTGATGCTAGTTTTTTGGGTCTGGAATAATGGTAGACATTCTGAAGCATGTGCGAACAGAGCAGAGGTCCAGTGATTTGTTAAAGATGGTTGTGAACATTGGTGCTAGTTGGTCATAGCAGTATTGTCACTAGGTTGAAGATTGGTGGGGTAACGTTGAGAGATCTACAGTATAACTCATTCAGGTTTCTGGTGAGTTGGTGGTTGTTCAGGGGAATGGTCATTTTAATGCTCTGATGAAACGTCTATCTCCTGATAGGAGTGGTTTCTCATTTAGGATGAAAACTATCCCATTCACAAGGCACAATGGACAATGATGAGTACAATCTAATCACCTGTGGAAGATTTTAGAACAATATGTTCTTTCCACCTTCTTTATCAAAACACCAGCTGAAGGAATATTATTTGGAAGAATGGTGTTCAATCCCTCCCATGCAGTAACAGGGACTTGTAGAATATATGCTGGTCTAGTAGTTTGTGGTGGTTAATTTAGACACCAGTTTTCTTTCATTTATAGATAATATCGTAACCCCTAAGGTAAGACTAACTTTGACCTCAGTAAGGCTTTTTGTCCTGAAAATCTATGAAAACAAACACACAGACATACACACAAACACTCCCTCACCCTAATGTAACTTTCTAGTTTGACACTACCCTATCTGGCTGCTGTGTCAAATCTTGTCAAACAGACAAATCCCCCCTGAAGCATATCTGAGTGTATTCATGCAGCCCTACACTCTCCACACCACCAGGGGCCACATACTGACATCAGATACTGCCCGTATGCCAAACTCAAGCTGCTCAACAAATTTGTCACTGCCAGCCATGAAACATTAGAAGAAAATGCACTCATTCTGCTGGCCTTAAACAGCCTGACTCCGACTCAGCTTACCTGTGAGCTCCTGCAGTTCACTGCACAGGGGCTACTGGGAAACATCTATCAGGGAAACATTTTTGGATAGGTGGTTGAAAGCATTTGTATGTGTTTTTTTGAAATCCTTCCCAAGACAATCCATTCCCCAGAACTCAAAAAATTCACCACAGAGCTTATTCCAAAGTCTATTTATGATCGCTCCATTTCTCATTCAAAACACCCAAAAGGCTTCTGGAGAGTGTAGGCTTTGAAAGGCATTTGTAGTTAACAGTGCAGTCTCTAAATCCCAGTTCAATACCCCTTGACACTGAAAGTCCTCCCAGCACACCTACGCTACACCTGTGCTCTGTATAACTGCATTCAGCGCACCTGCTCCAGCTCTCCTCCTCCTTCAGCCCACTCTTCACGGTGGAGGTGAAAATCCCAATAGAACATCAGTAAAGTACCCTCATGAAAGAAACAAGCTAATAAACCCACCATATGTATGTTTTATGGCTATTACAAAATTGGCTAATATCACTGCTGAGATTATTAATAAATATGAACAAAATTAAAATAAAAATATGAACAAATAAGGCTCTATGACAAAATTTTGTAAAATGAAAATGAGCTAACAAATCCTCTACAAAGAATGAACTCTTCTGCCAAAAAATAAAACATAAAACATAAAATGAGCCATAACTTCTGCAAAGGTTTACTGTTTTTTTCCCAATATGCTAGATTCTGCCAATAAACAGTAATTATGCATTAAAATGAGCAGAAGTGTGTTCTCCGTAGAACAGGCCTGTCCAATCTTATACACAAAGGGCCAGTGTGTCTGCAGGTTTTCATTCCAAACAATCAGAGGAACACCTGACTCCACTTGTTTAATCAGTTGGTCTCAGTCTTCAAACAACTGAACAGGTGATCTCCTGCTTTGCTGGGATGAAAACCTGCAGTAACACCAACCCTTTGCAGAAAGAACTGGCAACCCTGGCTGTAGAGGATGTGTACGTATTTTCACTTGACATGGGGTGTCCAAACTTTTGCATACGACTGTATGGTAACATTAATTGCAATTGTATTTTATGTTGAGTCAGTATGTGCTGATTCCTATGTGTTTTATTTCATGGAAATAGTGAAGCACAATTCAACCTTAGCAGAAATGATTATTTTCTAGTTAATGTCTCAATGTTTAAGTTCTAGTCTGTATTTTATTGAGAAACCAACATAATACATTAAATTATAGGAAGCCTTAATTCAATATAAACACTTTTATGTGATGTACTTTGTCACATGACCAGAGTCATTTACATATGCACTTGAGAAAGGTAATACCTGCGTCGAAGCTCTACAAAAACTTAAGTAAATGAAATATATTACTGTAATATACAAAAAAATCTAAAAACATCTAAAAAAAAAAAAAAAACATATTTGACACATGCCATTTATTGGTGATATTAAAAAAAGTTAATATGACATTTATATCATGCATACAGTAGATGTTAACATGCAAATAGTCATTTACTATTGACATCCAACAACTAATGGTTGGGTTTTTGTGAAAATCTTCTGCATTTTATTGCACAATTTTTACTGATTTGTTTAGATTGATCTCTGACACAATAAAATACAATATCAAATGTAGATGTTTGCACAGACTCCATTTTATAGTTATAATTTGGTCTAATTGATTGGCTGACTAGCATAACCACGAATTAAACGTTTCCTGGAAAGGACATTTGGATCATGGTGTTGTTCAAGAAGCAAAATACATGTTTTCACATAGCGGGAAAAAAAAAATTGCATCCAGTTGTGTTTAGATCTGCTCACATAACATGTGGATTTTAATACATCTGTTTTAAGAGTGTAGGTTCCTCTTCATTAACTGCTGTATAACGCTGGGTGGTGTTTATGTGTATGTGTGTGTGTGTGTGTGTGTGTGTGTGTGTGTGTGTGTATGTTATCTCTCAGAGGTTGAAAAGGATTTTTTATTGAAATTGATGGCAGCTCTCACCCTATGTAATCTGCTACCATTATGCTAAATAATGCAAATCTACACCTGCAATGAAATCCAGGAGGTGATGCATTTCAAGGTAGGCTGCAGGACATTATCTGGTCATTTGAGAAACTCAAACCAATCTTCCGTCCTAATGCGTAAAAAACAACCTTCAAGAGTGGGCTGCCGCAGTAAGCAACAGACATGTGTACTAGTGGAGATCAGGACGAATAGAGTGAAACTTCTCAACATGCGGTAGTTTTGATGTGGTGAGCATTCAGCAAAACCTAACACACATAATTTCATACTCAAGAGCAGCTGTATATGTGCATAAGATAAAGAAAACAAAATCTGACTCTGCATGTACATCACACAGGCATATGACCGCTGCAGATCGCATATGCAAATGTGTTTGTTTAAATGTGTAAATCTCAGACAAGAAAGAACCATGCTGACTTGTAAAACATTATTGTTACATGGGACTGTAAAATTTCAGGGTTTATTTAAGAACTATAATAATATTTTTGGATGAAAATTATGATTTGTCAGTGCTCATCTATCAGCCATCACTAGGTTAGCTATCCTAGAAAAAAGTTAAGTTAAATAAATGCACATTCACACAGTGACCAACAGTGGTCATATTCAACTAACATTAATGTCTTTATGTTATATTTGTTAGAAATCCCACATAAAGTCTTAGTAAAGTGTCAATTATTGTAGCGAAAGGGGAACGCAGCACACTCAATTTGGAGTTGGTTCCCCAGTGTTCAATTAATGGCTACAGGTTTGCATAGAACTATCAGAGAAGAGCTTCAGACTTCAGGTAAAACAGGTTTTTCATGTCTTTTAGTTTCATTGCTACGCTCTTTTTGTTAGGCAGCTCAGATATTAAAAACCATGAATGGCAGAGAGATGGAAGCTGTCAAAAACAGAAATTTAAATGGTGTTATCTGTCAAAAATGCTGCATGATCTCACATGATCACACTCTGCTTGTAAAGCTTGATTATAATGTGGAGGTTTTGGTTTTGCCATTGCCAGTCACATAAGTTGATGTTAGAATGTGATGAAAGTAAGGGGCAAGGAAATAATAATGTCCAGTGAAAATTCTTTCCCCACCATTTGTAGACTAAGCCTTAAGTAAACGTTGTATTTTGTATGTAATTAAAAGGAAACAAGATATAAAGGAAAACTGTTACTGAGAAAAAGAAATAACCTAGGAACACAGTTTGAACAGGAATACATACTAACAAAGAAGTAGCATTGCAATTAAATAAAGAGATTGCTGGTGTTATCAAAACAATTGAATGACCACCCAGATCTCCAGACCTTAATACCACTGAATGTGCTTGAACTGGATTGTGAAAAGCAGAAAATGCAGCCAAATCCTAAAACAAAATGTTTAGAGGTTTGCAAAAAAATCCCCATGCAGATTTCTGTAAAAACCAAAGTAACTCTCCTAAAACATGGAAGCTGTAATAAAGGTATGAATAACTTGATAAGCATTTTGACTGGAAATGATAATAATGTAAAAAGGTGGTCTTTTTTTCCATATTCCTGTAAATCTTTTATTTAGCAAGTAAAATGATTCTAGTGCAAACACAGGGTCTTATTATATGGGATTATAAAAGCTTCAACTGAATTGAACTGCAGTTGGTGTTTTCTGATTGGCCAGTCTGTATGTATGTGCACTTGGACAGATTGTAAGGATGAGCAGCCATGTGCACATAGTAGATCTTCCTCTTCTGAGCACACCGCCTCCTTTCCCTCAGTAATATTCTTTCTGGGCAGCTGTGTGGTCTTCCACAGTGGCTAAGAAGATTAGCATCTGAAAATACGGCAACACCATTTGTGAACAACAGCCTGGTTCCTAACATGTGATGTGTGGTAATCCCGTTATTGTGGGGGCCTTTTAAACAAAGAGCGCACATGCCAGGAACTACCTGCATGTACAGTATATGGCATTAAAGCATGCTGTATTTAGCCTGCGCTTATGTGCCAGCATTACAGCTAAAGGCCTGGCTATAGCCCCCCTCCTGATGTTCATGTCAAGTGCATTAGCTAATCCAGAGTTGCATTGATTATTTTATAATAACAGTTTAGTCTCATCATTTTTGTATCATAATCCATATGAATTTATGCAAATAAGCAAGCTGGGGTTTGCTTTCCCTCCTGCAGTCACACATATGAGCTACCATAATTGTTAAAGAGAAATCCTTTGATCAGTTTTATGTCACTGTATAATCTTACGGTGTGTAGCTTGTATAATTTAAGACCAGTATGACAACATTAAGTCTCTGAGAATGCTGTTAGTAGGTATGGTTTCTATAAATTATTTTTTAAAAACTATAATAGAACTGAGTTATATATAACTATAGGGTTATATCTTCAAAAATGTATAGCAATAAGTATAAACCCAATTTATTTCCACTGTACTGCTTTATTTACACTACAGTGATGTTATTCAGTCATTTTTTACATTTCTAACATTTCTAACAATCTTTTAGCACTTTTGTCACTGAGTGTGCTTACATGCACTGAATTAGCCAATCATACACTCATCATCAAAAGAATAGTTACACCAAGAAGGAATCAACCATCAGCAATGCAACTTGGTGGGTAGGTTTGACATTGTGAGACATGCAAATTATTCAAGTTTTATGCTTTATCACTGTACTGGACTGATTCAACATCCACGATTGTGGACATTCAGTAAGCAGTGAAGCTCTCCATGATGCCCTCCATCATGTACTACGTGCACGAGGAACTTTACGATGACTGCCCACCACACCAACTTTGCCAAAGACTGCAACATGTCATCCCACGCTGTCAAGGAGTGCTCAGAATAGCAGCGGGTCATCATCTTTTGAGTCATGAGTCCTTCTTTTGTCATGGTGGAGACGACCAATGAATCCATGTGTGGAGGAAATGTGAACTGTCGTGCACTTGGAGTGATCTTAACAGGACACCCACTCCTAGGCAGAGGAGCAACAATGCTGTTTTCCATTTGTAGACAATTTGTGTAACAGTGGAACTAACGTCACATCCATATCTTTGCTTTTGTAGCCTTTTCCAGTCTCATGTGTCTCTATAACAGGTCTTCTGAGGTCTTCTGTAAGTTGTCCACACCATGGCATGGTTCAACCTTTCTTGGGAAGAAGATCATATTTGTCAGTGATCAGATTTTGTGCTGCCTTTATTTAATGAACAAAGCACCTGTATAACCCACCATTACAATCTCATCTCCAAAGTTGGCAATTTGCCCTTGGAGAAGTCATTAACACAGAGATTTACTTGCTGTTTTTCCTCTGCATGGTGGATTTTCACTCAGTGTGTTCAACAAAATGGAAAGCATATACACTGTTTGTGTGTTATTACATTAGTTATATTGTGTTTGTGTACAATTATCTATATCTACAGATATCTATAGATGTACATGTACACATTTCCACGCTCTCACATCTTGCCTTTACTTCAGATATTCAGAGCACTTTAAGCCCTCTAATATATCCAACCCCCTTTCAAATAACCAAGCTGTATCAAGGTCTATCTGGAAGACATTGACTGAAGACTGCAATTTTGAAACCACACATTTAAACTGAACATGAGGTACAAGAACAATCATATAAGCTAAGGTATAATTCTACTTAATGGTATAAGGGTAAAAAAGCACATGACCATGCACATAATAGGCATGAAAGTGCTTCAAGAGCTAGCTGTATAGAAGAAATTCTGATTCAGATCATGGTCACCCAGGCTGCATTTACCATTTAGTGATTCTGTCAGAAATACGTTTAATTTAGTCAGTTGTTAAAGCTTGTGGAATAATCCAGAAGATTTAATAAGTTTTAAAGAATTGTAAGTCCTGAAAATGCTAAAAATCACTATATATATATATATATATATATATATATATATATATAAAATAAACTCAAAATACATTAAAAAAATGACACTTTGTCACTTTAGCAGACAACTTGAACATGCTGTATAATATGTAAAAAATGATGAATATTTTCATTCTTAATTTTGTCAAGTGTGTAGTTGGGTTTAGCATTGTTCCAAAAGTATTTTGTTGTCACCCCGCAGTTGCTGTGTAAACCTGTGCAAATATCTGACAGTCTGTTTTTGTACAACTGCAGATGGAGAAATCAGACAGAAATTGTGTAATAAAGTGTATACTTGTATTATGAAATTGGATTACAATGATAACTGCTGAAATCTGATTATTACTCTCACCATCAAAAGAAAAGTTGCAAAAGAAATATGCCAGATTACAATGCTATTCAGAAGGAAGATAAAGGTTACCAGGAACAATAAATGATGATACAGTTAGACTTATATGAGCAATATTTATTGAACTATGCATACAGATGTAGTGTCTCTTATTATGGCGTTGGGGCGCAATGGAATCAACCAACATGCCAGACGTCTCAGCAACAAGTTGTAGAGGATCCTCATGGTGTCCTGCAATATCCTGAATGAATTAACAGCAAAAGACCTACAGAAGACTCTGCCACCTGCAAAGTCTTTATTTATGTGTCCAGTATTGGAAAAACTCAAGAGCAGCAGTCCATGGCGTCAAGATGTCGGCTACAAGACAAGGACCCAAAGCACACAAGTAAATCAACTAAAGAATTAAGAGAGATAAGAAGATTTGTGCATGCTTAGTAGTAGATATTCCTCTTCTGAGTACACCGCCTCCTTTCCAGCTGTGTGGTCTTCCACAGTGGCTAAGAAGATTAGCATCTGAAAATACGGCAACACCATTTGTGAACAACAGCCTGGTTCCTAACATGTGATGTGTGGTAATCCAGTTATTGTGGGGGCCTTTTAAACAAAGAGCGCACATGCCAGGAACTACCTGCATGTACAGTATTTTATAATAACAGTTTAGTCTCTTTATTTTGTATCATAATCCATATGAATTTATGCAAATAAGCAGGCTGGGGTTCACTTTCCCTCCTGCAGTCACACATATGAGCTACTATAATTGTTAAAGAGAAATCCTTTGATCAGTTTTATGTCACTGTGTAATCTTACAGTGTGTAGCTTGTATAATTTAAGACGAGTATGACATTAAGTCTCTGAGAATGCTGTTAGTATATACGGTTCCCTCTAATTAATATTTATAAACAATAAAACTATAGAGTTATAACTGTAGAGTTATATACAACTGTAGAGACATATCGAGAGCAGTCTTCAAAAATAAATAGCAATCAGTAAACTCAATTTATTTCTACTGTGCTGCTTTATTTACACTACCATGCTGTCTGAGACAGTAATTTTTGAAAACTGAAAAAGAAGATCTATGTTTTAAAATGGCTAACTCAGAGTACTGACCTTAAACCAATCAAAATGCTGTGCAAGCAAGGGGTCCCAAAAATAGTGATGAACATTTGCAGGGAATAGTCCAGAATTCCTTCACAGTGTTGTGCAAATCATTTTCGCCTCTACCGAAAATGCTTGGTGGATTTCTTGCTGCTGAAGAAGGATCTACAGGTTATGAAATTCAAGGGTTAACATACACTTAATGCACTTAATAAAATGCATAAATGATACAAGTGCAACTGTTTGTGTGTTATTAGTGTGGTTAGATGGTATATGTCAACAATCATATTATTTACTATCATACTATTAGATAAAAATCAAGCATTTTATTATTAATCAATGCAGCAATCCCAGTAAGTCCTATTGGTTTACTTACTTTCCTTTGCAACTGTAGAGAAACAGGTGGGAGAGAAGTGGAATGAGAAAGACAGAATAGTGTTGAAGTTGGCCATCCGAATTTCATATTACAAATTTATTTATTGAATTTCAATCTCATTATTTCTATGGAGCCCCTAACTATAGCAGCCTATGTCATAATTGTACATCTGTAATAGATGGACACGCGTGGAGGAAACTTTATTTGCATGTGTCATAAATGTGCATAACATTTGTGGAAAGTCTGAATGGGAACCCAGCTAGAGATACTGAAATAGGAAGGAAGAAGAAGGCAGAGAGAAGACAGGATGAGAAAGGAAAGAAAGAAGGTTAGAAAGTTAGACAGAGAGACATAAAGAAAGAGGGAGTGAGCGAGTGAGCGAAAGAGACAGACAGAAAAACAGAAAGAGAGTAAGATATAGAGATAAAAGCACAGATAGAATTATAGAAAGAGAAAGAAAGATAGATAGAGAGAGGTATTTCTATCAGTGTGCTTTGTCTCAAGAAGATTGTGCTGTGAATAACAAAGCTCTTTCTATCTGTGGAGATCTTGGATCTGTCTCCTTTAAAAAAGGCCAAGTCATTAGTGTGTATCTGGATGGCAACCAGTAGTTTTATGTCTGAGCTTTACTGAACAAAAACCTTTTAAATAAACCCCTGCAAGAGTAAATGCCCATTGCAACTCTCTGTGCTGCTGATTATCATCTTATAGACGTGGAGATTTTAATTACGCCGAGGAGCATTACGCAGTGGAGGTCTGAATAGTAGAGTGCATTGTTTGATCTGAACTATGGACGGCCTCACACTCTTTGTGACAGGACAGTATCTAAGCAGGAGAGTTAAACAGATGCTGGCTGGTCCTGCACAAACCAGCCGAGAAGAGAGACGCTTGCACGATTTGATTAGAGCCCCCACTGGGGACCATGGAGAGGAGACTTAATTAAAACGCATCTTGATGGAAAATGCAGAGGAAAATATCATTTGTTAGGAGGTGCGGGTGCAGCTGGGAGTCAGGCAATCAAGAAGCGCGGGAAAACTTGCGAGGCCTGCTAACTAACTGCCTGATGTAAATTGAAAAATGATAACAATTTGTCTGCTATGGCCACTTGGGCCAGAGACAGACACAAACACTATTAAGCTTCAACCGGCTCTTTTTTCCCCCCTCACTTCTCTTTCCACATCAAGGGCCACTGTCACTGATCAGAGTAAACAAATTAAAATCTTCTCTGGGCAGTGGCCTCGGCACGATTAGGCCTTGCAACCGGAATGAAAAGCAGAAGAGGAGCACAGTGCGACTCTCCCCAGGCACCACACGCGCTCGCGCTCTAATACCACAGTGTGTTTGGCCGGTTAAAAGACAGCATGGTGCTCAAATGGAGCGATTTAAAATATGCATTATAAATAATGAGTAGCCTATTTTCACCACCCATTAGTTGAAAACAATCCATATCGCAGTGCTACCACATCAAGCCAAGCGGAAGGCAACAATCGCAAATGGGAAATTTACTTAATGACCTCTTGTTGTCCTTAGCTATGAGACTCTGTGAGATTGCCACAGTCAACACTGAAGCTAGGAACACTTTGAGGGGAAATCGTGTCTATGGAATGTTCCAAACATGAACAAGTTTGACATACAAGCTGAAAATATGGGAGTGTTAATTGAAACTGCAAAGCCTTTGCTGACTTTACTCTGTTAGTTTAAATGTGTGGTATAACTGAAATGGGCTTATATATCCAAATAAGTAATTTCCATTTTGGCAGGTGTGGTTAAAATAATGGAAAACTATTGAAAACTTAATTGTCATTGTTTTTCAGAAAGTGAGAGCTCTGGCCATTCATTATAAGAGGGTGTTCAGTTGAACTGATTTTTTAATGAGGAACAATAAAGCCAATCAGAACAAAGGTACCAGTACCAGTGTCAAAGGCACAGAAACAAATACAGGCTGTTTATTTTTCCAGGATAAGAGAGGTTGGAAAACTGCCATATAACAATGAATTATGACAGGTTATGGTACTTTACACAAACATTATAAGTGGGTTTCAGACAAAAAAAGAAAAAGAAAACAAAGGATACAGGATCTTTAACATATGACCAGTGATGTGGGAATCCTGGCCATTGATAACTTTTGAAGAAACTTAACACTCTTTAGCATCACTGCACATGAGCCTGAGATCACCATGGTCAACCGCAAAGCATCAGCTAGAGAGGTATAAAACACCACCAGAATTGTGACTGTTCACGAGTGTAATTGTGTTCTCTGGAGTGATGCCTTTGGGTCTTAGATTCAGAAATGTTCATCCAACATCAGTAACTGACCTCACTAAAGCTCTTGTAGCTGAATGCAATCAAATTTTCACAGCATGTTTCAGAATATAGTGTAAAGTATATAAAGTATAAAGTTGAAGCAGTTATTGCTGCGGAGAGGAAAAACTACCATTAATATATTTCAGAAAACACGTTGAATAAGCAGTTTTGTTTTTGGACATATAGTTTTCCTTACTATACTATACAGTGGGGTGTGAAAGTTTGGGCAGCGTTGTTAATTTTCCTGATTTACCTTTATAAAGCATTGATTGTTTGGATAAAAAAATTAAGTTAAATATATCATATAGGGGACAAACACAGTGATATTTGAGAAGTGAAATGAAGTTTATATGATTTACAGAAAGTGTGCAATAATTGTCTAAACAAAAGTAGGCAGGTGCATAAATCTGGGCACCAAAAAAAAAAACCTTTAGTAGATCCTCCTTTCGCAGAAATAACAGCCTCTAAACGCTTCCTACAGCTTCTAAAGAGAGTCTGGATTGTGGCTGAAGGTATTTTAGACCATTCTTCTTTACAAAACATCTCTAGTTCTTTCAGGTTTGATGGTTTCCGAGCATGGACAGCTCTCTTTAAGTGACACCACAGATTTTCAATAATATTCAGGTCTGGGGACTGAGATGGCCATTCCAGAACGTTGTACTTGTTCTTCTGCATGAATGCATTAGTAAATTTTGAGCAGTGTTTAGGGTTGTTGTCTTGTTGGAAGATCCAGCCCCGGCGCAGCTTCAGCTTTGTCACTGATTCCTGGACATTGGTCTTCAGACTCTGCTGATATTGACTGGAATCCATGCATCCCTCAACTTTAACAAGATTCCCAGTCCTTGTACTGGTCACACAGCCCCACAGCATGATGGAACCACCACCAAATTTTACTGTAGGTAGCAGGTGTTTTTCTTGGAGTGCTGTGTTCTTTTTCCTCCGTGCATAACGGCCCTTGTTATGCCCAAATAACACAGCACCTTATTCCAAAATGAAGCTGGCTTGTCCAAAGTGCGCCGAATAGTTGAATGATGCACAGTGACTCCATCAGCAGCAAGATCATGTTGTAGGTCTTTGGTGCTGGTCTGTGGGTTGACTCTGACTGTTCTCAACATCCTTCGCTTCTGTTTTTTTTGGTCTGCCACTTCGAGCCTTGACTTGAACTGTGCCTGTGGTCTTCCATTTTCTCACAATGTTTCTCACAGTGGAGACTGAAAGCTTAAATCTCTGAGATAGCTTTCTGTATCCTTCCCCTAAATCATGACTGTGAACAATCTTTGTTTTCAGGTCATTTGAAAGTCGTTTTGAGACTCCCATGCTGCGACTCTTCAGAGAAGATGCAAAGAGGAGAAAAACTTACAATTGCCCCCCTTAAACACCCTTTCTCATAATTGGAGTCACCTGTGTATGGAGGTCAAGGGTCACTGAACTTACCAAACCAAATTTGAGTTCCAATAAATAGTTCTAAAGGTTTTGAAATCAATAAAATGACAACAGTGCCCAAATTTATGCACCTGCCTACTTTTGTTTAACCAATTGTTGCACACTTTCTGTAAATCATATAAACTTCATTTCACTTCTCAAATATCTCTGTGTTTGTCCCCTATATGATATATTTAACACAATTGTTTTATCCAAACAATCAATGCTTTATAAAGGTAAATCAGGAAAATTAACAACGCTGCCCAAACTTTCGCACCCCACTATATACAGTGCTGCTTAAAAGTTATAGAACACATTATGATTTTTTGATTTTCTACGTAGATTTTTCTACGTAGTAACAAACAATATGATCAGATGTTTATTTAAGTCATAACAATGGATGAGAAGAACCTAATACATCAATGACACAAACAGTTATATAGTTTTTCTCCCCCATATTAAATAAGGTGATTCAAATCTTTGTTGGCAAATAAATGCAAACCTCTAGATTTAGAGTGTGGCAGAAACTATTCTGTTAAAATAAAAAAGTCAGTCATCAAAGTCTGGTCTTTACTCACACATATGAGATATATGAAAGATAGAAAATCTTTCAATGTTTGAAATTTAAAGCAGTTCCAGAGCCATTCCTGATGAGTTTGGACTTCACTGATCCATTTTAGGTAGATGTAATGGAGGAAATTCAGCACCACTGATGCCCCTCCCTGGAGTGGTCATCCAGCAAAATGACTCCAAGACTAAGAAAAGGAATAATCTGGGAATTCACACAAAAAAAACTAAACAAAACAGGGGAACATCTAAGCATCTGCAAGCCTTTCTTACATTCATGAGTCCACAATCAGAAAAACACTGAACACAGTATGTTTGGAATGAAAACATGGAAAAAGCTGCTACTGTCCATCTATATGACCCAGAAAACTACTAAGTTATGTGAAAGGATACAGCAAAAATATATCTTTATGGCTTTAATGAGCGATGTTATGTTTGGCAAAACTGAACACTGCAATCCATCATAAGAACTTAATCCCTGCTGTGAAACATGGCGGTGGAAGTATCGTGATTTGGAGTTGGTGTGCTGCTATTGGACCAGAACAGTTTGTCATCATTTGATTGCATTATGGGTGACCACACACATCCCTCACAGACACTTCTCACCCTCCTACTGTCTGGAAAAAGGTACAGAAGCATCCGGGCCCTCACATCCAGACTGTGCAACAGCTTCTTTCCCCAAGCCATCAGACTCCTTAACACCCAGAGTCTGATCTGAATAACTGCACACATTCAGTGACTGGTCTGAACGCACACACACAGTCTCATCTTTTAAATCTGTCTACACATAAACTTAAAGAGTACAATGTTACATTCATACCAAATATGGACATAACTGCTGCTAAAAAAAAACATTGTTCATTTATAAAAAATGGACACAACCACACTTTACTGCGCCCACTACCAGTAGGCTATCTGCACTGTGCCCTCCCTGTATTTATTGTTTTTCTGTTTTGTTTTGTATATTTTAAATTGTCTTGTGTATTTATTGTATTTATTGTTCTATGTAGCGTATGTAGTGTTGGTCCTGGAGGAACGTTGTTTCGTTTCACTGTGTACTGTACACCACTGTATATGGTTGAAATGACAATAAAAACTACTTGACTTGACTTGATGGAACTATAAATTCTGGCTTGTCTTAAGAAATTCTACATGAATTTCTTTGAACTAAACTCAACAGAAAGTGGGTCCTGCAGAAAAACAATAAGATGTGTCCTTAATACATTAGTAATGTTAAGGCAGAACCCAGTTCTTGCACTCATCAACATAATACAGTTGAATCAGTTCTGTAAGGAGGAACGAGCCAAGGCCCCTCCAAGTCAATCTGCAGGGCTCATCAACAGTTATAGGAACCGTTTGGTGGAAGCCATTACTGTTTCAGAAAGCAGAGATTCACATACTTTTACCAACAAAGACATTTAATGTTCGAATTCTCAATAAATTTATAGTTGTTCAATTTTCACTGACATAAAGAAATCATACATATACATGCTAGGCAACATGCAAACCAGTGGACATTCTCCACTGAAAAGCAGCTTTCAAATTAGACTCCGAAAGCTCCTCCACACCTAACAGGAATTTACAAACCCAACAGGCGGATATTGGTCCTGCTAAAAGAGGTGCCACTCTGTGTCAAATTCAGTTGGGTTGGCTGCTCTCTCAATCCATACAGAAATCCCCTGAGAGAATGGGGCAGAAATAGATGAACAGCTTTCATCTGGTTTATTGATGGCTCTATCTTAAAAAGAGCAGTAGATTCTAAAAAAATCTGTGTATATTTGCACAAGAAATAGAAATAAAAATAAAAGTAATAACAACACGATTAGAAGAAGAACCTGGCTAAAGATCATAAAAGCTTACTGTTTGATTTGTTCACTCCAGTGCACGCTCAAAGATTGAATTAAAAATGCAAATCTCCTCATCGCTATTTGCCAGAGTAAGCATGTAAACAACATAGATGATCAGGAGGAACGCCAGAATGGGCAGCAGGATTGCATGTGTGCTTTGCCTAACTGAGCGTTACGCTAGCAGCCCTTGGGTGGCTAGCACACCAGCAAGCACATTACCAGCTGCTGGCGTGAACCCTCTATTCAGACTAATTTCTTCTGAAGCCTGACTTCTGTTAGGTGCATGGCGTTCTGCTATTAGGGTCATCAGCAGTAATACTGGGCCAGACAATGTACATGTGCAATTGTTGAAGTGTGCAGTGACTATCACAGAGGGTTTTCGAGCTTGGCCTGTTTTCATTTTTATATGCAAGACCAGTGTAGTGTTTATTTGAATGTAGGATGTAGCTAAAGTGATTCATATACACTAACATTCATACATACAAACATACATACATACATACATCCAACAAAGGTAGGGTCAGTATAGATTAGAAAATCTGGCAGTTGCCCGGAGAATGGTACTTGTCTGACTGCATTGTGCCAAGTGTTTGGTGGAGGGGGGTTATGGTGTAGGGTTAATTTTCAGGAGTTGGCGTCAGCCCATTAGTTTCAGTGAAATGAACTCCTAATGCTTTTGTGTACCAAGAGATTTTAGAACAATTTCATTTTCTTTGGGCATGGCCCCTTCCTGTTCCAAGATGACTGGCAAACCAGTGCACAAAGCAAGGTCCATAAAGACATGGATAAGCAAGTTTGGTGTGGAAGAACCTGACTGGCCTGCACCGAGTCCTGACCTCAACCCGATAGAACACGTTTGGAAAGAATTAGAGTGGAGACTGCGAGCCAGGCCTTCTCATTCAACATCAGTGTCTGACCGCACAAACGTGCTTCTGGAAGAATAGTCAACAATTCCCATAAACACATTCCTAAACCTTGTAAATTCTTCCAAGAGGAGTTGAAGCTATTATAGCTGTATTAAACCCTATGGGGTTTAAGGACTAAGAATAGGATGTCACTCAAGTTTATATCCAAATAGTACTTTCAAAAATAATCCAGACTGTGGACTTCTTGGGATTGTAATTAAGAGTGTAACTAAGTTGTGACCTCTTTTAGCACTGGGTTGTGCAAGGAACATAATAATATGCAAGTCCTGCAGAATGCCTCATGTCCTAGGTTCCAAATTTCTAGCTTTTTTGATCCAGCACTATAAAATCAAAGGAACTGCATAAATCCAATTCCAGAATGCAACTGAGAAAACCCAGTGTAACTTGCAGTAGGATATCAGATGATTTGTGTATTGAGTCTAATAATTGGCAGGCTGTGCAGGAATAATCTTTACAGCTAAAATAAAGAATAAAATAAAGAACAAAGAATGGCCCATTTAATTGAAATTCAGAATTTATTCCAAGGCCCTGAATCACAGACATTTCACAATCTGAGTTGTGGCAAAGGTGGCTTCCTATCATGGTGCCAAGCTTGTTGTTTAGTTTAGTCTGTTCTGTTTCTCAGAATATGTAGCTTTCTGTCTGTATTGTGGACAGTAGCACCAATACCAATAAGGTATAAGGTAAGTCTGCCGATGCATCTTTCCAAGCTGGTCCAGCCAGCCAAGATACATGCTGAAGAAGGTTGCTCATACTTTAGGAAGCCTGTATGGAGCTGCACATTTAATAACCCAGAGGTGTTCAAATGGGCAGAAAAGCCAAAGGTATTTTGAGGAGTGGTAACAGTTTTAACTGAATCCATACAACCGTGAGTGCGATATGAGGGCAGATGATCAAAGCACAGCTAGAACGCTGCAATCAAACCTGAGAGCAAGACAACCCCCTGTGAAAGAGCCAGAGAGAGAGAAAGCAAGAGAGACAGACAGACAGAGAAAGGAGAGAGATCAATGGTGGGATTTTCCATTTAAATATCAAACAGCTAAAGGCCTGTGTTAATGCGACCATTAATTGTGCGGGTGGATTTATGAGGCAGCTAGCAGCCTGCAGCACGTTTAAACGGATAACCTTGATTACTTCACGCATGCGAATGTGGCTAATGGTAAGAGAAAGCATTCAATCAGCGCTCATCCCAGACTGCTCCATGCCCCAGTGTCCTGCTGGGCAAAGTGCTCACTACTCAGAATCCCAACAGGTCAGTCATGGAGGGTGATGGGAATTTCAGTGGATTTGCAATCAAAATGCCTCTCTTCTTTAACACTCTTTTGCTCCCCTGCTACTACAGACGGCCCAGATTTTCTCACTGCTAAAAGATGCCACAGTGCCTTTATTCAGGATTTTAAATAGTTCTCTGGTGTCTAAATAGAAGGTGTGTGACTTGGGTGTGGGTGAGATATGTCCAGATGCAGTTCTATACATTCATTTACACCCCTATGTTTTAGCCACTAGATTGAGGTGAGCTGTTTTGTCTTTTTTGGTGAGCTCATGAATAATTGAGCTCTGATTTGCTGCTTTACATTAAGACTAACACAGACAGGTGAGCTAACACAGACAGGATACTTACATGCTACTGTTGGGGTTGCGATGAAGGTAAAGCTGGAGTTGACCCTCTCTTTAGTCACATCCTGTGAAATTGTCCAAGATATGAAAAACTGTCCAGAGTGATGTCCAGAGCAAACTAACAGCCAGGAATTAAAGTTGTCAAGTCTGGGCACGGTACTTTCCGTTTGTCAGCTTATTTTGTATGTTTTTTTATTCCACCTTAAACAATGCCGTAAATACAACCTGGCTGCTGTGCAGGCTCAGGCATTTAGGAAGCCTGCTTCAGCCTCATTTAAAAATTAACATCAACCATGCCTGCTAACAGTTTGATTACTTGGGAAGGCTATGAAAAGTGCCAACATCATCTTCACAACTGGAACAGTAGATTTCTGCATGTATACTCTGACACTGCTGTTATTGATTTGTTATTGTTTCCTGCTTGAAATACCCAACCCAGCAGCCACGATTTTGGACATTCAGCGAACAACGCCATCCTGATCCTGTTAGTGGCAGCCATCCAGTGCAAGTGATCCTGTTATTTGCAGCACCATTGGTAGATGGCTGCATGACGCAGGACTACATGCACACAGACTGCTATGACGACTGCCTTTAGTACCATGTCAAAGTTACCAAAGACTGCAGTGGTGTCGTGCCAGACTGTCATGGAGTAACTCAGAATGACAGACAGTTTTATCTTGATGCCAGTACTAAGACGAGTGGGATTTTTGTCATGTGTGAGCAAACTTGCCTAAGAAACTTGAATTATGGTTATGAGCTTTGATCTAGATTAGTTTTTGAGCAGTGTCAATTTTTAAATAAGCACATTCAAAATTTCACTTCACGACAATCTAGGCTAGTCACCTTACCTCGCACTAACTGGCAACATGATAAATCTCTTATCACTGTTTATATAAAATCATCATCCTAGCGGGGTTTCAAGTTTTTCATAGTCTAGGGCTGTAATTACGCCTTTATTTTAAAGAGCATATGTATCACTTTTTCTTGAGGGTGGGTGGGAAGTGGGGGGGAGTGGTTTGGGGATGCAAGGTGTGTCTTGTCCCTGCACCTGCATATTTTAGTGTTGTCCCTGCTCCAACACACGCACTACAACAAGGACTTAAGGACTTATCTAAATCAGGTAAGGTAAAAGACCAAGCCGTGCAGGACTGGGGTACTGGTGTATGTGCATGTGTGCAATCCTGAAAGTCAATTTCATTTGCTTTCTCATAACTCAATTGCCTAAAGTGGACGGATAAAGTTCTTTTGAGCATGACTAAATTTCAGCAGATACTATTACCATGGCAACATTACGCAGCTGCATGCTACGGTCAGGCACTCATAAAGACACGGAAGGATGCTTTTTTCCCAATGACAACATAAACACATTTCCCGGCTCCACTAGAGGGTTTTCCATTCATCTCGTTTATGTGGATGTTAAAATGTACTGAACAACCTGATAGTAAAAGTTCATAAAAATATATATTTTTTATGTTTAATCTTGCAGATGTTGGGCTATAGACAGTTTATAAAGGGCTGCTTTTGAAAGCTAATAAAGGCTCAAATCCCTTCATTTACCTGGCATGCATGGTGAGAGGGACTGTATTTTTGCTTCATACATCCTGATAGCAAGAGGACAGCAGAGCACTGTTGGACCACTAATGACAAACCTGTTGGTCCACTGGAGTTTTGCTCAGGGCTTTTTTGGGCAACCCGCTGGTGATTAAGCAGCATTGTAGACATAAATGCAATTTTTTCCCCCTTGTTGCCCAAGAAGGAGTCCAGTTTACTCATTCTTTTTTCATTTCCAGCTTTAGCAGGCCATTTCAACCAAATCCTTTAATATCAGGTAATAATAGTTGTTTGTAATATTTGTCTTACTCCGTTTTCTAGAATTAAAGGCTGTACACATCTAACATTTTTAAAAGTAGATGTAAAACAGCAGAGGCATACAGTCATACAGAGTTTTCGACCTGATCAAGCCAGCGGATCAATATATACTCAATATCAGTGAGCAGCTCAGGACTGTCATGTCATCCTCAGGGATGTGTACAAAAGATTAATTTGTATTTTCTTTTACTGATTTCTCAGAACTTTGCATATATTTTGTGAAACATGTAACTGAAAACCCACCAACTGTTTCTCCTGATGATGAGAACCTAACTAAGCTGTGCTAGTTCTTATAGGCTACTTAGTGAAAGCAGGGATTGGCCTCATCTATACTAAAATATCAACACTTCTGATCTTGAGGTTTCTTTTTCATAATTAATCTAGAGGTCTGTATTTGCACTGTGACTTGTGAGTCTCACAACGCCTTGCAGCGCAGGACTAAATTTTAATCTTATGCATGGGAACAAATCCAGTGTGTGTGTGAACTGGACAACATATGTACGTAGAAAATACAGCAAATAAATAAATGTTCTATTTAAAATAAGAATAATCATTTAATGCTTAGAATGCATGATTATAATAAGGAGAAAGCCACTAAATAATCAATAAAACAGTAATATACTAAATATAAAGAGTTGTGAAGCAAACAATTACGTAAACAATGCACAAATTGCATAATTGTGCTATAGACCTTGCGTAGCCTTTAGATGGTCAGTTGGCCAGTACTATGGAAAGTGCTCTAAGAAAGGTAAATACATCACAATTAAAACTGCAGACAAGTCTGACACATAGCAGTCATTTCCAGTCGTAATTAGGTATATGTAAAATACTGGATGTTATTTTCCGTCATATGGGGCTGCAGGCGGAAGCGGATTTGATTTTGGTGGGAACAGGTGTACATGTCTATTCTGTGGATAGGAATAGAACAAGCGCTTTCCCCAAAAGGAAGTGTGGGTTCGCAATGCTATTGGGAAGAAGTGTCTCTCAGTATGGTGTTAGCCCACAACGTTTGCTAACGCAACACGCCAGACGTCTCGGCATGGAGTTGTAGAGATGGAGTGACAACATCTTCTGGACAAGTGACAAAAAACGCTTATCTTGGGGCTGACCACGTTACCTCCAGACACGGATTAGATGGTCGTAGGCCAACCTTATGCAGCCATCTGTCAATTGCGCTGGTACTGACAGGATGACTCCTGTGGGGCATCACTACTCTTTGAATGTCCACAGGTGTGGCAGTTGTGCTGCTACTACTAGTACTGCTTCTACTACTACTACTACTGCTACATTTATGGTATTTAGCTGACGCTCTTATCCAGAGCGACTTACAAGGTTAATCATATTACAGGTAGACCAATGTAGTGTTAGGAGTCTTGCCCAAGGACTCTTATTGGTGTAGCACAGCGTAGTCACCCAGACTGGGATTCGAACCCCAGTCTCCCACATGTGGTGGTGGCTCTCTGGCGGGCTGTGGTGTTACCCGCTAAGCTACACCAACCACCTTCTACTTCTAATAATAATAGTATATTTTTACCTAAAATAATGTAATAAAGTTGACTACCTGGTGGTCACATTTCTCACTATCAATGTCTAAGGGACTTAATGCTCATTAGGAAACACAACCACCCCAACCACCATCCTTTCCTCATTCCAAAAGGAGCTTCTGGTTAATGCAGTAGGTTTTCAGAGCAGAGAGGCAAGTGTAACCCTAACTCATTATTCCTAGTCAGCAGTTGGATTCACCTGGATACCTAATTAAGTCCTGATAGGCCCCTCTCTCACTATGTTTTGGTTTAATCATCTCCTGATGAGTACTGATGAGTTTCTTTTGAAATGTGTGCTGTAGCATGTCTGGTCTCTCCACTCACTCATTACAGACAGGTATTGATCACAGGGCTGGATGTCCTTGGTTAGGAGATGACTGTGTGTGTGTAAGAGTTGCTGGAGATTAATGATGTGATTGGGATGTCCACGAGCCATGGGCAAAATAAAGCGAGGCTGCACGAATGTGGGTGTGTAAAAGTGCGTGTTTGTGTGCTTACACTTGTCTGTGCGCTGGTAATTGTTGCGGAAATGTGCTAGATGCTCTCCTGTTGCTTTGCTGATTGGCTGGCTGGCTTTTTCCGGACGGCTCAGTAATGAGGTGGTCCAGGTGATCTGCCCATTGTCAATAATTCAAGAATGCACCCCGCTACACTCTAGCATCCTCAATTCTGCAAAACACAAAAGCAAGAGACAGCAGCAACACGCTTTTCCTCCATAATTACCTCTGACTGGGCCATCCGTGTGGGCCGCACGGAGAGCTGCCCATGTCTGTACTTGTTGGAGCACTGAGGCGACATGAAGGCTGCACAGTAGAGCACAGTGGGCCTGGGGCTCTGTGTGCGTGATTTTATTTTTCTTATCTTGGCTGGTGTCATGTAGGAATCAAAGTCACTGCTAACACCTTCTGCAGTGTGAATGGAATACTGCAGTCTATCACAATATGCTAACGGAAGGTGTGAAGTCATCCCTTTCCTTCCACTCGTCCTGTCTGTACTTTAGAAAGATTCCATAGAACCAAACTGATCAGAGACAAAGCTCCAGTATCAGAGAGCTAGTGTTCTTCTTCTGTAAGACAGTAAGCTTGTGGAATTTCACTGAGGAGCAGTGCCTCAGGGTTACAGATGGGGGTGCAGGATCGCATAAATCTGGGCACACAGACAGATAAAGGTTTAAGCACAGCATGGCTCAGGCTGTACTCTCACCTGCTCTCTTGCCAGTGACGATAGATACAGCCCAAAAAGATACAGCTTTCTGCTTTTCAGCACACTTTGAAGTATCTCTCTTCTTCAGGCCTGTTTGTTTTTATACCATGTCAGAACATTGAGCCATATGCATATACAGTACTGTGCAAAATTCAAAAGCACCTGAGTGAGTTGTTTGAAAGCATTTACTTTAAAATCATTACCCAAAACCTCCACAACACTGCTGACAGATCAAATCCTCACACTTATCCACCGCTTTTTGACATAAATTGAAATGTTTTATGGATGCATTATATATGCATTCATTTCATAATTAGACGTTTAGTATTTGTATTTATTCTAATATTATTGTTTTTCCAAATACAGGTCTATGTGTCATATTAAATCATTTAAAAAATATAGTCTCAGATACCTACAACTTTTGCGCAGTGCTGTATCTACAACACAGTCCAGTCCCGTTATTATGACCACTTCCTACATTGGAAGCAATGCATAGTTCATAAAGGAGGTCATGTATTTGTGGCATTCTCTTCATACACATCCATGTGCTGTCCACTCTGAACCGACTTGGGTATGAATCCATCCTTGCAGATCATGCATGCTGATTGTCTTTCCTGGAGCGGATGGAATCTTCCAGCAAGATAATGCGACATGTCACACAGCTAGAAATGTCTCATATTAGTTGGAAGAGCATGACCAAGACCTCCAAGTTCTAACCTGGAACCCCCAATTCCCCAGACTTGGAACCAAATGGGCATCTGTGGGACCACCTCGATCGTGTTTGCTCTATATATTCACCCCTCAGATACCTGTGATAACCTACCAGAACCTCACTGAGTCACTCCCAGTCCGTCTAGCTGCTGTCTGTGTTGCACACAGTGGTTACTCAGGCTATTAGAATAATGCCATAATATATGTTTACAGAGGGTCATCCATTACTCCAGAGAACGTAATTTCACTGCTCCACAGTCCTGTGCTGGTTGGCTTTATACTCGTCTAGCTGACACCTGATTTTAGGTAAGAGTAGACTCATAGGTGTAAAATTTAGAGAATCCTAATCTACTAGCAGTGCTTTTCTGTGGCAGTTGGCGCCCCTTAAAGCAGCTGAATTAATTCATTTGAATTGGTGCCTACAACATTTTACTACTCAACATTAAAATAACATTAGTTTTTAACTGTAAAGATCAATAAGAAATGCATTTGCATAATAAAACATGATGCACACTGCAACTATGTACACTTTTAATTTTTATTTTAAACCGTGAGAGGTCAGGAATGGATATTTGGTTAACAGTGAAGAGGAGAGATAAAAAATGGATTTCTGTTGAAATTAAAGCTGCGGTGGCTCAAGCTGTTAGAAGACAGCACTTGCAGAAAAAAAATCAGCATAACACAGAAATACATTTCAAAACAAGTTTTATTGCTCAAAAGTCACTAAGAAAGAGTGAAGGGTTATCATGCCTGATAAGAAACATAGCCCAGACTGCCTCAGCTGAGCTATTGCACTAAAACTTCAGCTACACAGAAACAGATGCTGATGGAGATTTGTCATTTTCTACAGGCAAGGCTGCCAATTCTTAAACACTGGCTGCGAGACTCACGCAATTCAGTCTAATCACACACTCTCCCGCCATACCGCCTCAACAATTCTCATGCATTTTTTACAAAATGGCACTCAGAAAGTTTCCTACAACCGCTTAGTGTTCACTGTGTAAACCCACTCTGGACCAGCAATAGTGCTTTACTTGAATAGATTCGACTGACATCGTCACCACCATATTATTGACACTTTAACCGCTGGTTAAAGTGGCAGTGGCAGCAGTGACAGAGGCACTCACAGAGCCACCATTTGTACACTGTTGTTTATAAAGCATCCCGACAGATAAAATATAGATGTGCATGGTGTGCTATCTAGTCTATGGCTGTAATTACAGCAAAGAAAAAAAAAACAAAAGAATGTAAGCTTTATTATCATCCTGGCTGCCTGGCACTGTGAGGAAAGAGAAGCAGATAAGCCGGGCTAGGAAAGGAGAAGTCCTTGAATAGTGAGAAAAAAGAGGAAACACTTTCATCCCCTACCATCATCCCATACCATCATCCCCTACCAAAATCACAGGTAACAGGGACATTTGTTCATTCTCGAATGTTGAGAATTGATCACAGTTCAGCAGACAATGAATGTAGTGGATGCCAGAGTGTTAGCAGGGCTCAAGTACCGTAAGCCTGGTTGGCCTCACAGCAGATGATAAAACAATAATAAAAATATGGTTTAAACTCTCTGTTCTTGCTCATTTTTTTTTTTTGGCTTACTGATTTTCGGGACATTGCTCTTCTAGATTGTACAACAGTCAACAAGGCCAAGATAGGAGCAACTATGTCCTCATCTTACAATGAGAAGGCACTGTTAAAAGTAATGAGAGCAATGTTTCTTAACTGATAACTTTCATTGTAGTACCTGCATTGACATGTGCGTCCTCCCTTCATATGCGAGTGGACCAATGATCATTAATATTGTCATTATTAATGTCCCAACACTGGTAGCTAAAAGTAACTACTGACTCTATGCTATACCCTACAGGGATTTGTTGGGCTCTGTGAAAATAGTTCCTGTGTTCTATGTGCTTGTTAATAAAATAATGATCACAAAAAAATACCTTAAGCTAATGTCAAGGGAACACTGATGAACCCAATCAAACATAGATCTGTAGCTTTTCCTCAATGTTTGTGAACATAATGATGTTTAATGGTGTGGATGGTGGTAGGAAAGGCAGACTTCCACTGATTCATCCACAGACTACATACACTGGATGATCCTAGTGATTTGTATCTGTTTGTGATGCAGTATTTACACTTAATAGATAATCTGAATATCCTGGCACTAACACAAACAAGATTAACACATCTAATCAAACTGACTTTGAATCAGCGGATTGATTAGTAAGCTGTCATCGGCATTGACTCCCCGTGCACATTATACTAAAGGAATGTGAACAGTAAAGCTGCTGGATAATTTTTGGGTATATAGTATTTGCAAATACTATCTACACAATAGAAAGAGAACACACTACGCTTGTGCGCCAGAGAGTAGAGAGAACCATGCACTAAAGATAACACAAACTGCAGAATGAACATGGTTCTGTCGCATACAACCCTAAAGCAGACAACACTTTTGGTAGGTGTTACCTTCCATGCCACCAGAATGACAATTTTGGATGCCACAGCATTTTATGTGTGTGCTGAAGCTCATCCTTATGGACAAACATACATCACTTGGTCTGCTTGTGGTTCCGACGACTAGTCAGCATACTGTAGGTGACTGAGCATTTCGATCCCTTGCTCCAGGTTTGTGGAATCAGCTTTCTGATAACATCAGAGCAGCAGATAGTCTGATCACTTATAAAACTCTGCTTAACCCCGCCCCCCTTTTCAGTGATGCATCCTGCAACTAAGTTCTCTTTATTCTCTCTTCTTATCTTTATTGTATATTACCTTACATGTTTCTGTCCTTCCTGGAGTATGTGGAGTACTTTATGTGGAGTATGTGGAGTTTTTATGTTTATATGCTTCTTGCTTCTTGTTATCTACATTTTCTTGCTTTTGTCTGTTTCCTTATTGTCACTTTATAAATTATCTTTCTATTTCTATTTTTATTAAATTATCCATGTGTTGTATGTAAGTTAATGTTCTTCTGTTTTTACCCAAAGTTAGGTGCATTGAGCTTTCTAAAAAAGTTGCTATAAAAATAAACAACAACAACAACAACAACAACAACAACAACAACAACAATAATAATAATAATAATAATAACCCCAGATATTGGCTAGCTAGTACATCAAATCACAAATTTGAAATAAAAAAATTGAAATGGCCACCACAATTGCAATATGCTGGTGATATCTGGCATATACGCCCCATGTTGTTTAATGTTATAGGCTATTCAGTGCTCAGCTACCTTTGTGCTTAAACAGACCCTAATCATTTGCTTCTTAGCCACATCCACATAACAGTCCTCCTTCACATTTATCTCCAAAATGCTGACAGTATCACTGCAAACGTAACTTCTAGTATCACAGCCAATCATGAACCCATGCTCCTCCTAACAGAGTGGTGAGAGGCTGTTAGATTCAGAACTGGAAAATGCAGGTGGGTGCTTGAGATAAGGGCCGCTAGGCCCAATTGTATTGCCGCCACTTACGGCACTGCCTTGTTACTGTTGCCTAATCCTTTATAACTGCGCTATATTTTACAGTATATTCTCTGTAATTGGGCTGTGTTCTGCCATCACTGGAGTAGGCTGCCCTGTTCAGCAGAGAGCTATCAACAAATTATTAATACTAAAAAGAACATTTCAGACAGGGGGTGAAAACATGTAAATATGGTCTAGCACATAGCAATAATAAAATGATGAACAGTGAAACTGAGGCCCGCTTTAGCAGATATATACTCATCATCAAAAGAACAGTTGCCCCCAGAGGGAAGTGTCGGATTGCTGGGAAGGACTTAAGGTTACCGGGAACAATAAATGATGACACATTTAGACTGATATGGGCAATATTTATTGAGCTACACATACAGAAATAGTGTCTTTTAGTATGGTGTTGGCCACCATGTTTCCAACATGCCAGACATCTCTGCATGGAGTTGTAGAGGTTCCTAATGATGTCCTGTGATAAGTCATCCCATGCAGCTTCAATATTCTCACACAGTTCTTGCAGATTTTGCAGAAATGACTCACAAAGGGTGGCACTGAATGTAGTAATCGTGGTTGTTGGGTCAGTCAGGTACTGAGATAAGGCCCGTCCTTGCTCACGTCATATGCACAGCTGACCATGAAACTTAAGTCATTGGCATGTCTTACAATGTCCACCAGGTTTCGTTCCTGTTGGCTGATTCCCTCTGGGTGCAACTATTTGCAAATGATTTTTTAACGATGATTGTATGTAATATTTACATGGAATCTAAACCGACCAAACCCTGACACATTAAGAGTAACAATGCCAACATTTACTCGCATACTTACTAGGTGCACAACTATGTTTTATGGATCTGTTTAAACATCACTGAATTCACTGAATTGTTAATCTTTATATGTTCTCTTCATTCCTGTGAGGAAAGGCAATGAATACTGTCCCCTCAGACGGTTAACGGAGTACTTGAGTACCTGAGCATATAACGTGTTAGAATGTAACAAAGTCAGGACCGCTTTGCTGCTCCTGTCAAGACCAATAAACAAACACATACTCACATGCACACACACACACATGCTGAGGAGCTCTGTGGGTTCTGACCTGTTGATAAAACTTGCAGCAGTCAAACTCAAGGCATTCTCGCTCTCTTTTTTTCCTAATCAGCAGCTCAACAGGAACAATTATGTATCTGACAGCGCTGTTCCTCACCCAGAGTGAGAGAGCATCTGCCCCCAGGCCTCTCCCACCATCACATCCTACTCACACACACAGACACATACATGCTACCATATCCTATCTTCAACACAGTAACAAACAAACCTGCACCTACTCAAATACAGAGGGAAAAAGAGAGAGAGAGATAAAGAGAAGGAGAAAAGGAGGGAGATAGATAGCATTAAACAGAAGAGCTCCAAGGCTGCGTGAACAACAGCAGGACTCCCTCATTCATTTTTTATGTCCAGAGATGAAACACTTTTTATTTACTTGGTGCTGGTAAAGGGAGATGGATGTATACAGTGTGTGCAGCCAGTCAGCCATAGAACACACACACCCACACACATGCACGCACACAGATAACTGACTCACTTTTGTAAGGCCTTCATTGCTTAAAAAATAATAAGAATGTATTTGTTTTGCAATCATACTGTCACATACAGCAGGTCCTGGAGGCCCCTGCTTTAATACAGCTATTTCAACTCAATAGTGGGCTGTTAATAAGCTGATTAGTTAGATCATGTGTGTTGAGCACATACACTACCCTTTTCTACCAAACTTGGACCCAGCGATAAATGTTTTCAGTGGGAAGTTTTCTTTTGCTTCCTAGAATGTTCTGTGTGAAGGTAGGAGAATGTTCTCTAAAGACATTCTGTCAATCTCAGGTCTCAGTGACACCCAAAAATTGTTTTTTAGAATATTCATTGGAAAGCTGTCTAGATCTTTCCATTTGTGCTTGTAGCACTACAAAGCTGAAGGCAGAAGCGCTACCTCACGGAATAATTACCCTGGTTTTGATGTCAGTACTCATCAGCACTTAAACCTTTCAGGTGTTTAAAAGGAGTGAAAAAGGATTGGGAGAAGCACCATGTCTGAAGCTCCAGAAGCTATTTCTATGAATTAGAACATTTCTATCTCTACATTTCCTGATTAGGTTTTCACACCCCCACATTCACCCTATCCCCTCCCTCCCCCCGAGTTCTCTCTCTCAGGGTTACCTCCTTGTGAGAATCTGATTACATTCAACCACATGAGCACTGAAGGGGTCATGTACTGATGTTGGATGATTAGTTCTGGATCACAAACACTTGTCCAGTTCATCTCATAGATATTGGATGGAGCTCTATCACTTCAGAGAACAGGGTTCCACTAGTCCGCAGCCCATTGCTCAGGGGCTTTATACCCCTCTAACCACTTTTTCCTCAAACTAATGTGGCTGCTATGGATGCCATTCTACAGGTAATGCATTTCTACAGCAATTGCTAAACCACAATGTAGCTGAATTCATGCACCACACCTTCACCCCATCTCTTGCCTGCCCTTCAGTCCTCAGGTAATTAAGGCTGGTGGGGAGTCTAGCTCAAAGCAGAGTTCTCTTCTTTACTTCAGTCATATAGTCTCTTTGCATACTGCAACCGTATGTGGATTACATGGACTGAAGTGGTATAAGTCAACTTTTTTAAATATCTGCAAAGCAGTGTGCGAAATACCCTCTTGATATTCGGGGCATGCTATGATGGCTAGTCGTTCAAGTGTTACTTGGCTGCCAACTCACTCGCCACAGCTTTACATTTACCGTATTTAGCTGATGCTCTTATCCAGAGTGACTTACAAGGTTAATCATATTACAGGTGGGCCAATGTAGCGTTAAGAGTCTTGCCCAAGGACTCACAGTAGCACAGCCTAGCCAGTCAGCCCGGGATTCGAGCCCCAGTCTCCCACGTGTGGTGGTTGCTATTTGGCGGGTAGTGGTGTTATCCACTAAGCTACACCAACCACCTAGTGTTTGGTTTGGTACAATATGCCATAACAAAAATGTTATGGCATATTGTACGGTTTTCAGATGTATCCTGGTCATAGTTATAGCTGCTAGGCTATGAAGGACCAGTTGGGTAAACCAACTTACTACAGCGCCACCCTGAGGCAGACCAGTGTTTGTCTGTAGTTAGTTAAGAATGGCAAAGACAGAAGCTTGACCTTTGGTGGGTGAAGCAGCTGAATTTATATTTAAGCATCTATATTACATTCACGGACAGCATAGCTTGGTAATAAGATTATTTTCAAATGAGTTGAGCAGAGTATATAGCACAATTAATTTAACATGCAGCAAATTAATTAAACAGACTGATTTAAAATGCACATTTAAAGGAGAGAATATAGGTCAGTAGAGGATTCTGAGCCAGTATTGAGCATGTCCTGTTAAACGCATAGAGGAATGGATAGTAATGAGAGGGGTTTGACTCTCTCTGCCATCTCTGAGGGTCGGAGCTCTCAGAGGATTTAAAAACCAGGAGAGATAAATCCGCACTAAGTCACCTCTGGGGGAGGGATAGAGGGAGGAAGCTTTCTCCATGGCACAGATCAGTAAAGGGAGTGCACACTGACTTTATTCTTAATGGGAGAGGAGAAGGACTCCGCTTCCCAGGCTTTAGTCTTCTACACATAGACTGAGAGAAACCCCCGCTGACCAAATATTTTTGGACTGCATGAGTATTCTCAGCACAACAGTGGCACTGACAGAGTGGTGGTGTGTAATTGTGTGTTGAACTGGTTTGAGCGGATCAGGCACAGTCAAACTTGAACATTTATTGGCTCATTTTGTGGACTGCACTGCCCACCATTGCTGGTTGGGTAATCTTAGGTTCTGAACCTCTCTCAACCCAGCAGTCACACTCCTATGCCTTATATATTTGTACCAGTGCCAACCCCCCTATCATGTTGGTGTCACTGCTGTGTTGAAAATGCCACCCTAATAATATCTGGTCAGCTGTGGTACTGAAATTAGAAACGGACCCCGGCTAAATAAGGTAGAGGGCATCTACAGGTAGGTTTTACAATTAGCAAGTTTGTGCACCTTACACATTATGTGTAATAGTACACCTGTATCTGAGGAGACAGGTGGGTCTTATAAAATAGCCAGCACAGGGAAGATTTTGATCAATAAAATATTTTGTGAGTGCATATAACACATACAGGGGTTGGACAATGAAACTGAAACACCTGGGTTTAGACCACAATCATTTATTAGTATGGTGTAGGGCCTCCTTTTGCGGCCAATACAGCGTCAGTTCATCTTGGGAATGACATATACTGCGTCCTGCACGGTGCTCAGAGGGATTTTAAGCCATTCTTCTTGCAGGATAGTGGCCAGGTCACTACGTGATGCTGGTGGAGGTTCATCCTTCTTGGTGGTATGCTGACATTACCCTGGATACCATGGCTCTTGAAACATCACTAAGACTTGCTGTCTTGGTCACAGATGCGCCAGCAAGACGTGTACCAACAGTTTGTCCTCTTTTGAACTCTGGTATGTCACCCATAATGTTGTGTGCATTGCAGTATTTTGAGCAGAACTGTGCTCTTACCTGCTAACTGAACCTTCACACTCTGCTCTTACTGGTGCAATGTGCAATTAATGAAGACTGGCCACCAGGCTGGTCCAATTTAGCCATGAGACCTCCCACACTAAAATGACAGGTGTTTCAGTTTCATTGTCCAACCCCTGTATTTAGTATATATGGAAACCCATATGTTGCACTAAGTCAAAGCATTTCAGTTTCATAAATATGAAGTAGGACTCAATCCTCAGTATGGAGCTAAACATACATCTGCAAAGGATTTAAAAGCTCCCTCCTAAGCATATGTAACATACATTGTTTACAAGATGCACCCCATTGCTGGAAACTCTGAAGCTCAGCACCTCAGCCTGAGAAAAATGATAGAATTTTCTTTAGCTGTCACTGCAGCCTAGCAGCAGATCTGAGCATGAACATTTCATAAAGATGGCTCTGTCCCACTGGCGCTCCTGATCCAAATCAAAGCCATGTTCCAATTACATTTCATTACTCAGATCCTAATGACACACCATGATCATTTATTGATTTAAAGTCAGCTGGCCATTGTTCCCGCACTGCAAGGCTCGGAGCCTTTGTGCTTTTTTTGCGATGAGCTTTGTAGTTTCTGAGACAAGCCTGACACTGTATAACTTCACCCCAAAAAGGCCCCAGCTTTATTATTTACATAGTGTGATTAAGAATTAATGTGGCACAAAATGAGTGGGAATTCACAATGTGAGTGCTATTGGGGAAAGGAGAAGGCTGTGGAAAGAAAAAGGACCGAGGTTACAGTGGCGACACAGAACAAGGCCCAGCTTTCAAGGATTTCTCCTATTTTAAATGGAACTCCATTTGTTCAGGTGTATTAGCGGCACAGCAGGTTTTAGCTCCAGAGAATGATGAAGCTGAAGGCCTCATGCTTCCATTCTAGGCAGGGCAATAAAGCACCTGTCTTCCCTACTCAGCATGGTGGCCTTGAAAGAAGAGCTGTGAAAGACCACAGGCCCCACTGTGCATAAATAAAGCATTAAAGATGTACATAGGATCAATCATAATACCCAGGTCTGTTATGTTGAGGTCTATTATTGAGTTCTTCAGTTTATACAGTTTTTTAGTTTTTTATCAGTCAGTGTAAACCAATGATAGGTGGGGGTCATTGTAGGGGTGTGGAAAAATGACATGATTTTTTAATATTACATAGTATATATTTTTACTGCCTACTTTTGGGAAAAATGCAGTCATATGACCAGGGACAGCAGAGACACCAGGGACACCAGGGACACACAAGGTAAAAATAATCTATTTTGATTTTAGGTTGACTTTAAATGCACAGATGTTTCATCAACTGTTCATACATACCTTGAAGTGTTAGTGAGAGGTTAGAGACCACCCTTAATTTATTACATTTACAGTCAAAACAGTCATTAAGTACACTATTGAGTATGTTCACAGCAAACCGAAAATGACACAGAACCCTGATTATAAAAATATAATCTCAGTTTTATTTAGGTATTTTTTGTGTCCACTGTTGTGTTGTAAAACTAGAGTTTTTTTGGATGTAGTGTTTTTTATGTAAACTGATTATATTGGTTTTTAACAGACGTTTCTTCTGAATGTTAACTATAAATGAAAATAACTTGCCTGTATTCTGTAGCATGTTTGATCACTGAAGAATCTAACCACTGGCTCCTATTATAGAGGTATTGGAGATCTTATGTTCTTTTCTACACACAGGGAAGGTATTGTGTTGTAGGGAACTCTATTGTATGCTACTGAAGTGACACTACGAGGCTATTGCTTTAAAGCACAAAAGTCTACAAATATGTTAAAGTGAAGTTTCTATGCTGTATAGTTGCTTTGCTGTTTAAGTTCTGTCTATGTGTGTGGTTCCACTGCTGACTTTTTGACACACTGAGGACTGATCAGAAGGCCAAAGCCTAAATGCTGGGGCCTGGGAGACAAGGCATGTCACCCTAAAATAGCAGTGGTTCAGCAGAGAAATGGTGGTTCTCACTATGGGGTCTCTGTAGTGTAATCTATTGCCTCCACCATTAGGGTCCATTTGGTTCTTGGTATTGCAGCGGGAGTGCGCTCATCCTTCATGCTGTTTGTTCATAATGGATGCGTCTGTACTGCAAAGAGCCTGAAACTTCCAAGCTGGCCTTAAATTAAAGAAAAGCAAAGTTAAAGTGGTGGGAAGTACAGTAACGGCTTTATTAAATTAGTGCAAAAGACAGACATAACTCATTCGTAACGTCATTGTTTTCTTTGCTTTATCAGGATTTATGGGGTCTTCCACACAAACCCACACACACATATTATTTATTTTGTATTTTTTCTCTCTCTTTTTTTGATCCTCTTCTTACGAGCTCAAAAGACAAACCACCAAACCGACAGCCTTCCTTGGCCTCTCTGAGGGGGTCGAGGGGAGGGTGAGACTAAATGTCATACCAACAGATCTATGAAAACACAGGTCACACAGATTGCCAGTTTGCAAATTAGTTTAAGACTCCAGATTCAACCACACATTCTCCAACCAAAAAAAACAAAAAACAAAAACAAACAAACAAAAAAAACCTGGAGCTAGTACATGAAAAAGAGGAAATACATCAATAGCATTAGAAATAGTGCCTAAAATTCGCAAAAAGATACAGTTTTCTGTCTTTTATTTGTAAGGGGCAATCAAAGAGTCTGCAGTCCAATTACTTAAGTTAATTAATACAATTTGTACAATGGTAAAAAATAAAATATATATAGTGTACTTTTTGTCCCCCACCAGTTTCACACCATTACTAGAAAGATATATTCCACTCCATTACAACTAATGCAATTTTAAAACCGCAAACAGAAAATAAAGACTCCAGAGATTTGACTTTAAACTTTGAAGGCTTTTGGCTACCACCTTGCCCTAAGAAACCACAGTCACTGCAGACTAAACAGGCCTTTACATCCTCTCCATACATTAGTAAACAAAGTCGTACAGTAGTCTTTAACCAGAGACAAATAAAATACATCAGAAAGTCCAGTTTCTCTTCCCCCATCCGCTACGTCCTTATTATCCAGTGAGAGTTCAATCAGGCGGTGACTTTCATGACAGTGTCCAGAGATATGGAGAGAGCGATGTTGCAAGGGAGGAGAGGAGTGACGTGGTGGAAAAGGTAGATAGGCGGAATGGTGAAGGTGCTGGCCAGAATGGGAAGGAGGTGGGCAGAGAGAAGAATAGAGCTAAACTGTGGTCTTCGGGGCGGACGGTGTGACTGGGGGCATCTTCTGAAACGTGTGTAAGAGGTCCTCTCCTGTTGCCTCGGCCTTGGTTTGATGGGGGCACGGACTGGTAGATATTCTTCAGCTTTTGTGAGAGGACCAAATAAAGGTTCAGCAGAAACTTACAGGCCTGAGAGAGAGAGAGAGACAAAGAGAAAGGGAGACAAAGAGAGAGAATGAGAGACAGAAAGAGACTGTGAAAGTAGGCAAGGGCAGAATAGGGAGTGAAGACTCAGAGCAGTATTAAATTTATCAAAGATGAAATGCAATCGAAGAAACACTAGCTCAAATAGCATAATTACAGTCCTAGGAAGTACGGTGTAAAATATTTAACATGACTGTTTTATTAAACATCCAGCAAAGTTTGAATGAAAAAAGATACAAGATATTAAAAACAAGGACTAATATTGGGTCGGCTGCCACATATGACAAAGGAGCCTAAGGTAATGGTACCCTCTGTAAGATAAAGCTTGTTTGGGGGTATGCAACCTTTAGTACCTGCTGCACATTTTAAAATTAATTGTCTACAAACTAAGCATAAATTAATCTTATACACATAAACAATACAGATAACATTAATAAACAGAAAGTAAACAAGCAAATGTGATAAGACTACTCAACACGTCTCTAAATTTTCTATTCAGAAGTGTCAGGGCTTGGCCTATTATTTTAACAAGCCATCTTGATTGACTTCCATCTGTTCAGTATTCCCAGCCACTAAAGGACTAATCGAGCCTACATGTATGAACTCACTGACTGTTGCTGATTTCTGAGAATCAGACAGAACACATAACTTAGGATATTATAGGATGACCATATATTACTTTTTGAGGACACTGAGGGAACAGGAGGGCAGCACAGGAGAGAGTAAAAAGCAAATGTCAAGATGAAAGTAAAGCCAAAACCAAGACACTTTGGGCAATTCAGAAATCCCAGACGGACCCCCAAAAAAGGACATGTCCCGGAAAAAAAGGACATGTGGTCAACCTAACTTACTAGGTTGTTTAGGCTCAAAAACAGTGGCACAATGTAAGCAGACATGCGTCATCCAGAAACTACATGGATAGAAAAACTGACAAATGACTGGAGAGGGTAAAGCTTATGTGATCTTCACACTCATCATCAAAAATATAGCTGCACCCAGAAGGAAGTGCTGGATTACAATGCTATTGTAAAGGAGAATAAAGCTCCCCAGGAATAATAAATGATGATAAATTTAGACTGATATAGGCAATATTTATTGAGCTACACATACAGCAGCAGTGTCCCAGCATGGAGTTGTAGAGGCTCCTAATGGTGTCCTGTGATTATGCATGGTATGAATTTTCCTAAAGGTGTTGCAGTAGGGGTAGAGTGACAGCAGGGCTTCTGGACATGTGACAACAAACCATTCATCTTGGTGCTGACCATGGTATCTCCACACATTGATTCATTGGTCATCTTGACCAAAACAAAAGCATGACTCGTCAGTAAAGATGACCCACTGCCATTCTGAGTCACTCCATGATGGTCTGGCACGACACCATTACGGTCTTTGGAGACTATGACATGGTGTGCAGCCGTCTGTCCATAATGCGAGCACTAATGAAATGACTCATGGGGGGCATCACTGCTCGCTGAATGTCCCAGTTATGGCTGTTGGGTCAGTCAGGATTCGAGTTAAGGCCCATCCTTGCTTACTTCACATGCACATGCACGTTTATGATCAAGAATGTTTCCCACTCAAGTTTCCCAAATTTTATTCCTTTTTTTAAATTTTATTCCTGCTGATTCCTTCTGTTTGCAACAAGTTGTGCAACTATTTTCATGATGATGTGTGTACATTAAGAGGTTCGAAATTTTAGAGAAGCGCAGTAGCCAAGAGATTGGAATGATATTCATAGTGTCTGCTTATTGTCTCCATAGCTTGTTCCAACAAGACAGACATTTACTAAGATTCCTGTGCTTAGGTTCCTTAGGCCTTTAAATCTAAAAGGAAAAAATAAAGTACAAAAGTTTTCAGGCTTCTTATGTTAATACTTTATCTCCAGACAGCTAAAACACCTGTCATCAGCGTGCCAGGCCATGAGTGTATGTGTGAAAAACAGTAGTTGATATTTTTATCCTACCATATATGCAAATGCGGGTAATGCAACTAATAATTATGCTTACTCAGTGTTAAAAAATGTCAAAAGAAATGCATATGCCAAAAGCATATCTAAAAGTGACAAATCACTTCTTCACATTTCCCAAAGGAAAACTGCAGTAGAAGCAATGTGACCTTTGACACAGACAGCTTTCTGGCTCCCAGCTCATATTGTTCAGCTTTTTACAGGTGTTGTTGAGCTTTGATGTTGTTGAACAGGGAAAGTTCCACTAGGGCTCCAGCTGATCTCCAGTTTGGTCCCTTTCATTACTGAAATAATGTCAAAACAAAACGAAACGTAGGCACCGGACATCAGGCAGAAAAAATGAAACCACTCAGGTACAAAGGTAATATTGAGCTTTCCTTTCTCGGGTGTCTCCCAGCATCTCCATTACTTCTCTCTCTCCTTCTCTGTTGCTCTGCCCTGTTCTTGCTTTTCTCCTGGGCTGCATCCACAAAATGAGATTAAGGACCACTTTTGAAAAATGCAAGCAGTAATTTTGCGAGACGTTCAGAAATGAATTGGCCTGTAGGCCTCAGAAACTCCAGACCGATCGAAGCGTGCCAGATCCGATGGGGGGAATATTTAATAGGAAGAACTATTGATTTTTTTCCCCCCTCTATAATTTTTTTTTAGTCTAGCCACTTTTGTGGGTTTTTTTAAGGCCCTAAGTGAATCTGAAAGGGAAATAAAAATTGAACAACGCGCAGAAGCAAGGCGAAAATCTCCTCTGTTTCAGAAAAAAACCCAAAAAACCCTCCTCTTGCAAATGTAATGAGACTCCGGCAGCCTCTATTCACGCACGGAGCCCCGGTAACATACCAGGTAATTCTTTCTCCTTAGGCAAAAAGAGCGAGCGCCCAAACAAGAAAATACATAAGCAAATCAATTCACCTCGCTTCTGCGAGATGCAGTGAAGTCAGCCGAGAAACGGATAAGAAACCCTACCCTCACCCCCTCCCTTCCCAAGAGGAAAAAAGAGGAGGAAAGTGCAGGTCTGGCATCTGCTGCGCAGGGATGGTTCTGAGACGTGGAGGGAATGAGCGATGGAGGGAGCAGGACGAAAGAGTGTTTGATCTAATTATCGTCATCTTGATTGGGTGAAAGTGGTTGTGGCAGCAGTCGGCTGGAGTTGGAGCAAACACGATAACACACATATGACCCCTGTGCTCCGACACGACAGCTTAGCACACAAAGCTACCTCAAAGCCCGCTCCCTTCCCCGGCCGTCATTGTCGTCTATCACTAAGTAAAAAAGTACCAGCAGATGGCTGTCAACTTCAAGACATCCACTAGGTCCCATTTATACAAACTTTACACTTACCCATCTTATCCTCTGCATACATCTGGCTTCATTGCTCCTGAGTCACAATTTAAGCAACAATGACTCCCCTTCTGTTCTCTGCAGCTTGTTTCACACTCTTTTGCTAAACAGCAAAAACCTTTCAAGTCATCGAAACAGATCATCGTCACATGCATACGATGCACAACAACTGCAGATGCCTGCCAGAGAAAAACACTATAGTTCTCTCAAGGTTCAATCTGAAATTAATTAAGCAAAAAGGGTGACAGTTTATCAGTAAGGTACACCATGCATCTCACACCAGAACAAAGGGATTTAAAAAAGGAAAAGAAAATTAAACACTACTGAACGGTGGTCTCATGGATTTTTCCCCCCTTCTCCTTCCCAGATAGGCTTCGTCTGTAGCCTGAGTGGATTAAAAGCGTAAAAGCAGTTAGCTTGGCAGAAAAGGGGATTTAAACTTCAGTGGAGGGCCGGTGGCTGAGTGGTGTGATGGACAGAGCTTGGGCTTATTTCCCTGTTTGTGGATTAATTACATTTTCCCCCCTCCAAGAATTCTTTATCAGATTAAACTGCAGCTTTAGGAGTCTGCTCAGTCCATCGCTGCTGCTGCCTCCTACTCTCCGCAAACCACAAACCAGCTCTCTGTTACTCTCAGCTCTCATTCTTCAAGGACTGAGATGCCCTAACTGACAGCTACTCTCAAAAAACAATGGGGCCACGTCACCCTTCATTTATTTACTGTCTGAGCAAAATTCACTTTCGTTTTTTCTGGTGCCATTTCTTAGGAGGTCAGATATCAGACAGTCCACTATCTTATAACTGGCTTATACCAGCCATGGAAGACCTGGGGGACCACCAAAACTGTCACAGTATCAGATAAACAGTATTTGAAGCTTTAAATACAACAAGATTTGAATCTTTGAGAGAGATGAAATCAAGCTCCTTTCTTTCTTCAGATACCCACTGGTGTTTCTGTCCATCCATGTACTGTGAGAAGACAACTCTGTAATATGGGTCTGAAAGGATCGATAGCCATCAAACAGCTGTTACAGAGAAAAAGAAATATTTGGAAATATTTAGAAAAATGGACTGACCACCAAGTACAGATCTCAAATTCACAGAATATGCTTGGGATTATTCTGTACACTGGTGTGGGTAAATGAAAAAGTTGGGTAACTGGTTGCCTCACGTTTAGTAACTACATTATAAAATTATTTTCAAGCATACAAATGACTATTTTAAAAACTTAAATTCTTTGAGCAGTTTCCTTGTAGGTTTACCAATTTCTTTGGTAAACCTAGGAGGAAACCTTCAAGAACATTATAGTAAAGTATACTATTGCATCTTACAGCGAAGTTGGATTGTGAGAAGCAGAAAATTCAAGGCTAACATTTGGATTTGTGGAAAGTACAGACATATTTGGAAGAATGGAACTCGGCCTTCAGAAAACTGCTTTAAAGACTGTTTAAAAAGTACATTACATTTAAATGTTGAGGCTACAGTAGATTTTGTTTTGTTTATTCTAAAGAATTCATATGTATATGTATATAATGGCCATTTAGACTAATAATGAAAGAAATAAGGTGTGGCCTCTGACTTTTGCACAGCACTTTATGTTCCCTAAGGACATTTGCAAAGATGAGTCTTTAAAGAACCATGTTTGTAAATCTAATCTGTGATTGCAACAACCTTTGTAAGTTTTAAAGAATGTCTACACAGCATAAATGTTATCTTAGGACCATGACTCCACGTAAAGAACTGTTTAGGGACTTCCATTTTTAAGACAGAGGCTATTTTTTCCATGAAAACATTCATACTATGACTTGAAGAGTTGAAGTAAAGTTATTTCGGGACTGGGAATGGAATCTGAAGTGCAGGTTTTTGTATTAGCGTAATTCCCGCTTTGTTTGAATTGTTGTGGAAGGTTCAGCGAGGCAGCACTTTCCATCTTCATCAACAAATACAATAAACAACAGTGAAAGCAAAAGGACTTAAACACTAATCTCCAAAGAACAGATGTGCTTTGCCTCCACTCTGGGTTATTTGCTCATTTATGTATTTACTTTCTGCCCATACCTTAAAACCTGTAGCCACAACTCTATATGGCCTTTACATTAAAAGGCCTCTCTGCTTCCGCAAGATAATGAACCCTGAGGGGCTGGTAATATCAGTGCAATTCCCCCATGCACCAAGAGGGGGCACTGTGGCTATCTGTTTATGTGTGAACTACAAAGCACAAGCCACCATTCAGCATCTGTACCCATCTGTTCGGGAGCCCAAGCCTAAGCTCACTGTTGGGAGCAGCAGCACAGCTTCATTTGTTTGCCTGGGAGATAACCCTGTTTGCATTCATTGATTGCTCATGTGGCCTCACTATCTGATAACCCTTTAACTGGTGTTGAGTGATTGTGGGAGGTTTTTTTCTCTACTGGCTGGCTCGCTTCTCCCTACAGTCTCCTACAAACCTCATTGTCAGTGTTGCAATGCAAACCAATGGAAGTGAGACTGAGTGGAGATGGAGAAACTCTAAATAGAAAAGCCAACACAAAGGGTTCTTTGGAGAGGTGCAGGAGAAGAACTACTCTATTCCCTCAAGAACATGTCAATCTATAGCTCTTTATATAGCAATGTGTAAGATTTTTCATTTGCAATATTCCAAAATGAGCTAAAATTATCAACAGAATGTTAAGAAATTACCTATGCTAACTAGCTAGCCCCATGCCTTCCTGTCTCGTAATACCACTTTGTACTTTCTATCTATCTATCTATCTATCTATCTATCTATCTATCTATCTATCTATCTATCTATCTATCTATCTATCTATCTATCTATCTATCTATCTATCTATCTATCTATCCCATACGGGAATACTAAAGTCTTGCAATGGTTTGGGTGAACTTGGTTAGGTTACCTGTCTTGGCTTTTCACTGTGAGCCAAGTCTCAGTGGATGTGAATGAGTTGAATGTGCTCTTGCTGATAACGATTTGCAGTCTCAAGACGGAACTCAAGTCTGAGAACTACAATATTTCCGTTCACACTCTGATTCAGTGGATGTTACTCCATACAGGGCGGCAGTGTTAGTGGTAGTGGGGTGTGTGTGTGTGTGTGGTACCGAAGGCAATACTAACCGGTCCTTTTACACGCTGCTCCCAACATGCCGTGTGTCGTGAGAGGGTGGCATAAGCGGGTAAAGCTGAAGGATTTGGCGCAGGATTTAGCAGCAGTAAAAGAGCATCTGAACAGTGCGATACTTATGTAGCCTCACACGGAATCTGTTTGTGCTGTCCTCAGGGGCTTACATACATTATTTAAGGGTCCAGAAAAAAGAAAGCCCACTGGAGTGCTTTATCTCTGAGAAGTGGAGGGAGAACAGAAAGTATGGATTTTCTCTCCACTGTGGAGACATTTAAACACAAACACACACACACACACACACACACACACACACACACAGACGCACAGATACACAGACACACAGTCAATTTAGAGTGAAGCGGTTGCTGATGGAGATGGATGGAGGGGAATCTGTGTTCAGGATCAGCAGAGTAGTTGTCGCCAGTGGACCTATACTGAGACCAGACACACTGCACACTCTTAAAAAATGACAAAAGCTTACGCTCAAAACAAACTGTCCGGACATGGGGGAGTGGTCTGAGCACAAGTGTAGCCCTTTAATAGGCTGTCCTCCAGTTAAATGTCTTGTTAAAAGTTTACACTCTTAAAAAGAAATGTGCATGCTGGGGTGTTTAATTTGTATAGAACCTTCACATAAAACTCAGAAAGCATTTTCAAAATGATAGAAAAATGGTTCTTCTTATGCCAGAAGTGGTATTTTTGCTCTACCTGCAGTGGCAGATTGTAATTCACTTTTACACTACTGTCTGCTAATTCTTAGTGTAAATAAAATCACAAATGCGACCTGTAGTATCCATATGCCTGCATGACACGTGCATGCAAAGAGGAATCTGCTGGGGTGTCAGAATATTGCAGAACAACAAAACACAAAAAACAATTTGACTTGCAGGGTAGAATGATAAAACAGGACATTACTTTACAAAAGGCTTTTTTGATGAACAAGGACTGATCGAACCTTTTGGCGTGAGATGTCATTTATTTATTTGCATGCTAGTCTTAAACAGGACTGAGGTTTAGCTGACTTTTGCACCTATAAGGCACCAATAAGGTTACATCTACCAGGCCTATATCACCAGCTCTCTGGTATAACACTGGTAGGAATTCCCATTAACTGCCGGTTAGTCATGAGACTGGTTTGCATGTATTTATCTCTTTTAGCTCCCAGTAAGGAAAAGCATTTACTCTTTTCTCCTGCTCGGTCACACCCTCTGCTTCTGTTCATCTTTTTCAGTCTCCTGGCAGCAGCTGCCATGTTCATCCCAGAAATACAGAGTTAACTTCTTCTTATAGCTTGGTGAAGATCTATAGTTGTTGGTGTGTGATGTGATCCTGTAAAGCATTACTCGTGACTGAACCTTCAAAGCTACACGACACTACAGCAAATGTTCTGGGCCTGGAGTGCTGATGACAGAGATGTCATTCTTCCTATTACTAGTAAGTGTACCATTAAAATTATTTTAAAGGTGTTATTTTAAGTTAAAATCATTACATAGTACTGCTTTAAGGAAGCATCCATTAAGAGGTTCTTTAGCGAAGCATAAGTTGTTCTTCATAGAACCACTACTAACGCTATTATTTTGGAAATGAGAACTCCAGTAATTTTTCAGAATTCCTGCAAAGCTCTGTCACTGAAATGAAAAGATAGTTATCAGAGTAATTTGTAATATGAAATGATTAGTTGTAGGAAAACTTGGATTACAGTGGTGGGGAGTGGAGTCAGGAGTCTACCCATTTTTGGAAAGTTATTTTGGAGGGGTCTTTTTTGCTCTGCAAAACCCTGCACGTATCCTGTATCTTTATACCATTAATAAACTAAAAACAACAGAGTTGGTTAGTTTCTCGAGAATGAAGCATTCTGTGAGTTCAGTGGTTAGCTGCATGGTTTGTGACCGCACCATGTACATGAAAGAGGCATGAAATGCTGGAACACTGTTTGAAAAAATACTACAGTGTCTGAGCATGCCCTGGGCATAAACGTCCTTTCTTTGCTCTTTCAGTCTGTTTCCTCAGTGGTCAAGGTTCATAAAGGTGAGAAGGGAATTGAAATCAGTTTCTCTGTCTCCCCACTCGCTATCAGCATGCCACACCATGTCGAGTAACTTTCTGTCTTTCCCTTTGCGCCTGTAAAATGTGTTCTAACAGAAATCGTTTGTGTGTATCTATGGTAGCACGATGGCGCTGATGCTTTCACACAGCTTCCTGCTTTCTCTTAGTCCGCCCAGATAAATACACACACATACAAACTTTATACACACAGAGGCACAAACAAACTTATCACTGTCAACTTGAGAAAGTAGTGAGGCACTGTTACAAAGGCCTGATATGGTCAGCTGAAGGACATAAGTGTAGCCTGGGAATGCACACATAGGCAACAAATTACAGCTTGGATTCGTTGTTGTGTTAGATCACTAGAATTTGAAAAATAAATAACTGGACTGAACTGGATCAGACACAACAGCTTGGATGCCTCATGAAGAAAGGTTCAAGTTTTAGGATTCAGGTTCATCTGTACTGTGGGATGGATTATTGCAGGACACCATTAGGGAACTCTACAATTCCATGCCTAGACATCCCAACCAAACGGAGAGACACTACTTCTGTATGTGTAACTCAAATATTGCCCATATCAGTCTAAAATTTCATCATTCATTATTCCTAGTAATCTTTATCTTCCCCTCGAATAGCATTGCAATCCAATACTTCTTCCTGTCTGCAGCTATTCATTTGACATTGAGTGTGTTTTGCCCTTTGCAAGCCTTCAGGGGACCAGAGATCTGAACTCTGGAATTTCGCAAATTTGTATCTGAATTAGGCGCACCCTAGGCAGCCTTGCTGAGGCACTCGCCCACGGCAGAGGTCCAGAGAGCAAGACAAATTAAGAGCACTGTAACCCAGCAGAAACACGGGTAGGCCACTTCACACATTACAGGATTCTACTGCATTATGCCACCTCCTGTAGTAGGAGATAGAGACCCTGAAACTGCAGGCTGCCTTACCTGTTATCATCTCTGAGATTATCCATGTAGTGTCATTATCTTGTAATCAGTGGCTAGTAGACATCATAGTTAAGCAGTAGAGTCTAGTCTGACTAGTTGACTAGTCTGTGCAACTCCTAACAGGGACATTTTCTGTTCAACAAAGTCAAACAATTTAAACATATAAACAATTATTTCTATCATAAATAAAGGAAAAGTGCATATTTGTACCCTTAGATAATTTCCTAATATTTTAAAACAGAATAAATTAAACAGATTTTGGGCTAATTATGTTCCCTAGCCAAAACTACTCTTGATGTACTGTTAAGGGTACAACCTCAGTGACAAGAGGAGTACCACTCCGAGAGTGCAGGATGGGTCAAGACTGCAAGTCACATACTTAGTTTTCTTGGGCCAAAGCTATTTGGGGACAGCAACATCCTGCTTCTCCAGACTGGCATTTCAACTTAATGATTACCTAGTAGCTTAGTCAGCTGCTACTGGTTTCCCCAGAGTAGCAGCCCTGCCCATGGAGCAGAGGTCATTCCAAACCAAGTCAACCAAACCATTTGGATATAATACCAGTAAGACACATGAGAATTAAAGAAACAGATTCTACTAGGCTGAGTTGCCTTGACATTCCCACACAATCTCTTAGCTAATAAGAGCCCTGGTGGTTCCTTAAAGTCAGTCTGCCCTAACTCCTACACTCTATCTGGGAGGTTAACCTAGTTAAGCTTCTATGCACTAGGAGCAGCTGCACCAGCAAATGCTCCATCTATGACCATGATGGACCACCTTGTGCTTCAAAGAAGCTTTCGTTTTTTCCCTGCCTCCTTTCTTCTTGAAAACTTAAAACTTGAAAAGTAACTGCTATGTGCTAGCAGTAGCGGCAGCATCTACATCGAAACTTACAGAGCTCCACATGACTCTTTTCCAATTCATGCTTTGCTGCATTTATGACAATCGAGAATTCAAACATTTCAAACTCTGAGCTTCCTGCTTTCAACCTCAAAGCTTTTGTCAACTTCAGCTCTTTGAGGCTGGGAGAAAATGTACATTCTCAGTAACACTGCTCGATTGGGTGTAAAAAAGCTTCTTCTCTGCCCTGAAAGTTGTTTGGTTACATGGCTTCTTTATATAAAACCTGGGTCTATGGCCAGTATTTCTTAACCCTGGTCCTAGATTCTGCCTGCCCGGCACATTTAAGTGCTTTACCTGTCCAACACACCTGATTCAACTGATCACCTTAGTAATGAACCCTTTCATGTTAAGAAGCACAGACAATGTTTTTTAATAACTGCAGTACAGAATGACTTAAGATTACAGTTATCCAAGCATTCTTCTGTATTTATGGATCCACTATAAGATCCTTCTTCTGACCTTTAAAGCCCTACACGGACGAGCACCCACCTATCTGTCAGCCCTCCTTCATCCTTACGTTCCATCACGTAAGCTAAGGTCTTCTGACTCTGGTCTCCTGGCTGTTCCTAGGTCCAGGCTTTCCTCTATGGGTGGCAGGTCATTTAGTGTTGCTGCCCCCACACTCTGGAACTCCCTACCTTCATCTATATGCAATTCACCCTCTCTTTCCGCCTTCAAAACTCAGTTAAAAACTTATCTTTTCTCTAAACATTTTCATTCTTCATGATAATTTTTTTGTTTGTTTGTTTATTTGTTGGTTTATTTTTGTGTTTGTAAAGCGTCCTTGGGTTTGTGAAAGGCGCTATAGAAGTGTAAACTATTATTATTATTATTAAAAAACCTAAATCATGATATTACTTCTTGTTTTATGGGTGCTGCCATGTGATGTCACTGACATGCAACATGAGGCATTTACAGTGCTGGTTTAGAGTCTCCACCTTTAAATAGGAAACTTCACAGTTCCCACTTGGTCATGAATGCAGCATCTGCCGCTCTAGCCTTCCTCTAATGAAAGCTAAATGCACAGAGTCGACTGGTGTTTTGAAGGACTTTTGAATATATATTTTAGAACTACCTGGTTATATTAGAACATTCTGAGTTAGCTATGGAAAAGATTCTTCAGGAAATGGCATTAGTGTCATTTGGAAGCTAATGAATAGTAGACGCTGATATCATGGTGCAGGGCTCCAGGGCATAATGAATAGCAGTGCCTGCCAGAGCAACAAGAAAACATTCCACCAGTAGCACAGAATCAGTGAATGCCAGCTTATTTACATTCACACAAGCCCGGTGCAATGACTGCTGACTGAGAGACAGCTGAGAGACTGAGGTTACACATCTAATGTGAAATATGGCAGATAATGAAGACAATGAAGGTGAAAAGATAAAACCTGGACTTATGTTTCTGTTTGTGAGCTCTGGTTGCATGGTGAGAAAAGGTGTGGAGATGGAGATAAGATGTGATGAGATAAAGAGTGAGAGGGAAGCTGAATGGAGGGAGAGATGAAACAGGGATATAGGAAGAAAAGAAAACAGAGGAAGTGACAAAGGGTTTGATGAGGTGAAGAGAGAGAGGAGCAGAGAGTGAGTGAGAGAGAGAGGCCTCCAGGCATGTTTGGCTCAGGCCTTTCAATGGCTCCATTGTGCCATGAATTACAGATGGATCCCTCTTCTACCCAAACCAGGCCTTGGGCACGGAACCCAGCACTCATGTGATGCTTATGCTGTGAAACAGTCACACGAAAAGCAGGTGTGGTAGAGGATGTGACATCAACGTGAAAACTTTGCAAAAATCAGAGACCACTCTTTATTTAATTCACAGTTAACGTGGCCATTAAGCACAAGTTCGTTTTTCAGCATTTGGACATAAGTTGGTTGCATTTCCTGTTTCAAGTAAGCTTGCCATGACAACGTACATAAACCTAAATGCCTATAAGTGTATACTCCAATAGGCATCATTTGCTATAAAGGTTAAATTTGCCAGTTTGATCAAAGGTAGCTAAGGTAGTATTTATGGCACATGACTTATGCTGGAATAATAAACATTTATAAAGATTTATGTAGGGCTATGGTTGTCACAAGAAGCTTATGTAGGCATTATGTAGCCTTATGAACAATGCCTTAACGTGGAGGTTTACTGTAATCTCAAGCACATTCAGTGATGTTGAGATTTGGACACCAGGCAGTCCAGAACACTAGCAGCTTCTTTGCTTTGCTTTCTCTATTTCTGTCTACTTGTTTTTTCTCAGTAAGTCTTCCTAACAGCTACACGTCCTTTCAGAACCCTGGATTGCTGTTTTCCCATAACCATTCATCTAAACTTTAACCTTTTGAATTTCATCTTCTTTTTTTTAATTCTCCCCCTCTGGGTGCAAGTGGATTTTATATCTAACCTCCTCAGAAATATCTCCAAAAAATGCAATGCTTGCACTTACTTACTCTAAATTAAATAATGGTGCTCAGTGACTTTTGCACAGTACTGTATAGTCACGCTTTTAGGTTTTCCAGACTTCGGACTCAACTTCTCAGAGGGCATCGCTCGATGACGTCACACCCGACCATCCAATCAGCTCCACTATAGGTCTCCTGAATTCTAGCACCAGCTGATTCCATTCATTACCAGTTACATTTAAGCCCCGTTCCCACACACACTGCAAAGTTTTGCAGAACTCCTCTGTTTGCAATCCTGAGCATTTCTATTCTGTTGGTCTACTCCCTTTTGCTCTCTGACTTCCTTTGTCCTTGACATGTATACACATACACTCATAATCCAAAAAAATAGAGTAACCCAGAAGGAAGTACCAATACCAGAAAAAATTGTAGACTGATATGGGAAATATTTACTGAGCTACGCACTAATGCAGTAGTGTCTCTCATTATGGCATCAGGCTGCCATGTTTGCTAACCCAACATGCCATACGTCTTAGCATGGGGTTGTAGAGGTTCCCAATGGTGTTCTATTGTAAATCCATCCCCTGCAGTTCAAATATTCTAACACAGTTCCTGCAGATTTTGCAGCAGGGGTGGAGTGACACCAGGCCTTCTAGACATGTGATAACAAACCCTTCATCTTGGAGCAGACCACAGTGGCTCCACACATGCATTTGTTGGCCGTCTATACCAAGACAGAAGGGGGATTCATCACTGAAGATGACCGACTGCTATTCTGAGTCACTCCATGACATTCTGGCACAACACCACTGCAGTCTTTGGCCACACTGATGTAGTGTTAAGAGCAGTCGTTGTAAAGGCCTGTGTGCATGTACTCGTGCATTGTGCAGCTATCTGCCAGTGGTACTGGCACTAAAAGGGTTACTCATTGAAGGCTACCTATCCTAAGTTTAATTCCTGCCTACTGATTCTTTCTGGGTGCAACTGTTAGTTCAACTATTCCTTTAAGTGTATTTTAATGAATTAAGCTTTTCAACGGAAGAAGCTTTTTTAAGCGAATAACAAACCCCATGCCCCTCGATCTCTTGAGTGATGGCAGCCTCATCGGTTCAGTAAAGGCCGTGGGTTTCTCTTTCCTTCAGTCCAACAGACATTTGTCCATGTAAATAAGGCAGAATAGAGGAAGACTTACTGTCAAACTTGTAAAACTGTAATAAGGTATAAAGAGTAGAGCTAACTGCGCTAACAGTACACAGCCTTGACAGCCAGAACAAATGGGCTTTAAGCTGCCAGGCTGGGGATAAGCAGAAGAAAGCAGGTACAGTGACCTAAGATACACTTTTTCAGACAAAAGACTTCAAACGTAGATCTTTACTTATCGAAAACCATGGAAATATGTAAACCTATAAATCATCCCTAAACTGTTCATATTCACACCATTAGCATAACATTTACCTTTGGCCACAAAGCGCAGAATCTATCTTCCTAGACGCCCTATTTATTATGCACAAGCAGCATGTTTAATAAAGTTATGCAGATTTATTCCGCTATGCCCCACCGAACAGTAGTTTCTCTGGCCTGGAAGGCTTGGGCATACAGCCAGTAAACAAGCTAAGGGTCTGGGAAGGGGGCATGATCAGCCGAATCACCCAAACCAGGCAGACTGGTCTCCAGTAGTGCCTAAACATGTACAGGAAAGTACATACAGATTAGAGTAAACAGACATTGTGAAGAAAAGAAGTCAGTGTGGGGACATCTGGTTTGCACTAAAGAGAACTTCAGTGGCTTTTAAATATATACACACACAAATATTGCTTTAACCCAGTTTAAAACATTCAGAAAGACCATCTTTATAAAGGGAAGTGGTGCATCCTATTATAAAGAGCCACTTCTTGCAAAGTTTGCCTCCCGGAAAGGCTGTAAAAACCTACTCACAGAGTATGGAGAGCGTGAGCAGGCCGAGCAGCAGCAGCAGGTTTGTATGGAGCGTGCCGGCTCCACTGCAGTCCATTCTGTTCTTCTTACAGGTGCACACCTGAACTTTGAGTTCCGTGTTGTTGGTTTGTGGAGGTTCACCGGAGTCGGTCAGAACCAGCGGCACATTGTAGTTGGCCCTTTTCAGACTGTGCAGCAGCATGATCTGTGAGTGTGTGTCTGTGGAAAAGAGACAGAGACAAAGTTGGCAGAAAGTCTGTGCTTTAAGCCCAATTAGAAGAGCTAAATGATTCTGTCCTGCACAGTCAACACTGAGTTTGACCATATACAGACATATAAGGTCCTATTTTGTGGACAATAAGTACACTTCTTCTTTAGAAAATAGCTTATGCACATAACAATTCAGATTCCAATGCTGAATTTAACATTTTGTAAAATAATAAAGTATAAAATAAGGCCATGCAAGTTATCACTGTGCATAAGTTTGCACTTTTTTCTCCCTTTTTTTGTTAAAAAAGAGGGGTCGCTATAAAAAGCCCCTTGGCCAGATATTATTATTATGATTATTATATTTGGGTGGCAGACCCTTTTCAACAAAGCAATGACACTGTTATAATAGTGGCACAGTAGCATGTGTTGTGCTGGTATCAATGCATGAGATTCAGCCATGTTGCTGGAGCGTGCTCTTTTTTTAGAACATCTAGTATGCTGGTTCATCCTTTAGATCAGACTATTGTACATCCTTTCCATTCACAAATCGACTGCTAAACTAATTAGTGGTGGGATATGTTTGGTTGATGGTGTATTCTGTATGAGCAGTGATGCTACAGTGCTTAAAAGTAGCTCGGAAAAAGAACAAGTAAACTGCAGGAAGCAACAAACTGAGCATAGGTATCCACAAAACAATGAACCAAAGGCATAAGACTGAAACTAACACTACACACAGGGTAAAACTGACAAAAGAACTTTCCAGGAAACAATAAAAGTTATCAAACAAAGCAGGACAGTGAAGACAGGGAAAACAAAGGGGGATGTAACAAATCTTTATTAGCTCTCAGTAGAGCATTTTTGACAGCTCTCTGGCTACTGTACATAGTTGTAGCTCTAACAGAGGCTCTGAGCAGAGCTGGTAGTGGCCATTACCTAGAGAGCTGAAGTTCCTGTTGCACTTCACTGTCACCAGAGGCATGTAGTATCTAGTTACATTCACTCAAATACATATACTGTAGTGGAATACTGATGGATTTGTACTCTGCTGATATTTTTTTAATAGTAATACTCCTCCATTCTATATGTTGAGAAAAGTGAGCAAAGGAACCTGCTTGCTACATTTTAGCCATTCATATTTTACTTTTTTTAGTTACTGATTCCTTATTCTGTTCATTTTAGCTAATTGTATTTCTTTTGTCCTGATACTTTGGCACTTTTACTGAAGTTGTTTTATTTGGAGGTACTTTTATATTTACTTGTGTCAGTATTTTACTTACGTTTACTTGTGGAAATGGATTCAGGCTACTCACCTCTACCAACCTCTAACTGTCATCCACTGAACCTCTGAAAACGTCAGTTCAGCGGTAGTGTTGATGGTTTTTTCTCAGGTTACATAATGCCACACTAAATTGCCTATTTAAAATAGTGATAGCACCAAAATGATGACTTAGTACCCAATTCGGTATAGTGTGGGCCAGCAGTTAGTTAATATTAGATGGAGTGGTACCAGGTTACTTTTGATACAATAAAGAGCTGCACATATATAAACTTTATTTCCACAACATATAACTGTTATGGGTCCCATATTGGCTGACTTATCTAGCATTTGCAGGCTGCAAATTCATAATAGCACTGACTAGTTTAACAATTCTTGAAAATCTGGGCATGTTTGGTAATGAGTTTCACCACACATTAACAGAAACTTACACACGTCCACTTCTGCCTTCAGTTTGTGAGATTAGTAACAATTCACTCTTTAAGCCAAACTCATGGGAAACTGGGAAAGGGTTAAGATTTACTAATACGCTGTAAGACATTGATAAGTTTTTCAGTGGCATGCCAGGCATAGGTTCATTGGTTAGGCTATGAAGGACCAACTGGGTACTGCCATTCTGAGGCAGACCAATGCTGCATCTCGAGTTAGTTAAGATTGTGGTTGAAATAGCTAAACAATAACCTTCTCTGCATTAGAGCATCTATTATTCTGAAAAGGACAATTTAATGTCATAATATTTTTATTTTTAGGGACCCCCCCTGAATTCTGATTTTGAGATATTCAAGGGGTCCCAGATATTAAACTATTTTCCACCTGGGACATATCTAATAAACTGGCATTGCGGTGTTCCTGTGACTCTTTTTGTACAATTATTTATATAACAGTGTGTGCACCCCGTACACAAAGTCACACACACACCTGAACAAACTCAAACTTGACAGTCTTTTTCCTGCCCTATTTCCTTGCTGTCACTCACAGCAAATGTCTGAGCTCAGGATTTACCCTGTGTCAGTCAGACTCAAACCAGAAGCCACCCAACCCACCCTGAATCATCGCCTTCTGTTCTCTCTCTCTTGCTTTCTCTCTCTGTCTCTCTTTCTCCTTTTCACTATCCTAATATCTCATGATATCAGTTGCTAAAACTAGCTGAACACAAACTAGCACCCACAAAGCCTTATACGCCCACTCTATTTGAGATTCTTTCTTAGATTTAGGAGAAGAAATCAAGCTTAAGAATCAGCAGACCAATAGTGAGGATTAGCAACACTTTCAGCAGAATTACTTCCAGTGTTCTGTTTACCGTCTACTGTCTCTAAAGCTGTCCTTTTCCCTGACAGGAAAGCTTATCCACTCTCAGTATTTATGAGAGCCAAATCTGAATTTGTTCAAACCTAAATTCGCTCAGACTTTCTGTTCAGGCATTTCTTTCCCCGCTTCTGACATGAGATTGTACTCAGTTCAAAGCCCGTCTGACTGTAGTTCCTCAGTGACTGCTTTGTGACACTTTGAATCCTGTCATAATATGAAGCTAAACTGTGCCACTGCTCTAAGCACACATGCAGAGGCGACTCACTGTTGATCCTGGAGATCTTCCACGTCTTCTCCAGACCTGGCTGTTTCCCCAGTTCGATTTTGAAGGGGTCTGTGTTGGGGTGGATGTCTTTGTCCCGTGCTCCAATCACTGCCACGTTCATTTCCTTGGCATCCTCACATACGCGCACCACCGAGGGGACCACATGGGGTGCGTTGTCATTTTCATCCTCCACCGTGATAATTAGAGTTCCTGTGCCTGTGGCAGGGGGGTTACCTAGGAGGAGAAGCCAAAGTACAAACTACATCAACAACATAGGACTCATCCTCGAATGGATATCAGAGCCCTCAGTAGTTGCAGTTATAGTAATATAGATGAACAAAGTATAGTTAAATCACATGGTACTAAACTTTCAATTGATACATAATTTGTGTTCATAAGAAGATGATGAGAGCTTTTATGATAAGCTGAATTTTCTTCTATAAAAAATATCCTTCTGATCTTTATATGCTTGTGTTATGCTTTGGCATCAGAACACACCAGATGAATAAACTCTAACCTGTTGATGCAGAACGCAAGTGAATGTAACTTCCTCATACTTGGGTGTCACTTTGTAATAACAATACAATTACATATGAATAACTATGTAATGTAATTAAATTGTATAGCAAATACAAAACAATAATGGTATGCAACCTCTAAGTGCTAATGCTAATGTATTTATTCATTTCTGTTTAGTATGGACCACTCATAACATATTAAAACTCAAAATTATGCATTAATAGGTATTACAATCCTACAGTGTTTCCCTGACACCACGTGAGTATGCTGACATTGAAAACCTCTTCTTTTTGCACGGCTAAGTGATAAGTGCCAACACAAAACAGCACTTAAAAGAGTTCCACAAAAGCTGACAACACTCACAATAAGGCTGAATGTGTAACTTGACAAGGGAACTGCTGCAATCCACAACTGAGTCACAGGGAACAAGGCAATCAGCCTACCTTGAGCTGAATAGTGTAATACCAATTGAGAAAGAAGGTCTTAACAAAGCATATGTTTCCTTTTTTCTCTCTCTCTTCTTTCCTGCTGTTTAGCAACTCTAGCCTAAAGAGAGTCTGCCCATGTAGTCCTGGCTTCTTTACAGCCTAAATCAATTTCTCAGCTTTAAAATACACAAGAGAAAAGTGCTTAACATTTATAGCTGGGCTCAGTGTATTGGCCTCCCATGCCGCCTGACTGTGCTATTGTAAAACGAGGAAGGTTAAGTACTGCGTTCGGCGAGGGGTCGAGGCTAAAAGGGCAAGACTGAATCGTGTCTAAAACTAAAATACTATAAGCTTAAAAACTAACAATTAATCATATCAAATTCTTGATTTTCCATAGTAACTGATGCATCATATATGTCGTACTGAATGCAGTAGAGGCTTAACTTTAGTTCCGGAAAAAAAAGAAACACCAGCGACATAAAAAACGAACCTGTGAACTCACCCATTACCTGCTGAAAGAATGATCAAATGTCTCTTTTTCCATGAGCAAATCAGTTTCAAAAGCTTCAAAAGCTCATTTCATCATTCCCCTCTCGTAACTCTCACCCTCATATCGGCTTAATAGAAAAGTGCGGAAAACAAACAGCGTGTCATTTTAAACCCGGGGAAACATGAATCATCCAGATGCTTGGGAAAAGAGCTGCTTGCCAACACAGGTTGCCGTGCTCACATCAGATCATACATTTATTGAATACTGCCAGTGGTTAAAACAGAAGCATACACTTTCTGAAGATGGTAACTTTCTGCCATGATTAGCAGCCACTGAAAAAGCCACAAAGTTACAAACCAGCCACAGGAGTCATTGGCAATTAACATCAGATGACAAGATTATTAATTACAGAATGATTTCACTCCCTGCTTCGCCAGCAGTGTGCAGGCCAGTGAGAGGAGAGGGAGGGCAGGTTGTCAAAGTGCTGGCGCTACAAACATCACTCCAGCAACAGAAATCAGATTCATCTCAAAGGCACTGTTGCGGTGTCATTGCCAAACGGCTCGTGGCGAAGTGACAGAGCCTTCGTTGCCATGTTTCATTGATTTTCTGCTCATGAGCTATTCTAAAGACCTGACACTCTCTCAATAGTGCTCAGAGGAACCGCAAAGATCAGAAAACTGTGTGTGGTAACTAACATGTCAGACGAACAGACGCTTACTCACCCGCCCGTTCTGCAGAACAAAAACATCCGTCTGTGCGATTGTAAAATGAGCAGCCGTGTACACACTACAACGCGACACTTACACGACACACATATTCAGAACACTACATGACACGTTTGCAAATTAACAGCATGAAATTTCCTTTGCAGTCTGACTGAGTTGATTCTCAAGCTTGTAGACAGAACCAGTCATAAATGATTATTCTATTTTAATAATTACGACATGCATCGTGACGTATAATAACTGATTTCCAAATAACACACACATTGAACTGTTTGTGTTTATCTATTATGGCGAAGATGTTTAAGACAGTTCTATTCAGACAGTGCTTGGCTGGAGTTGGCTATGTATTTTTTAAACAGGGTTACATACATAGCATGCATCCACAGAGCCATAGACTTTGTAAAAGTGCTTAAAAGTGCAAGCTCAAATATAAACTAAAATGAGTTTGAAAACAACATTGTGCATCAGATTACAAATAAGGTGCATAATGACAATATGTAGCAACATGTTTACTTTTAACGAAACCAGACTTTTTCCAAGTTATTAAATTGGCAAAAATGGAGATATAATGTTTTGTTCTGACAACTACTGTTTTCATCTACTTTCTTTTTTCCACCAATTTCTCAACATATCTGTCTTTGTCTCAACATAGTTTAATCATTAAGTTATTGAGAGTGGTTTTGATGTGAAATGGCTTAACTAAACAGCTCAGATTTATTTACAATGAAGTAGATAGGACCCAGGGTGTTCTTAATGTGTAACACATTCATAATATTGCCATTTCATCTGCTGAGCTGTTAGCTGTTCTATGTAATGTGTAATTGGGGAAATAGTTTAAATCAGAAGAAATACGTTTTTCTTGGGTTCTATTTTGCCTTAACACACCTGCATGTATCTCTCCTCTAAGAATGTATTTAAAAATATATATGTAAAATGGTGTCTCACACCGGGTAATGTACCATTAACCACTTCCTGTAACAACATTCTAGTAAGTTACTTGTAAAAAGAATGAAATGCTTTTAATGTCTGGTTCATATCACCACCACCACTGTGAACAATGAAGTACCACTGTGAAACCTAATAAAGTAACAGAGCATTCCACATTAAACCAGTCTGACTGTTTTTTACACCCTAATCATTTAATTATGCACTAACACTTTTAAGGCTAAAGCCCTACTGCGAACGTCCTTTTGGGAATCCTCATGCTGCAAATGCATCTTCATGATACATGAAACTAAACTTTAGTCCACTTTACAAATGCAGCAGAACACTTTTTCAAACTTCTGCTGATTGATGCTCTGTTGGCTCGGCTCTTTTTCCTGTTTGGCATGTTTTATCTCTGTACAGTTAACAGAGCGCCACTGCATAATTAAAATACCACCCACAGACCTAACACATCATTTAGGAACAGCAACACAATGTAGAGGGGGAAATATTTCAACAGGAGAGTGCAACTTGATTACTGATATTACTTGTGCCAAAAAGTAATACACTAGATCATAGTAGATTTCCCATATTCCCTTATATGGAAAAAACCTGTGTTTTATGGGTAAACAGAATGAGTGACAGCTCACAACCTTCGTTATACAACAATTTGTTCTGACCACGCAATGTGATTGGCTAAGAAACATCCTATGCACTCTGGTCAAAGGTCTTTAAGTGTTACTCCTGCAAATACACACATGACCTAACAATAACACCTACACTTACCAGGCAAAACACCAGTCACAACAAACCAGCAGCATTAAAACTGTACAATTAAACTGCAAAAACACACCTAAAATTAACCAAAAGCTACATTCTGGAGAATTCACACTGTTATAGATACAGTAAACACAGACACTGTGGGTTTAAAACAGAGCAATATACATCAGAAGTGTTCCTAGGTAGGTACAGTATCTCATAAAATATCATACTTTGTAATATTTTATTACGTCTTTTCATGGGACAACACTGAAGGTATGATAGTTTACTACAATGTAAAGTAGTCAGTGTGCAGCTTATATAACGTATAGCAGTGTAAATTTGTTGTGCCCTCAAAATAACTCAACACACGGCCATTAATGTCTAAAGCGCTGACAAAAAAGTGAGTACACCCCAAAGTGAAACCGGCCTAATTGTGCTCAATTAGTCATTTTCTGAAAAAAAGAAGTGTTGCTCTACCTAAAGATGGCCTAGGCTATAAGAAGAACCAACAGCCTGAAACTGAGCTGCACACGGTGGCCAAGACCATACAGCGGTTTCACTAGACCCGTTCCACTCTGAACAGGCCTTGCCATGGTTGACCAAAGAAGTCCAGTGCATGTGCTCCATATCATATCCAATTTTACACATGTATTATTCAACTATCACAACTACTGTACATTAAACTGTGTGATTTCTGCAAAGCATTACAACCCTGGGTCTTTATTCATCTCCACAACCTAGTGTCACAATGTGTACTAACATAAAGCTTGAGATATTCCTGCAAGTTTAATATTTGCTTTTGTTCCATATAATCATGAACACTGCGTTAAACAGAAGTATTTCTTGTGAAAAATTGCATTGTAAGAAGCCTTTTGTGTACGCTAGCATGCTGTTTTTTGTGCCAATTTTGAATTTAAGTCAGTGAAGACATACCCACGCGGAGCGTAATTTTTCTAATGGCAGTCTGGGTGTCTGAAGCTTGTACGATGTACATCTAACATATTCTTTACTTTGCTTTGCACTACATTGCTCAATAATATTTCAAACATTAAACCTATTAAAACCTATTAAGGAAATAACATGACCAGATTTAGGAAATTTCCAGTTTGGAAGTTATCCAATAAAGTAATATTAAATCTGATGGGGATACATTTACCACAAAAATATTAGTGGCTGAATGAGCCCAAAATTTATATCTAATATTTTCATAGTAAAAGTAGACCTGTGGCTACAGAAGAAAGACCTAAGGCTATAATCCTATAGCCAGACCCTTGGACTGACTCCGGTTCCAAACAGACAAAAAGGTATGGCTGATTTTGACATATGTCCTATGTCTACCTATCACCTGGTAGTACCTTTTATGTCCAATAACCGCACCTTTTAATCCCTGGATTACATAGTGTTTCTGATGGGGTTTTTATTTCACACTTAAAACACAGAAGTTTCTGGAAACAGTTCCAGTCGGGGCATGCCCCCCAAAACAAAGACGCCTAGTCTGAATACTACTCAAATTACTAGGCCTTCTGAGCTGGGTGTTACGAAATCACTTTTATTTGTACAGTGTGTTCACTACAGTTTCAAGCTGTTTACTTCATACGGATTGTGATTACTGACAGCAAGCTTTTTTGCATCCTCTGCTGTTCTACAATTTGATAGAAAAGTGTTAAGACTGATATTGGTACAGGCTGTAAAATACATGTTAGTACAGCATGTTATCTTTAAAAATGTGGGCTCCTCTCCTTAGTCAAGAACATGGTCTACCTAGGCAAGAACATGCAAAAAGACAAAAAGAATGAGAGCGTAGGACTTTCAGTCAGCCTTAAAGTCTGAAATAATACCAGAGCTCTGTCAGCACAATGTAGCATCCTATTAAAATCTTAAATGACTGCAGACCCATTTTAGTTATTCTTTTCAGAACCATTAACCAATTACCAGAGTCATTTTGTTTCATAAGCTTTCGTCATACATTGTTATTTTATAAAGGATATTCTAATATACAATACATGAACCCACAAAAAAATGAGGTGACTCATCAATCCATTAGGAGAGGTCAGCTATATCCTCTGTGTACACTTACACAACGCAAATGAGAAAAACAGTTTTAAAGTGGTGGCTAAGATCAAGGCCACTGCTGCATGGTCAACAACAAGCACCCAGAACGAATCTTGAGCATCCAGCAGTTGCTGTTGGTAACGCTATATGTGCAAGAATCAGTGCCAGGATTTGGAGATGCAGTGGTAGCTCATTAGGAGCCCAGGTACACAGCAGGGCCAACAGCTGCTGATTGTGTTCTAAACAAAAACAAGCAACAGATGGAAAATGAAGCTGAGATGCAAACACACACAGACACACGCACACCAAGGAAAGCATGTTTAATACACTCATGCCTACTCCTGGCTTTAAAAGGAGCTGCTCTGCTTTTGTTTCCGCTGTAAATTTTTTAATCCATGGCACATTTTTAATTAAAAAAAAAATAGTAGAGAAAATGCCTCCATGTCCCAAAATGAACAACACGCCAGAAGCAATGTGTAAATATGTTGCTTTGTGATTAGTGCCGCCCTAATACAGACACGCAGAGCGATGCACATTCACATGGATTTCCTATGACCCTCAAGACTTTTGTAAAATAGGAATTCATCTTAGATTAAATTAAAAAGTCTAAATAGGTTTTTTATATTTCCTATTGGAATTATTGCATATTAAGAATATGCAGCTCCTCATGCTCAGTGGAGCAACAGAAAAAGGAAGTAGGGCTTAAAAATGTTTTAGTAAAATCAACGTTATTGCACTACAGTGCTGCAGCTACAGAGTGGAAAAAACCCTCACCTTTCATATTTGCTAATAAGCTCTGCGTGAGTGTTAAAAGACAGCAGAAATATGAAGAGCTGATAACACAAATACCACTCCTCATGCCCCCCAGACAGTTGACATTTTTACTCCACCCGGTTTGAAGATGTCTGGTCTAGACTCAATGTTTCCTGCTCAATAATTAAATAACTAAAAAATCTAAATGAAGATTCTCATATTCAAATCCACCCCAGGGGGGTAGACAGAAACCTTAACCAACTGTTTGCATGCCTGTGTTCTTAGTCTCTCTCTGCAAAATGATGAATCTGTTATTACATTGCAGGAGTATGTCGGTGTCACAGGATTAATATGCTTGACATTTGATCAGTTTCACAAAATTCCTGGATGAATGCCAGAATACACATGGTTTTAATTTGAATTGGATACTTCAGAACATATAAGATCAGCTGATACCTAGAGTAACCCAACAACATAGTCCTTGTTATCAGCATGTGGCAGTCAAATATCTCAAGTATTTGGTGAAAAACTAAGATGACATCTCGGGTTCGTTCTGCAGTGTGTAGTGGAAGCTAAAGTAGACTCATGTGAGAAAGACAAACCACTTCCATTACTTTGCACATTAGTGACCAGAGTTAAAAAAATTGCCAACATCCTAACATCCTATAGGCATCATAAACAAGCTTATGTCTCTATGTTTACCAAGATGTCATCAGGTAAGCAAATACTCTGCTAAGTGACTTTGATTTCCATGTGTTCAATGCCAACACCAATATTTTTCCACTTATAGTGGAAACTCCAGCTCTCAGCTACTGATGCTTAAAATCTCAACAACTCACATAAAAACATTCATTATATCTCAGTGGTGCTTGTGCAAAGATGAAAAGTTTTCTCATTAAAATATATATCATTACAGAAATACAGATTAAATTCCAATGGTTTCATAACGTTATTCTAAATGATATTTCTAAGAAAGTTACTTAATTCAGGGTCATACCTTTTAAAAATGTTTTATGTGTAGCATAGGTGCTATAAAAGTCTTTAAAAATATAACTCTCATATTACATAAACGGAAAAAAAAGATTCTATAAATAATTGTTTTCCACATTAATTCCCATTTCCCATAACGGGGTGTTATTAGCACCCCCTTTAAGCATAAAGAAAATCACACAGGTTATAATACTCAATAACTCTGAGATCTTCTTTTTGAGCCTGTGCATGTGATGCTAACACCAAAGGATGTGTGGTCTGAAAAACTCCCGCCAGTAACTCAATATGCAGCGATGCATGCTTACCAGTTTTAAGTGTGGTGAGTGTGGTTTCTCAATAGTCAGTAATGCTACTACTTTTAGCTTTTTTAAACAAAAATAGTAGTGCTGTTTTAAAACTTAGTTTAAAATGAAATTTTTATGAAATGAACATTTATTGTCACATCACATTTTCACAGGTGTGAAGGTGAGTGAAAAACTTACAGTACTTCAATACAAACATATAAATTAGACAATAAATATATACAGTACTAAGCACTAAAATCTCTGTTTATACTAATTTACAGTTATGAATAAAAGTTATGAATAAAAACTATGATATATGCAGATGTACACATTACCATATAGCACTATGGTAAGGCTGAATTTATTACAACAACAGGCTAAAAAAGGATATAAGATAAGGACAGCAAAGACATAAGAAGGAGAATGTGGTGCTTTAGCACTGGAATCCAGAGAAGTACTCTGGGATTATTAGAAGCAATCTGTAAAATCCCAAACCTCTGCAGGTACATACACATAACATCCCAAAACAAAACAACATTTTGGCAAGTTCTAGAGTGAAAAACTTATTTTTTTATATCTACACTTATCATTAAAATGTGTTGCACAATAAATATTGCCCATACCAGTAAAAAGTGTCTACAATGTATTGTTTCTGATAACCTTTATCCTCCTTTTGAATAGCAATGCAATCTCACACTTTTTTCCAGGAGCAACTATTGCTTTAACAATGAGTGTAACTGATATGTATAATATTGACCATAGCTTCCATGGGTACCTAGACTTGAAGAAATATATGAATATAATAAAGATGTTCACATAACCAATACCATCAAACACATTTAACAGGCCTGCTTGATTATATATATATATATATATATATATATATATATATATACATAATATATACACATATATATTATATAGAGTCTGTAACCACACACCTCCAAGGTGGACCTAAAAGTAAAAGGTGTGTATGGTTGCAAAATTCCTTCTTTCAGCTTTTTTTCATGATGTATGCTCATTGTTTTACTGACTTTCCTCACAAAATATACTATCCAGACTCCTGCCTCTTTCAGCGACGTCTATTCTTCAAGTGCCTATGCTGGGAAATATGTCCACACAGAAAGTCATGGCAGTATTTTATCCAGGTCATTCATAAAAACGACTGTAAAGTTAAACAATAGCCCAGTGCCTTTTTTACACTTCTTTAAATGCCCAGCTGTCTCCTCTGTCTCTACCCTCCTCTACAACAAAGGCCTTTTTCAGCAATTCTGCAAATGAATAGCCATAATTATATGAGCACATAAGCTTATTAATTCATGGATCATTCCCAGGTATAAAACACTAGAAATACACTTTAGCAACTGAAAGGTCCCACCAGCAGCCCAGTGGCATTTGGGAGCTGCAAGGTAGCCATTAAAATAATGAAAAATACACCATACCCTCCCAATTTTCTGTGGGTGATGGCATTTGCAGCATTACAGTAATGATTCACTGTGGCAGGGCATGCCCATATCTCTTAGACAGCCAGCACCCTGGCGGCTGTTCTAAAGCTCTGGTCCTGTGACTGGCTTCTAAAAAACACACCTTCAGCTTCGTAACTAACTCTGGAAAACCAGTGAGGTGGTTCTGCAGAAAGCAGCCTACCTGGCCTGCATTACTGTGGCATACAGAACAAAGAAATGCTTCTAGAAAAAGACTGTGGAAGTGAGAGTTCTTCAGAAAGGGTCATTTGAAAGGTGTAGTGTTGCCAGCTAACAGCTCTACACCAATTTGTCTGGCTTTGTGCTCTGAAATTGTTAGAAATACTGCACATAATAAAAACGGCCAATGGTGTTGTCTCTCATGATGAGCTCAACCGCAAACTGTTTATCTATTAAGAACAAAAGATCTTTGAAATCTAATGCACATCACCAGTGGATTTACACTGGCTTCAGCTTAATTGGCATCACAATGTGTTCAGCGCTGCCAGCTGGACGGTCTAACGGCAATAACAAAATATATAAAGGTGCAAAAATATTGGGTGCTATAACAATTTTAATATTTACACAACTTTGTCTTGTCAGAACTGTGAACTGGAGCACCTCCCACACAATATGCACAGTAAGAACAAAAATATTCAGTTATGTCCTGTGCATCCTCACCTAGACCCACCACCAATATATTAGAGCTGAACATGGTGACAGCCGGTGGGGGTGGCTTCGACTACAACACATAATGTTGCTGTTGTTAATGCCGTGATTATTGTTTTCTCAGCCGGAGCAGCCTGGGTGATGAAATAGGACTTGTCTCGTGGGAACGAGGCGCCAGGCCTTAAAATGTCACAACACATTCCTATATTCCAACTGCAGCGCAAAGCCTTGAGAGTGCATAGCGAATGGAGACAATTAAAGCATACATGAGGAGATGTAGCACAGACTGACGGTTGTTCGGTCAATATTGGGATCATTCAGGCTGTGGCCACTGAGAGTGCACACCATCCGCTTCTAACATGATCATATACCAGGGATGTACATGTCCATCTCTGATGCTGAAGAGATACACATCTTGATGCACTGCCAACAATCTGCTGCATTAATGATACATACCTGTATATAGCAACTACTATGGCGAAACAATTCACCGTTATTTTGTGATTTTACATTTAAGACGATGCGATTCACTGTAATACAATGTGATCCTAAGCAATTCAGTATGGTACAGATATATTACATCTTTGGTTCTTCCAAAGCTGACAGCAAATCATAAATTAACTCATTCTCATTCATGCTGTTTCTATATCATGCCATCATCTCATCATCATTTGTGCTGTTTGGAGCATGAAAATAATTGCAGTACCAGTCTCCTTAATGGGTGTGCTACTGGGGATAGCTAGAGCTGAATCTGAATCCGAGAGGGAGCAGTAGATGCCTCCATGCTCAAACCATGTCACCATAGCTGCCTATGCACTGCTGCAGCAGCATGTCAAATGTCTTGTCAAAATGTTGCCTGGATAGACTTGACAACCTGACAGATTTGCCAATGACAGCACTGAAGATGAGAGAGTGTGCTTAAGACACAGTTTAAAGTGAAGGGATTGATCTAAATATAATAAAATATAATAACGGGCTTCTAAGAATAATTACAATCAAAGATTTCCATAGTAGCATCATTTGCAAGTGAAGTATGCCTCAGAGAAGAGTTCAAAAGCAATTTGAGCATTTGGAAGAGTTCGAGGGGGGCTGTGTAGGGCTCTGGGTAGAAGGATTATCTTATCAATATACTGCGCGCCATACTGGATGTGCAGATGTTACTATAGCATGCTGTTGGCAGCAGTGGATAGAGGAGGACAAGCACCAATGACCTGAAGGATTTGGGAGTCCTACACAAACCATAGAGAGAGAGAGAGAACTGACAAACTGTCCAACATGTGCAGAGTGACCCTACAGCCTCGACTGAAGACATTATGCGAGCTGTGACCCTCCATGAATTATCCTGTTAGTGCCAGCACCCTTGGCAGATGGCCGCATGACACAGGACCACATGCATGCAGATTTGAGCAATTGCACTGTGAACTTCTATGCCCATGTACATCTGTGAATTGGCGAATCTTACCATTTCTATCCAGTACAGTTCATGAAACCACATTCTACAGTTTTCTCATTTTTCAGCTGCTCTTTATGCCTTCCAGTTTTTCATTACTCTACCTTCAAGACTGATATGTAAATAATCCTTCTTATGGCATGGGATGAATTTTGCCTCATTCAGAACAGACCTATGATGCTGTGCAGCATTTAGTCAATTTCTAAAGCACTATTGAAGCTGGATTTGTTTTACCAGATAATGATGAGTACTATCATTTGTAATAGATTTGATTGGCTGATTCATATGTGATTAACAATCTGTGTATATATCCCAGTTTAAAACTGCATTACCCAGACGTTCACTTCACTGTGAAAGTTAAACAGAGCCTAACAATCAACAGACAACAAAAAAGATCTTACAGCTAGTCTCACATACAGTAGCATTAGCTTGCAAAGAGGGCTCAGTGTTTATACCAAATAATCCCAAGAGGACAAACATTCTTTTCCCCTCTACAAGGTTCCTTCAGATATTTCATTTTCCTTCTAACAAGCCCATCATCAAAAATGTTTAGTCTTGTTTTGAACCTAATGATAAAAGAACTGTGCTAGGTTAAGCTCCATTTGAGCAGATAGTTTTTAGGGGGTTTCATATTCATGAATTAGAGAAAGTGCATCTCATCAATAATCGGTCAAATTGCAGTACCACTCAAAGCAAAACTCAAATTTCAGTTTGAGTAGGGCTTAAACTGTTTCTCTAAGAAAACTGAATGGCAATCCTAACATGCTTTCTTCTATGAACATTCTTCCAACATATATCATGAACTCAACAAGCAGTCAAAATATGATTATTGTTATATATGTATTCAAACAAGCCAGCAATGCTGCAGACTGAATTTACTTTGCTTTAAAATAAATATTTGAGTGCATGGAAAATCCTGAAATGCACCTACCTAAACATAGGCTAAAAAAGCACACTAAAGCTAAACATGTAGGCAAAGCCAAAGCCTGTACACTACCACACTTTCCAGATCTACCTGGTACTGTGGGGTATTTTGGTGAGGTTTGCCAATCTTGTCAATGCATGAAAGTGCTAGCTTGTATATAGCACCCTCATTGCTTGTATTAGAGATCCAGCAACTCTCATTGGAAAATGTGCATAGTACAAAACATACGAACTTTGCAAGGGTTTTGCCCTTAGTAGAACATATGGCAAATTTGCCTAGAACCCCCTATGTAGTCAAACTGTGCCATCCCCTGCTCATGGTAATTATTAACTACTCCAGAAGATAGACTGGTATAGACATGGACTTGGTAACTAAGTGATAATTTACATTATGAAGAGCAGGTTCTTCAGTGTGATATACTGGGGTTACATTACTTATTGTTTCCTGACAAAACGAATCAAATCTTGATGCTTGTTCTTTAATTTGTACTTTACTCTGTACCAAATTGCCTCACTACATAGGGATTCTTGCTTCCAGCATTATCTCTTGTTATCAATTTTTTACAGATCGGTAGTAAGTGGCCAGTTATATGGTCACTTTACGGTAACAATTTGTACCTAAAAAGGGGGGCTATTACCAGCTATTACCTAGCAGGGAGGCTAGCCTGCATTCAGCCTAGGGTGCCACTCAGTCAGCCAACTGCTTCAAGCAATCCCAGGGTCTCGGGACCTGGTCCACACTACAAGCTGAGTGACTCTGCAGATTCACAGCTAATACTCATAGTGTGAATAGCTTCTAGGAATACCAGCAGCGTCTGATGGCCTTTTTCTTACACTCAAGCTTTCATCTGTCATTCTCAAAATATTTGGCCACACTGCCCACTGCTTACTACTAATAAGAATTTTAATAATCATCAACAGCTTATCATCATCTTCATCAATGATAACAACAACAACAGCAGTATGTGGATAGCAATCTCCAGAAAGCCAGCCCCTAAAAAGCATTCAATATGCAGAAGTTAATACTGCCTGTGTGACATATTAATGAAGCAGCTCAATCAGAACCCATTGTGGTAATTCATGCAGGCCACAAATTCGCAAGACCACATATCTGACAGTGGCTGGAAAGCAAACAAGGATGAAAATTGATCTGCAATTAAAGTGAGACCCCCTTTTTTCATTGAGGGTTTAGCTGGAACCTGCAGCCAAGAAGTACGCAATTAAACCTGCGAGTCCCTGCAGAACAAAACTCACTGATTAGCCTCGTTTAATGAGAGACTAGCAAGAATGAAGAGCCCCCTCGCTTTCTTCCTCCCACCCCACCCTCTCTCTCTCTCTCTACCTCCTGCACTCGCTCCCCAACAATGCAGGTCGAGTCTTTCATCAGCCAGTCCCCTGGGTCTGACTTTGTGCTGTGCGTAACAGTCTCCTTAAACGCACAGAAAGAAGACACGATTAAGCTCTATTTCCTCCTGAAAGCTTTGGAAGAGGAAGTGACAGGCTGCATGGTATTAGAGACACTGATGTTCCTACGGCGGCCCTTCAAACTTCAAAGTACTGAGCCAAAAAAAAAAAGCTGTGTCTTAGAAAACCACTCAGCATTAATTTAGTCCAACAAGAAGCATGCCGCAAAATTCAAGCACACATGCTGATTTCCAGTGTTTTGTTACACTCCCTTTCATTATTTCTTCTCTCAGCAATACCTTCTCACGGCCAGCACAGGCAAAGTGCAGTTTTTCCTCCAGACAGAAAAACAACAGCCGACTAAAATCATTTTGCTTCCCTCTTCACAGTAAAAGCACAGCCCTCATCATGGGCGCCGTAATATCCAGGGTAAGGTGCCATTTCTTCTAGAGTGTGTCGCTGGAGGTCTGGGAGAGTGCGGAAGAAGCGGCGTGTTCTGTCCGGGGAGATGGAGCACGTCTGGGTTAATGATACAGAGCGGGGAGCTGGAAAGAGAAAACACAAGCCCTGGCCAGCGAGTGTTGGGAGCTCCTCTGCTTTCCAGAGTGGATCTCATTACGGCACCATTATCGCAGCCAGGACCGGCAGCAGCTCCAACACTCACTCAAGCAACCCCCCAACCCTCTCAGCCCAGCCCTGGAGCCCTGGGTCAGAATGAATCTGCCAGGCAGAAACACGTGTCCAGTGGCGAGTTAACCCCATCACCCACAGCTCTGAGATGAAGAGAGGGGAAGATCAGAGAGAATGAAACAAATTATGTGCAGCTCTAAACTGCAGGTGCAGTCACATGCCCGGTCATGCAGGGCCTTGTCTATGGGCTTAAGCCAAGCGACTGGGGCGGCCCTTACTTCACTAAAATTGTTATGCTGATATCATTTTAAATAAAATGAATATATTATAACTAGACAGGACTGCAAAATACAAACAAGACTTTTACCTCCCCGGTACTAACTGCCCAACAGCGTACTACACTAATGTAGTATTTGTAAAAGGGCTGAGCAGTGGTTTAGGGTAGTTGTGTGTACTGTGTCTACCACAGAAGTGGCAGCAAATAGAGATGGTGCTTATTGTACAATATTACGTGTAGGGCACAATGCAGCACATGCAAATAAGAAATAACAGTGGATCAATGATGCACAAACATGTAAAAGAGCAACAATTAACTGCTGGATTAGTGGAGAACAAGAGAGCCAAGCAGATTTTTATTGTTGACATGTTGTTCTACTTCGTAGTCCCTGTAGTCAAAGCATGGAAGTCACAAAAATAGGTCGCGCTGTAGCGTATATTACATATATCCACCTCTTAAGCCCACTGCCTATACATCTTGAAGTGAGGTTATTTACAAACACAGTAATGATCAAAAGAACACCCCAAATTACAGTGAAAGAAGTTACATGTTTAGGTAGTTTATATATATATATATATATATATATATATATATATATATATATATATATATAGTATATATATATATATATATATATATATATATATATATATATTATAATATACTAAGGTGTCATCTCTTTTGTACAGGTTGCACTGACATTTTAATATTCTATCCACTAGGTTAAGTACTGTATTCTCAGTATCTTAGGAGTAAGTGGTAGAAGTGTGTTCTCTGTATAGAATGTGTTTGCGTACAGTGGGGAGAACAAGTATTTGATACACTGCTGATTTTTCAGGTTTTCCCACTTGCAAAGCATGTAGAAGACTGTAATTTTTATCATAGGTACTCTTCAACTGTGAGTGATGGAATCTAAAACAAAAATCCAGAAAAATACATTGTATGATTTTTAAATAATTAATTTCCATTTTATTGTGGGAAATAAGCATTTGATACACCAGAAAAAGAAACTTAATATGTGGTACAGAAACCTTTGTTTGCAATTACAGAGATGAGACGTTTCCTGTAGTTCTTGACAAGGTTTGCACACACTGCAGCAGGGATTTTGGCCCACTCCTCCATACAGATCTCCTCCAGAGCCTTCAGGTTTCGTGGCTGTCGCTGGGCCACACGGACTTTAAGCTCCCTCCAAAGATTTTCTATTGGATTCAGGTCTGGAGACTGGCTAGGCCACTCCAGGACCTTAAGATGTTTCCTACGGAGCCACTCTTTAGTTGCCCTGGCTGTGTGTTTTGGGTCGTTATCATGCTGGAAGACCCAGCCACGACCCATCTTCAGTGCTCTTACTGAGGGAAGGAGGTTGTTGGCCAAAATCTCACGATACATGGCCCCATCCATCCTTCCCACAATACGGTGCAGTCGTCCTGTCCCCTTTGCAGAAAAGCATCCCCAAAGAATGATGTTTCCACCGCCATGCTTCACGGTTGGGATGGTGTTCTTGGGGTTGTACTCATCATTCTTCTTCCTCCAAATATGACGAGTGGAGTTTAAACCAAAAAGTTCTATTTTTGTCTCATCAGACCACATGACCTTCTCCCATTCCTCCTCTGGATCATTCAGATGGTCATTTGCAAACTTCAGACGGGCTTTGACATGCATTGGCTTGAGGAAGGGCACCTTGCGTGCACTGCAGGATTTTAATCCTTGACGGCGTAGAGTGTTACTGATTGTTCTCTTTGAGACTGTGGTCCCAGCTCTATTCAGGTCATTGACCAGGTCCTGCCGTGTAATTCTGGGCTCATTCCTCACCTTCCTCAAGATCATTGATGCTCCACGAGGTGAGATCTTGCATGGCGCCCCAGACCGAGGGAGATTATCCGTTATTTTGCATTTCTTCCATTTTCTAATAATTGCACCAACAGTTGTTGCCTTCTCACCAAGCTGCTTGCCTATTGTCCTGTAGCCCATCCCAGCCTTGTGCAGGTCTACAATTTTATCCCTGATGTCCTTACAAAGCTCTCTGGTCTTGGGCATTGTGGAGATGCTGGAGTCTGACTGTGTGGACAGGTGTCTTTTATACAGGTAACGAGTTCAAACATGTGCAGTTAATACAGGTAATGAGTGGAGAACAGGAGGGCTTCTTAAAGAAGAAGTAACATGTCTGTGAGAGCCAAAATTCTTACTGGTTGATAGATGATCAAATACTTATTTCCCACAATAAAATGGAAATTAATTATTTAAAAATCATACAATGTATTTTTCTGGATTTTTGTTTTAGATTCCATCACTCACAGTTGAAGAGTACCTATGATAAAAATTACAGTCTTCTACATGCTTTGCAAGTGGGAAAACCTGAAAAATCAGCAGTGTATCAAATACTTGTTCTCCCCACTGTATTTCCATTTAAAGGAGCAATATTTAAAATCACCCCTTATTTACACTTGAAAAAGCAATATGTAAGATGGATGATGCAATCAATACATACAATTTTAATATTTTTTAAACAATTCAAAATTAACCAACATCATCTATAAAGTGCAAAGAGGACAATTTTGATGGCATAACCCATCTATTACAACATATGTTCTACGAATTACATCAGTCAATTAACCAAAATATTATTTGGCCATATAAATAATCATTAGTTGCAGCTCTGATGAAAAATGTTATAGGAATTTGAGACCTGTTAACTCACCTAAGTTTCATGTACTGTAGTACAAAATGTTTAGAAGCTCAGTCACTGTCCATGCTGTTTATATCACAAAGCTTATCAGCTTAAGAATGACAGTTGTTTACATTCAGCAAATCAAAAACAGCCACATTTCTAATAGATTAAGAAATCTTGAGAGAGAGAGACCCGCTGCCAGTTATAATGAGGAGAAGAGATTCTTCTGAAGCTCTCTATAAAAGATATATACAGCACAGGCAAGTGTTCAAACAGCTTTCTGTCCAAACAACTGTGTGTATGCTCCTTCTGAATGACTGCTGTGCGCAAAAATCTAACCGTATGCCAGTGATCCTGACAAGCCCCGCCTTTCTCTCTCATGCATACACAAGGAGCCTATGCTGCTGTATGATGCATCGTTCCATAGCTTTGATCGCCCTGGATCATTGCCGTGCTATATGACAAGTGCAGCTCAGCAGGGCTGTGATTTAACATTTAAATAAACTGCAGAGTAGAAGCCATTCGTCACCACGCTGCCCGCGCTGTAACAAGAGGAGACATGTAAATGTCATTTCTCAAGCGAGAATCCACTGCAGTGCATGTTTCAAGGTAATTTTAGCCACAATACTGTATGTTTAAGTCAGAAAACATGCCCCAGATTTAATACAGCGCTTTACATCCCCAGCACTGCACAAAAATCCTGTACAAACAGGAAAGGAAAATGCCTGCATAAACATCAAACACCAAGCTGGCAAATAGGATTGAAACAAATTGAAGAAAAAAATAAACAAGAAAATGAAAATGAGCATATGAGTGCAGAAACAAACACACTGACCTGCTGCATCATTGGGGATCAGCAGCAAAGCATTAGCGTTGCTGCAGATGTTTATTGTTGACATGCCATTTCACTTTGCAGTCCATGCATTCGATGTTCAAAAGCCACAAAGATAGGCCATTTTGAGAGTACTGATTTAGTGATGGTCCGAAAACCGACACATTGCCCATTGCCCTTTATCTTGAAGTGATAAGGAGCTTTTTAACATAGACAACTTTTTGTATAAAGCACAAACACAGCCAATCACATCAGATGTTATTTACATATACTGTTGTGAGCAAATATTAAACATAAATTCACACACCCTATACAGGAACTGTTTCTATTTGCATTTCTATGCACTTTGCGCATGTTTCTGCTCATGTGCTCAGTTTAACATACTCAAAACACACTGCAAATATTACATGTGTAACTTCTACACAAAATGTACCTCACTTAAATCTTCAAGTGTGTTCTCTGTAGATTAAGTGTTCACTTATTTGCATTTAAAGGAGCAATGTGTATCATGATGTGATCAATATGTAAGATTTTAGTTTGAAATATTTAATGTATTTGTCAAATACATCTCAAAGATGTATTTGTGCTGCAGTAATAACTAAGTAAAAGAACAATGTTAAAAGAACATGAAGATGAAAACAAGAACATGAAGATGAAGTTTGATGCTGAACTTGAACGATTCTTCAGTCCGGTATACTGACGGATGGGGAGTCAGGAGCAGGAGGAGGGACTTTGTGATGCATAAATATGACAGCCTGTGTCATCTTACATATTAATCCTCTAAAAAAAATCAACAAAATATGTAATGTCACTAAGAGCACATTACATTATCAGATTTTAAGGGATGGTTAAAAAAGCAAAACAGCCTGTTTATTTCTAAGGGATAAAGAGAGGTTGGAAAGCAATTATTTTGGTACAAAAATTGCGTAACAGTGTACTCAGAGCGCATTTAAAAATCACTGCTAATGTTCCACCAAACTCTAGTGATTTTAAATATTCTTATGTCCCTGATGCTTACTTGTCTAACTTGTTTACTATTTCTTTTTTATAATATCCATTTAGAGCAGGTATACATTATGTTGAAAGGTGAAAGAAGTAGAAATACTGAGTTTGAAGAAAACAGAAGGCGAGCATGCGCTGCCGTGATTCACCCTGTAAAGCTTGTAGTAGTCATTTAAAAGTTGGAGGTACCAAGTTCGACTTGGAGGTAGTTTTTCAAATCCAAACCAACATTATGTTGATGAAGACATGATGACAGATGATTCATTCACATCCTCAGAAAATATGTCCTTTACTAGGTTCTCTTCATATACTCTTTCAATCTGCCTGCAAGTCATGCACGTGAGGTTGTCCGTAGCACAATAAATGTTGCAAAGTGATGTTCTGCAAATTGCATGCATATATTGCAACTACTTATTTCCACCAGAGAGGTCACCCAAATCCCCAAAACCTATAGAGTGTTGGTGTAATGTCCCCTTTTCTGTACAAACAAAAAAATTATTTCTGTATAAACATCAAATCTAAAGTGGATAAATAATATGGAAACAAGCAAATGAAGAGTAGTTGTTACAAACTGAATATGAGCATATGTGTACACACACACACACACACACACACACACACACACCCACACACACACACACACACACACACACTTAAAGAGGGATGGACTGGATGAGCATCTGCTGGCTCAGTGGGGAATAAAGGAGCAAGAGAAAAATCTGTTGGAGCTTCAGACTGAAACAACTGATTAGGCACTCGAACGCTGGAGCCTGTGCCAATGTTGAAACAACGCCGTGGCTCTGTGGCTGCATGGCTGAGAGTAGAGCAGGTGTTGCTGAAGCTCGCAGAAGCCCAGTCTTTATTCCCAGGCGAGAGAAAGAGCTGAACTCTGCTGGTATCATGAGAACGTCACAGTTCACCAGTTATGAGCATCTGCATCCAAGTTGGAGGTTCACATGCTGAAGTTTCCAAGTTCGGCAACATTAAAGTTTGCATACTAATTTCTGCAACATGAAGCTCTATTTGCCAAAGTCTGCGACATGCAGCTTTACAAGCTAAGACCTGACAAGTTCACACAAGTGTTATCCTTCACCTTAACTCATGGAGTACCTAACTAACCGATATTCAACGTCCTGGATGCAGTCACATGACGGCTTGTGAATATCTAAACATGTGACACACTTTCAACAATGCTTGGTCACTACATAAAACCAAACCAGATCATTGGAAGTTTGTTATCATAAGCTCGTTTGGTATCTAGGGTTCCAACCCATTATAAAATTCAATGCTGTAGTAACATGCTCTATATTTCACAACCTGGTATAATCTAACCCATTCTGACCCCATTTCAAGTTATGAAATAATTGCTGAGACAAGTTACCAGTATGCTACCAGTATTTTGAACTTAAAGTGGCTATAGAAGACACCATGTGACCTCTTTGTCACAATAAAACAGATCTTTAATTATCTAATTATATAATCTATATAAAACTAAGATCAGAGTTGAGTGCTACAACACTAGCTCAGACCCTAAAGTCTGCAACATCCAAGTTCACGTGCAATAATTTGAAACATACAGCTTCACTTCCTAAAAATCTGTAACATCCAAGTTCCAAGCTTTATATGCTAAGGTCAGTAACATGCACATTCATATGTATGCATAAATAAACCTGCAACATGGAGAAACCCGGAGGTTCACACAGTAGAATATACCCAGCTTCAGATGCTAAAATGCAGGTTCACCTATTAAAATTGCAGAACACAGGGTTAGTAGCATCAAATGCTAAAGCCTGAGTCATGGAACTATTTGTTTCTGCTTCTGCTAGAATGCTTGAACATGTAGTGCTCATTTAGACCACTGTTGGGTTGTGTGCTGTTTAATGAATGGTAGGACTATATTTTATATGGTTTTATATTTGTTTTTTTCTTTATAAGCATTATTATTGTTTTATTCAGTGTTTAAATGACATAAAAATAAAAACAAGGCTTTGATAAGACAACGACATCTGCAACTCCTCCTCCAAAATGCGCACTGTGCTTGTTAAATTTATTATATAGTAGTTCTGTTGACACACAAAGCACCAAAAATCACAAACTTGCTTCTGAATGCTCATTCTTTCCCTTTACTTTCTTTGTTTTATTCGTCCTCTCCTCCTCTATTCTTTGTGTCTCATTCCTCCCGCTCTTTTCACAGCTCCCGTCAGCACTGTCCTGCTCTGTGGTCAGAGACAGAGTGAGAGCATTCATCATCTGAGCTCTCCAAATAAAGACATGGCAGACTAGACCGGATCGATAACCTGTTAGTGACCAGCATGACTCTCATGTCAGGCAATCATCTGACAGCTCGAACAGACCAGGGTGTCTGTTATAGACTACGGTCTATAAGGGACAAAAAATGACCACAAAAACTGTGTTCAGTACAAGCGCCCACACCCTCCCTTCCTCCACACACACACACGCGCTACACAGAGGAAAGGTGAGAGCAGTGTTCAAAGCAATGATCCAACCTGCCATTTCTGCACTGTTTCAGGGCACGTACTAATGACCTTTGAGATAGAACACAAATATTGGCCTGACAGTACCATAAACACAATATTTAGTCTGGCTGTAATGGTGGAGCCAAACATAACACAGTCAACCTTGTACAGCTTATTCAGTCTGGACAGCAAACAAGGCAGTGTTTCTGCGCAGAGAGGTCATCTATTTTGTTATTTTATTTGAAGAAGACTAATACTGCACATGTTAATAGTAATACTGCTGTTGCTTCTGTTACTGCTACTCCTTAGATAGTCAGTTCCAAGATGGTCAGTTCACATACACCCCTACTGCACAAACTGCTGAAACTGTGCCAGAATATTCAAGCTGGTTAGTTTCTCACACATGCAGACACGGGTTCGAAGCTAAAGTGTTCTTTCCAGCTTTTTTATAAGGACAACGAAAGCTCTCAGTGATTATTAATTTACTTACTAAAGTATTGCAAAGACGTCAGTGTTGTCCCCCTTGATAAATGTTTCTATACTACAGATATACACTTTGCAAAACATCTTTTTTTCCATAAGCTGCGCAAGACTATTCTCATTCTACATAGGACACTATGATAGGGCAAACCTTCACGTGTCAGTTATGCTCTGGATCATCTATTTGTACGTCCGGGGTGGTCATACAATAATTAACAATTTAGAGCAGGTAGTGAATAGTGTCTGTAGGGAGAAACTCGACCTGCTAACTATCGTAATCATGCTTTCCTTATCTGTCCTACATAACCTCTGTACTAGTTATCAGATGTCCTATAGGTTAGCGAAATAACCAAAATGGCACGAAAGCCTCAGTTTACTGCTGAAGAGGTCTATTTAAATCAGCACGTTATTTTCTCAAAACTAAAAAATTCAGTTACAAATACTGCCAAAAAGAAAGTCATGGCAAGAGATCACTGTGAAGATAAATTCAGTGGGAAACAGATGGAGTCGCACTGTAGAGGATGTGAGGGCAAAATAGAGAGACTATGCCAGTGTGACGAAGAGGAAGGCTGCAGCTTTAAGGAGGCAGCAACAAAGAACTGGTGGTGGAAGCAGCACTCTGCCACCTCTTACTCCTGATGAGGAGAGGGTGTTGGCCATCCTAGGCCCAGAAGTGCTAGATGGAGTCCCAGGTGGCATAGATGTCTGTGGCATGCACACCTCCCAGACATCAACACCCCACCTGATCCCCAGGGCCCTTCAACATCAGGCACTGCCACACTGAGCACTATAACATCTCTCACTCCCCCACAGGGCCCCTCAACACTGGGCACTCCACGGCCTCAGGCCCTCAGGGCTGCACTGTCCCCTGCCCTCCCAGAATCCCCTCAGTCTGGGAGCTCCTCTACCCATCCTGCTGCCTCTCCACAGCAGCCCTTACATACCCAGGCCTGTTGGCACAGAAAAATCCGCTGCCATTGCAGTGAAGAGCTCCTCAAGTCTGAGGGAGAAAAAAATCTATTCTGAGGGGCATCAGGGAGGTACTGGCAGCCCTGAGGGAACAGAATGAGCGGCACCATGAGGAGACTATGGCCTACCGGACGGAGAAATTGGCCTTACTGGCCTTACTGCCCAGTTTCACAATGTATCTCCCCCCTCTGAAAGTAAGATACTATTGCTATTTATTTGCATTGCATTATATACTGGTGGCATAAACAGCAATTCTTTTCTTTAACAGACCCTGAGTGATCCTTCCTGCATCCCCATCCCTTTAACCCATTTTTTTCCCCTTGGTCTAGTCGTGGTGAGGTGCATACTGTATCTATTTAAAGAGCCATGTTGGCACTCCTTCAGTAAATTGGAAATAAAATATTTAAATTAATCTTGGACTACTAGATTTTGATTACTATACCCCAATGTGTAGCTATAATGTCATGTTGTTTCAATAAGCTATTTTAAGACAAGCTGAGAAATACACAAAACAATAACACGGTGTTCAGGAAACAACAGCTGTTAATCCTTTAATCAGAATTAGTCTCTCCTGTTCCTTCTATTAAAACGCACATTTTTATTAGTTTATTTCATAATGGTCACTCTTAGTTCTAAAACATCAGGTCTAAAAAACAGAGCGCATGATGAGGTATTGAAAGGTGATGACTGGGTATTAATACTAGGTCTATATTTGCTTGAACGATTTACCCTACAACCTAACATCTCTTGAACAGGGACCAGCAACATTTAGCCTATTTAACCACCTCCTGCTCTACCAGTGACACCACAGAAACACCTGAGAGTGAAATAATGCTAGAAAAGCAGAGCCTGTCTAACGGTACACAGCTAACACGCACATGGATTATAGCGATATTATTCAAAGAATGCAGCTGTAAGTATAAACAAAGAAATACACTGGGATGTATGTTGGGAACTACACGTTCAAAGCATTTGACAGTATAAATGTTCGTACCCGGAGTTTGATGTTAATTTTTTTAGCTTACTGACACGTAACCACGCTGTAGCTCCAACTACTCAACTTAACGACAGTGTTTGTGAATGTTCGGTGGAACTACGGTTTTGGGAAACACCTGTGTCGCTTAACGATGGTTCGGACTATGTAAGTGACCAACGTGATTACCTCCATAGTTTGAACCATGGTTTTTGGAAACACTTGCGTCGCAGCTGTGTCGTTCCAGCTATGTTAGTTGATAACGTAGTTGGGGAAACGCATCCCTGATTGGCTGAGAGGTATTGTGAGTGTCCTAGTATCTAGTACAGCATATACTTAAAGGCTTACTGTCACTGCAACCACTGATTCTACTAAATATTAAACTAATAATATTTAAATAGTATGCTAAATTCACAAACTGATTTAGTTTGAGACCTAATTTATATTCAGCCTGAATCTCAGAGTTATAACCGAATCCACAGCATGGCAGTCCCACTAGTCACCAGTGAATCTGTTATGTTACTCAGTCAAAGAAATGCTCATCCTCTCAGGCTTAACATGGCTAGGACCACCCTCTTTAAAGGTTGGAGAACAATATGACTGACATGCAAAATAAACAGCTACAAACCACTGCATTTGTGAAAGGCAAACGACTATGAAATCAGAACTACAGCAGACAGACAAAACAGACGAAGTGGTATGCTCATCTGCAAACACATGAGATTATCTGCCTCAAACAAGCAATAGCTTACATAGATGGGATCCAGTGACCTTCACAAATCAATTGACTATATCTTTTCATTAAGCGCTGTAGAAAGGACACCCTGCTCAAATATCAAGAGAAAAATTTGTACAGCTAGCACCGGCTTTATTAAAGACCTAAGATGAAAACAAGTCCAGGGGTATCACATTCAACCTTCTTGCATGTCCAAACGTTCTGGGCTGATGTTCACTGCATATTTTAAGTGGAGTACTCCTGATTGATTCGGATGGAAGTTTTTTCTATTTCATCCTTTTTTAGAATGGACAAAGCCCTCGTGTGGGTCATGCAGGCCCCTTCACATAATCCATTCCTGCCTCTGATTTCCCAGCCCTGCTCTTAACACTCTCACACACATAATGTCCCGTCTGAAGTTCCACTTATACCCACATCCAGCATTACAGCCCATGAGACAGAAAGGGGTGGGGGTGAACTTAGAAAAAGGCAGACAGAGAGACAGAGGGAGAGTAAGAGAGAGAGTGAGTGAGAGAGAGAGAGAGAGAGAGAGAGAGAGAGAGAGAGAGAGAGAGACGCAGAGAGAGAGAGAGAGAGAGAGAGAGAGAGAGAGAGAGAGAGAGAGAGAGAGAGAGAGAGAGAAATACAGACAGGGAAACCCACTCAAGGTTAATGACACTGGAAACACCTGAACAGGCAGAATAAAAAGACTAATAGCTCATCTAGTGCATGCATTCATGCAGAGAGAGAGAGAGAGAGATAATAAGAGAGAGTAACATAGAGAGAGAGAGTGAGAGAGAAAAAGCAGGTGAGGTGTTCTCTCCTGTTTCACTCTCCTAAATGTGTAAGAATCCCTGTACAGGCTCCTGCTGCTAATGCAATCTCACCATTCTGTTAATGTAGCACTTCAGGAGCCATCTCTGCTTTCCATTCACTCACAGACAGAGAGAGAGAGAGAGCGAGGCGGGTGAGAGAGAGAGAGAGAGAGAGAGAGAGAGAGAGAGAGAGAGAGAGAGAGAGAGAGAGAGAGAGAGCGAGGCGGGTGAGAGAGAGAGAGAGAGAGAGAGAGAGAGAGAGAGCGCGTAACAGGGCATGTTAGTTAAAGAGTGCCAGGCAGTGAGAGAGATGAGAAGAAGGAAGGTGAGGAGAGAGTAAAGCACAGGAGAAAGTCCAAGTGGAAAACGTTAGTAAAACACAAGAGAAAAGCAAAAGAGAGAGAAGGAGGGAGAGAGGGAGGGAGAGGAGAGAGAGAAAAAAGGAGAAAGAAAATGAGAAAAAAAAACTTATGAAATGAGTATGTGAGAGAGAAACAAAGAACAAGAGAGAGAGAAAAGAAAAAGGAATGTTTGATTTACACGTAAGGATGAAGTACATAGCCAGCGAGGGCAGAACTACACACACCCACACGCGCATTCATGAGGACTCGTCTCAGCCCTATCCCAAAACTTCAAGAGCTCCTGGCTCCCATCTGGAAAAACCCGCTGCGGCAATTAGGGATGCCTCATCGTCTTGAGGTTAATTAAATCTCCTCGAATGCCAAAGCGAGAGGAATGACTACACTACCCACAGATCAGTGAGGCACAGGCTGCACGTTCTGCCTGCGAAAGCGTGTAATTTCCTGTGGCGAGAGGATAAAGCATGACCCTCACCCAGCTCTAAAAACCACTGATGACTCGTGTGAATACCTCTCCAAAGGGTTTCACCGTGATATTGGCATAGCTTCGACTGCAATTTAAAAGACAAAAGAGTCACCACTTAGTATGCACAACATCCTTCGGTGCTATTTACAAACGTACAGGGCCAATTACAGCACGGGCACCAATTCATTCCTCTGGCAAGCCTGAGTTCAGACACATCACACCAATTCCAGCGGTGGAATTATGCCTCGGTAGTAGGCGATAATGCGTAGGAGGAGAAAACAAAACAGTAAAAAAGACACCAAATTCATCTTTAAGAGAATTTGCTAAGTGCTAAAATCATGATTTACCCTGTATTAAACGTTAAGTACTTTTTAACAATGTTCATCCACATTCTAAATGCCAACTGCAACGACCAGTTAGAGGCAAACCGTCTATCATTAGGGAGCCATTAGAGGGATGCTATCTAAATGGTGTTTGACCCCCGAGAGCAGCAGAAAAGTGAATAGAGGGTCTTACCGTTATCTGTGGCCATGAAGACTGCACTGTAGCGGTTGTTGTGGACATGGGGGGATTCACGATCCAGGGTGGCTGTGGTGTTGACCATGCCTTTGACCGGGTTTACACTTAGCCAGCCTGCTGGGTCTCGTAGCACTGCAAACCTAACGATGAGAACGCAGGAGAGGAGGGGATTTACACATGATCACATAGACAGCAGGCTCAAGGCCATCACAGCTCACAGAGATCAATGTTACTTTTAAAGCTCTGCTTAGCCTTTAAGCGACTGGCCAAAAATAAATAATGTACAGTTTCCTCTTACTTGCATGGTGCATGATCCATACATGCTTGATTGAGGGAGGCATGGCCTTAGGGAATGTGAATAACAGTGAAGTTAAGGCAGAACTATGTGTGTATGTGTACCTATGTGTATACATGCTGAAATATGGTATGTGTAGCAGCTGCAAGTCACCTTGTAAAGACTGAACTGCTGTTGCAGACCTTAACATATGGCTTTTCATATTACTGTCTTTAAAAGGCCTGATAGCGTCAATGTTTAGGTCTTAAAGGCAAATATTATATACTGTAATAAAGAAGTGATGATGACAATAGTAGATAATTCACTGACATCCTCAGGAGACATGGTTTGCACCAAGTTTTTACTAAGCTCTCTTTACTTCATTAAACCACTCACTCAGGTTCATCCACCTAGGGAAGGGGCCCAAAGCACAACCGACATTACAAAATGTTTCATCTGCATATTGCATACACTGTTCTCTAACAACTACCACCAGGGAGGTCACCAAATCCCATAATCTTACATAGTGTGGCTTTGATTTACAGTATATGCTAAATCCCTGTTATTTACAATAACAAAAATGGTGTAACAAGCTATTAGCACCAGTTATTACAATCTGTTTGTTGTTCATAATGTAAAGTGATTTGCTAAAAGAAAGTATCTGTGTTTTATTGCCAGTGTTCCAAAGCAGTGGTTATCCATGCATATATAACAGGAATAGGGTAAATTATACTCCTTTTTCACACATATATACTGTATGTCCATTTCAAGCGATGTAAGTGACCCGGCCCACATACTTCTGTACATCCTTTACGTCTGTATAAATGTTATGCAATGCATTCTCTAGAGCGCAGTCAAGAGTCAACCCTTTTTTGACAACAACATACACAATGTCCGGGGGAAGTGCCATTATATCAATATCATTTGTAAATTTCCTTAGGATTTGTCCTGGGTGGACAGCAAGTTAGTTGTTAAACTTGCTGTCTTAGACCCAGACCCACTACTTCTTGGCCTCGGTTAAACCTGGTCACCTGATGCATCTTGAGTATCAGGATTCCTGGATAAGGACAAGCCACATTAAAATGCATAAACAGATACAAAGCCGTTTACTCAAACCACTTCAGGATGTGAGTTTGAGCCACGTGCAGTAGCAGTGTAAACACATCCACAGCCCAAACTCCTCCCCACTCAGTACATCACTGCATGTGATCTGTGTCTGCGAGGAAGATAATCTTGGAGGAAGCACATGGTTGGGGACCAGACAGAACGCAATGCAATGTAACAGCAATCTGGACAGACACTACAGTGCAAAACAAACAGATGACAGAGGCTGAACAGATAAACAACTGATTTACATATTCCATCCCACACGATAATCAGATTTCAGTCCTACCCAGAGACACTATTGACAAGCAAGTGTAAATGCATCTGGCTAAAACCATATCGGGATACAATCCAGATACTAGTCACAAAGTGACCAGTTGTAAACAAGGTCCTTGTCGTCCAATTACAACCTAAAATGGAAAACTCTACAAAAACACAAAACATATCATTTCATTCTATTTTCTCCTCAACTTTTCTTTTTCATTTCCATTGTTTGGAATAATTAACCAACATTTCCTTTCACTCAAGCTTCTTTGGAATGTACGGTACAGTAATAAAACAGAAGTTGTTAGGGGGCAAAGATGGGGGCACCCTCATGGCTGAGTGCCCACACCCAGCCACTAATGCCATTTGTTTTTAAGAACTGTGGAGGCAGAAGGGCAGGTGGTCTATATGTGCGCACGCCTACTATAATAGACTGTCTCATGTGTTGTTTGACATTGTACAGTATGATGCCTAGCTAATTCTGAAGCCTGAATTTTGTCTTTTTGTGCCCAAAACAACACCCACCTGTCACAATTTGAGGGATGTGTGTGATGATTTTAGAAATGAAGTTTGTACAATGCATAGGGGCTGCAGGTCCCCAAAAACCATACAAAACCTCATCATACAAAACATCAGCAAAAAAACGTACTTACTGTGTCTTGTTCTTATTTTATCGCATTCTTGTTCTGTCATGGCATATAATTGGGGTGATTGGAGTGCAGGGCCTACCAGGTAGGATATTGGTTAGGCCCCCAAATGTTAAGGAACTGGTTATAGATATCCACTTCATATTAGCTACGTTAGCCTCATAGATCCATTGCACAACTAAAGAAGGAGGTTTTGGACATACAGATTTGGACATACAGATCACCAAACACTGTATTTGAGGTATAGGGAAAATTGTGGGAATTAGATTTTTCACCAAAGCATCATTCTAAAATTGTCTGTGTTTCCTGTATGAAAGGCACAGATTTGATATCAGTTCTCTGATACCATATTAACATTACCCTTTCGTTATGGAAAAGCGAGAGAATGTAAAGGCTGGAAGATGAATGATGAGCATGAGTAAAGTTGATTTGTTTCTGTGTGCACTGTGGCATTCGTGCTAAAACCCTGGTGTTACTCTTTCACAAATGAAGCAGAGGGTGAGGGTATGTGAACTGATGTGGACCCTGGATGTTTAGAAGCCCACGTGATAAACGACTCGTGGAAAATCCTTCAGGAGTAATGAGCTATTTAACAGTCGATGATATCTCAGGCATGACCTCTATAGCACACTGCTGAAGTGTATGTGTATGTGCGCGTGGTAGTGGTGCTTGAATTCTCATCTGGGCTCGTGTCAGTGGTTTCTGATTTACAGGGTCATTCACAGACAAATGCACAAAAGGAAATGCGGAGTACTCTGCTTCTACCGCTCTCAGCAAACCCACTGAGACTCTTTCAAAGTGAGAGACAGATGGGCAGCTTTAGCTTTCAAGAGCCTTATTTGACGTAAATATACAGCCTTAAAAAGACTATATCCTATATTTATTGTGTTTGTTCCCCTGAGGAAAAACCAAGAACAGTTATGATTCATCTTAAAACAACTTCTCTCTGTACCATAGAGTCGACTCGAGAACAGGCTCAGAACATGTTTGTGTCTCCGTGCCCTTTAAACTGATATGTATGTAAATGACTTCTTTTCTGATTGGCTGGCCTGTCTTGTGCCTTGTGCTTTTCAGAAAGCAGTCAAGGCCAAAACACTCCTTGAAAATTCAGCGTGGATGGCTACACTGCTGTACACTGCTAAAAGGGTAGATAAGACCATTTCACAATAAGAGCACTTACAGTTGACCAGGCAGATATTTCACAAACTGACTTGTGGTCATCCTGTGACAGTGCTATGTCCTTGAGCTCTTCAGCATGACCCATTCTATTGCCTCTATGGAGATAGCATGCTTGTGTGCTTGAATGCATACACACATGAGTAATGCCAACATCCTTTTAGACATATAGTGTATTTTTATGTATGTAGTTTGTGACGTCACAAAAATACCGACTGTATAGACATGGGAATAACAGGTTAAATGTTCTACAGTTTAGATGCTACATTAAACACTTATTTGGAAAAGGAAAGGACATTTTTTTTTCCATCATATGGGCCCTTTAAAAGAGCGTGAATATCTCAGCCGAGATGAATTCCCTCTCCTTCGTAACCCCTTGAGAACGTGCTCACTGAAGTGAAGACAAACTGGAGAACAATGAATTCCTTCCCAGTTTATTAACCTCTGCACTGCGGACATCTTACTTTCTTTAACCTGCTGTTTTAGCATGCAGGCTGTAGGAATCAGTCAGGGTTTAGCGCCACTACAAGCTTTCAGTTCACATTTTACAGCTGAATAGCTGCAGTTTGCATGCACAAAACACAATGATGCTACTGTATCACGTCTCTCTAAATATATCACACCCCCACACAAACATGCGCTCACACATTACTCGCATTCCCCTGAGACAGCTACCGCATCCCTGTGTGGGTGGGTGTGTGTATGAGTGAGGTGACACACCTCTCAGTGGTAGACAAATTGTCTCTGAGCCGAAGCTCCTGGCCTAACAGAGCGAGACAAAGCCTTGGGAAATGGCTTTGTAATCAGCCTCCACACTTAAGCTCACAAAAAGAGAAATGACACACATACACAGAGCTCCCCCTCACTCCGAGTTCGTCCTTCACTCTTTTTCTCTCGCTCACTCACTCTCATCTGACATACATACATGCTCATTTGCATTCTAAGAAAAAGAAAAACGTATTCCAACCCATAATATCTACGTTACTGTGAAAAATACATACAAGACATGTTATTATATATTATATATATAAATATATACACACATGGACAAAATTGTAGGTACCCCTCGGTTAATGAAAGAAAAACCCACAATGGTAACAGACATAACTTTAATCTGACAAAAGTATTCTATGAAAATTCTATGAAAACGAACAAAAGTCAGATATTGGTTTTCAACCATGCTTCAACAGAATTATTAAAAAAATGAACTCCTGAAACAGGCCTGGACAGAAATGATGGTACCCCTGAAAAATATGACCAAAGGGACATGTTAAATCAAAGTGTGTTCACTAATTAGCATCACAGGTGTCTACAATCTTGTAATCAGTCAGTGGGCCTATATATAGGGCTACAGGTAGTCACTGTGCTGTTTAGTGACAAGGTGTGTACCACACTCAGCATAGACCAGAGGAAGCAAAGGAAAGATTTGTCTCAGGACATTAGAAAGACAATTATAGACAAGCATGTTAAAGGTAAAGGTTATAAGACCATCTCCAAGCAGCTTGATGTTCCTGTGACTACAGTTGCATATATTATTCAGAAATTTAAGATCCATGGGACTGTAGTCAACCCGTAGTTTTTCCCCAGGTCTGCACACACTGCAGCAGGAATTTCACCCATTCCTCCACACAGATCTTCTCCAGATTACTCAGGTTTCTGGGCTGTCGCTGAAAAACACAGAGTTTGAGCTCCCTCCAAAGATTTTCTATAGGGTTTAGGTCTGGAGACTGGCTAGGCCATAACCTTGATATGCTTCTTACGGAGCCACTCCTTGGTTATCCTGGCTGTGTGCTTTTGTCATTGTCATGTTGGAAGACCCAGCCACGACCCATCTTCAGTGCTCTAACTGAGGGAAGGAGGTTGTTCCCCAAAATCTCGCAATACATGGCCCCGGTCATCCTCTCCTTAATACAGTGCAGTCGTCCTGTCCCATGTGCAGAGAAACACCCCCAGAGCATGATGCTTCCACCCCCATACTGTACTTCACAGTAGGGATGGTGTTTTTGGGATGGTACTCATCATTCCTCGTCCTCCAAACACGGCGAGTGGAATTAAGACCATCTGACCACAGAACTTTTTCCCATGACTCCTCTGGATCATCCAAATGGTCATGGGCAAACTTAAGACGGGCCTGGACGTGTGCTGATTTAAGCAGGGGAACCTTCCGTGCCAAACTATGACGTCTTAGTGTATTACCCACAGTAACCTTGGAAACAGTGGTGCCAGCTCTCTTCAGGTCATTGACCAGCTCCTCCTGTGTAGTTCTGGGCTGATTCCTCACCTTTCTTAGGATCATTGATACGCCACGAGGTGAGATCTTGCGTGGAGCCCCAGTCCGAGGGAGATTGACAGTCATGTTTATCTTCTTCCATTTTCTAATAATTACTCCAACAGTTGATCTTTTTTCACCAAGCTGCTTGGCAATTGCCCCGTAGCCCTTTCCAGCCTTGTGGAGGTCAACAGTTTTTTCTCTGGTGTCTTTGGACAGCTCTTTGGTCTTAGCCATGTTAGTAGTTGGAGTCTTACTGATTGTGTGGGGTGGACAGGTGTCTTTATGCACCTAACGACCTCAAACAGGTGCTTCTAATTTAGAATAATAAGTGGAGTGGAGGTGGAGTCTTTAGAGGCGGACTAACAGGTCTTTGGGGGCCAGAATATTTGCTGATTGGCAGGTGTTCAAATACTTATTTACAGCAGTAACATAAATTATTAAAAAATCATACATTGTGATTTCCAGATTTTTTTTTTAGATTATGTCTCTCACAGTGGACATGCACCTAAGATGAAAATTTCAGACCCCTCTATGATTTCTAAGTGGGAGAACTTGCAAAGTCGCAGGGTGTTCAAATACTTATTTTCCTCACTGTGTGTATATATATATATATATATGGGTGTGTGTTGTATTAGTTTCTATCCTGAAAGCCCTCCGGAACAAGTTGCTGGACCCCATCAACCTTTACAAGCTAGACTGTAGTAGGTTGTTTTAGAGTATTACATTTTTACTATGTTAGCTCCTTGTGTTGTGCCAAGTTTACTGGTAGGTGTGCATTAAGTATTGTGTTACGAGATTATGTCGCCTTGTAACAGGGGAAAGTCTGGAATTGCAACAAGGCGTTTCAGGTAGCTGAGAAAAGTTGTTTCTGTGGGAAAGAGTTTCTTCCTCAGGGAAGTACTTGCTCTTTGTAGACAGCTTGCTTGCACATAAGGCCAAATAACACACTAAAGAACAGAGAAAAACTGGAAAAGCATAATAATAGGTCCTCTTTAAAGCTTTTCACATTGAGAGATAGGACCAAATCACGCAAAAATGAGAAACAACTCAGTATAGACGCGGAGTGACACGTGTGTATGTGTCTGGATGTGTGACACATAACAACAAACCATACGTCTTGGTGCGGATCAGTGACCCCGACACAGATTTGTTATTGGTCTCCACCAAGACAAAAGTAGATCTTGTCATTGAAGAGGACACACTGCCAATCTGAGTCACGCGATAACAATCTGGCATGACACCATTGCAGTCTTTGGTGGCACTGACGTGGTGTTAAGGGTACTCTTAACTGTCTGTGTAGTCCTGTGTCCACACAGCTGTCTACCAATGGTGGTGGCATTAACAGGATGGGTCATGGAGGGCATCACTGCTTGCTGAATGTCTGCAATTGTGGCTGTTGGGTCAGTCAGATACAGCAGTTAGGTCCATCCTTCCTACATCACTTCACGCTCATTTGCACGTCTTAAATCTTTGGCCATCATTTGGGTGCAATTATTTGTGTATCTATTTTTTAGATATTGAGTGTAAATAAATGAAGGGGTTGTTACCTTAGTACCATACTGTATGTATAGATACATCATCAGGTAACTAAACATGAAAAGGGTTCACATTTCCAGAGGAATCCATACATACAGCATGCTCTAGGACAAACAACGGCAACAATTGTACACACTCGCTCACATATCGATTTAAGTGCTAAATTCAGGTTGATATTACAGCTGTACTGCTCTCACAGGCGATTAACCTTGCTATTTCCTCTATCTCTCAACAATAAAAACACATCTTGCGCACTGCGTCTCGACTTATCAGCGTTTTATCCTAACACTTCCCCAGGAAATATGCTCTTCTGCATGAAGACGAGCTCATCTTTGAAAAACAAGCTAGCATGAGATTATCATCACGCTGCTCTGGGTACAAACACCTCGCTCTCAGATTCAGATGTGCTACTGAGCTGTTTGTAAAATCATTTGCTATTCGCTGATGAAATCTCTCCGGTTCCAGTGTGAGCGGCAAAGCCATAAAATGCTCGGCATGCAGTCTGCTGCAATTGGTTCATTGTTATGTGGCTGGAGCAGACAGGAACGGAAAAGAAAATGATTCATACAGACGATACCGGGTTCAAACTGACTGTGACTTTAATTCGAATTTGAAGAGAAGACTGAGGTAAACTGTCCCAGTAGGAACACTGGTATATGCACGCATTCTGACACACACACACCCAACCAAAGCATCCTAACAGTCACTTATATGGTGATTTATTCACGACTGCACTGTATTAAGGAGAGGATGACCGGGGCCATGTATTGCGAGATTTTGGGGAACAACCTCCTTCCCTCAGTTAGAGCATTGAAGATGGGTCGTGGCTGGGTCTTCCAACATGACAATGACCCAAAGCACACAGCCAGGATAACCAAGGAGTGGCTCCGTAAGAAGCATATCAAGGTTATGGAGTGGCCTAGTCACAAGAATATATAAGCAATAGTGGGAAGCAGAAGGAATTATTACTATGTTGCATTTATATTTGCTGAAGTTACTAAGAATAGAAACATTCGCAGATGCTCTTCTGGAGATACTCTTGCTGCTGCTGCTACTACTACTTATAATACTATAAAAAAATCATGGTAAGGCCATCATTCTGAGGAGGTGATGGAAGCAAAAAAAGTGAAAGTAAAACAACATAATAAACAAGCAGTTCAGTAAAAATTGTAGAATACTGTCACTGTTAATTTGGGTTAATTGTAATTACCCTTCTAATAAAGAACAAAACTGCAAATGTCACATGAACTTTACCAATGAGAGCTGTGAAATGTTTTCCCCAAGATCGAAAGCTGTTTTGTTTGAAGTGCGAAATATGAAACTGTGGTCTGACGATATCCTGAAATGTACTGATGGCATTTTATGGCATATCTTGTGGTGTTAGGATAGGATTACAAAGGATAGGATTACATAGGATTTCAAATCACCCAACAGGTTTAACAATTCCATTATGTGATTTCAGGCTTGCTTTATGGGGTAAAACTAATGCAACATTAGTCGGTTGAATCCTACATGAAGCGAAATTGCACTCAAGTTACACAACCTAAAGTGTCCTGCAACTCACTTGAAAATCAGACGCAACTGTTGCAGGCGGCTTCAACAAAAGCAAGTTTTATGAATCGATGGTACAGAAACGCATCATGTGATCATTTTGAACAGCATCTTTAAAAAGGCTGAGGTCACTGGATCACTGGACAAAAATAAAAACAGAATAGTTAACTAGGTGGTCGAAAAAGAGATACCTCTCTCAAATGATTATTTTTAATTTTGTCATAGAAGCAAATGTGGGTTTCTCAAAGCTGTCATTTTTGTCACCAGCCACGTTAACTAGCTTTCTAACAGTGTTTCCAGTCTCTGTATTTTCATGTAACATTCAATGCATAATGAAAACACACTCATTGCAATCACATTAAACTGTAGGTAAACTTGCATAGGTGATGCCTCTTCAAATTCCAACATGAAAACTAAACCACTTATGATGGCAATTTAAACTTGCCATGTTAAACTTGCTCATACACTCCAATGCTACAAAACAAATCCATGCCCGACAACAACACTTTAGTATCTTTTCTGTATACTTTATGCAGTTTTTTATGTAATTGTCACCAACAAAACAGATTTTACCCAGCGTACACTGTATAAATATAGGCAAAGGCACCTTGTTTAAACTAAGAAATTTGTAAAGCAGATTTGTTCTTATGTTTTCTCTTATACCCTGATACTGGCATTGGCATACATCGGCCCAGTACCAATACAGTGTACTGAATCAATGCCATTTGTGAGATGTAATGCTCATCTAATAGAGAGGGCCTGGCTCACACGATGGGTCATACAGTCTATGTGGAAACTCTCACTAAACCAACCCACCTCCCTCTGTAGGCACACACCGCTCTACTCCATTAGCCTCCTCTCAAGGTCATTAGTGCCTCATTAAAAAGACATTATGCAAATTGATATCTTATCTATATGGGATACATGCTAATTAGGCCTATCATAAATAAGCTGTCAAAGACATTTTCTGATATTTGGAGACGTAATGTATGTGGATTCCAATATGCTCACTGACTCCTTTATGCACCTCCATACATACTGCACACACCCACACAAAAGAAGACCTTGTGGCAAAAGTCATTTATACTTTTTGCTGGCCTAGTGAAAGACGCAGTGGTAAGGTGACTTGTCCGAGTTTCTGCTTGAGTAGTAGAATTTCCCGCTGCGCTGCAAGGCACGTCCGGATATGACCCCCAAAACCCCAGAACTGCACACAATTCTTTTTCTATCTGACATTAGCTATGATAGCTCTCTCCTGAGGAAAAAACTACCACAGCTGAAGAATAGAAGAGAGTCCACTCAGGAGTCTGTCGGTGCTTGTTTGTATATAAGTCTGTGTTATAGCAGTGTTTTCTTTTATTTCTACATATTGTTTTCTGAAAGATGTTTATGATTTGTGTCAATCACTAATATTTTGCATCCTTACACTTATTATATCTAATATACCATAATAACCTCACTGACAGGACCAGTTCGTGTTCAGTTTGGATGCTGTGTCCCGAATGCTTGTCTGTGGTCCACTTTTCACACCCTTCCCTTGCCGCACACTTTAAACCAAGTTTAACCAGTTGGAAAATCTCAAGGGTTTCAGCAAGTCACCACAATGACCACACAGAAGCAACATGTTGAAATAGAAGGGAACCACTGCACAATGAACTAGCTCATCTTATACTTGGAGCATACTAGTAGTTAACATTTGTTATACTAGCTATTTGCTTTTGGTAATGCTTCACCTGCCAAAACTGGATAACATCATGCAGCATGCCTGCTCCTTACAGGTTATGGTTGAGGTTGCGATGCTAATAAAGGTGGAACTGCTCCACTCCTCAGGCGTTTGTCAAAGACTGAGCAAAGCCTGCTCAATATTATCCAAGTTTTGAGAATGTGTCCTGAGTGAATTAAATTCAAAACAATGTTTTGAAGACTACAAGATCTTGTGAATGACTTGGGAGGTAAAGTTGGCTTCCTGTCTGCCAGCTTCTTTTACAAATGACATCTTAAATGGTGCTGGAGTCATATTCTGGTGCATGCACAAGCATTTAAGGTTTAATGGAACATCTGATTTGGTGTTGTGGGCAGTTATCGTAACAGTCTGTGTGCATCTAGTCCTGGGTTGGGCAGCAGTCTGCCAATGGTGCTGGCACTAACAGGATAACTCATAGAGATATCACTGCTCATTGAATGTTCACAATTGTGGCTGTTGGATCACTCCATTCATGCTGAACTATCCGTTGGTTCTCCCTCACTGTGGTTTGCGTAGGTCTCCCAGATCCTGCATGTCTCTTGTGCTTGACTTCTTCTATCCACTACCGCCAACAGCATGCTATGGTAGTATCCGCACAACTTGTATGGCCCGCAACACGCTGATAAGACCATTCTGCTTCCCGGAGTCGTATGGGATGCGACTCCAACTCCAACTCTTTCGATTTTTTAAAATTGCTTTTAAACTTTTTAATGAGGCATACTTCGCTTGCAAAGGATGCTACTAGCAGAACAGCAAGAATCAGAGTCAGAATAGAAAGCACATGCAACAAGATGACCATATATAGTCAGTCAGGTACAGTGATAAGGCTTGCTTACATCACATGATGGGCAGAGCGTAAAACTTAATTTACATGTCTCACAATGTCAAGCCTACCCAGCAAGTTTCAAATTGTTGGTTGATTCCTTCTAGGTGCAAAGGTTTTCGATGATGACTGTATTAATGAGTGCTTTATGATGAGGTTTTCTGGTGAAGCATATGACTGTTACGTTACACTTTAGGATTTTGGAATTGGCTTTTGTTTTTGCAAATGCAGGACTTGAAGCAGGAGACACTGTATGAGGTTTATGGTATGTCAGGTCTTTGTATCAAACTCTCTTTATTTAACTGTGCCATTGTAAATCCAGAGGTCTATTTAATGCCACCTCAACTGAGCCAGTTTTGGATTTAAATTTGTAGGTCTAGTCAATTTCAAACTAAATTTTGCCAGGGTCAGTCAGGTTCAATCTCAAAATTTGTGTGAGGTGATGAGTTACACAAATATGCATACGTACCCATGTACACACGGGTGTAGTAAACAAACAGTCAAATGAAGAAAACAAAACAGCATGAGCCCCTCCAAACTAATCTCTCATTCCCCCCAAGTTCTCCCAATCAGACGCGAGGGACACGCTCTGCCTTCTCGCGCACGCTTTCATTAAGCCTTTCTTTCCGCTTGCACCTTTTCATGCTGCGTCAGGCACAAAGGAGGCCTAGGGGTGCAGCACATGTTTATGATGGCATAGGAGCGGCGGGGGCACTGGGACTCGAGGCTTTTCTACACACTGCTTCCTAATGCAGAACCTGCAGCAGCAGCATGGAGACAGAAGGCTCTAGCTGCTTCCCAAATGACTTCTAATCCTCACAGCCAGGCCAAACTGCAGCAATCACACAAAATGGGTAAAAACATTAGCATGGACGTATGGGGTCTTTGTGTTCTAACATACATATATCCAGATGTGTACACATTATCTGAGCATTCTATAGAGAAAACAGAGCTTTCTGCATACTCCCTAACCCCCTCGGCAACTGGCTGAGCAAGCTTTTAGAGACTTTACAAGCACGGGGGTGTCTGCTGGGAGAAATGCTAAAGCTAACAGCTCTCTTTCAATCAGAACACCTCTCAGTACAACAGATGGGTTTGAGGGCAGCCATTAGGATATTAGTCTCGGCCATTGAAATTCCAAAGAGTGCTGCATGCTGCTCTTTGACTGCAAAACTGGTAAAACCGCATCAGAATTCTCCAGCGGGTAGAGACACATGAGGAAGAAAAGGAGACAGAGATAACGTCCAAGACAAAGAATGGATGAAGCGCACCTTCTTCCCCCACCTTTTCCTCTGTATACAACCCCATTACTCACTGTGTCTGTCCCTTCACCTCTATTTCATTTATACAGACAGCACCTGTGGAGGGTAATAAGGCTGTAAACCTCTTACCTTCACCTGGATATCTCAAATTTCAGCGTTTCCAAATTCCACACTTCAATTTTTTTTTTTACAATGAGTACCGTATTCACACACATACACTACATGGACAAAAGTACTGGGACAAACTTTTTAATCTTTGAATTCAGGTGCTTAATTCCATCCCATTTTCACGGGTGTATGAAATCAAGCATCCAGCCATGCACTCTGCTTGCAAAATGCTAAGGACAATGATAAGCTTTGGATGGAGGGGTGTGAAGTAACAGCACTGGACTCTAGAGCAGTGGAAACAAGTTCTGTGAAGTGATGAATCCTGCTTCTCTATTTGACCAGTTGTAAAGCTTGGTGAAGAACAGACAATGCTACAGACTTGTTTTTTGGTGTTGGCCTAGGCCATTTAGTTTCAGTAAAGGGAAACGTGAATGCTTCGCATACCAAGACATAATTTTTGGACAACTCATTTTCAATCATGTTTTAACTTTATGTGAACAGTTTGGGGAAGGACCTTTTTCGATGTCAGCATGATTGTGTCAGTATGACTCCCCTAGTGCACAGGACAAAATCCATAAAGACTGGTTGGATGAGTTTGGTGTGGAAGAACTTGACCGGCCCACACAGAACCCTGACCTAAACCCCATCGAACACCTTTGGGATGAACTAGAACAGAGATTGCAAGCCAGGCCCTCTCGTCTCACATCAGTCTGACCTCACAAATGCTTTTCTGAAAGGGTAACAATTCCCTCAGGTACACATTAAAATCTGGTAAAAATATATTTTTAGGGATTTTTACATTTGAAAATATCTCTATAATGTGATTTTAGCCAAAGCAAAAGACGGTACTGTGTTAAATTACAGTTATAACCGATTCTAATATTTCAAAATCAGTTCAACTATGCCCAGACTGTTGCTTCACATTGCACTGATACACCATTTACCCTAGCTGGTTTCAAGTTAATGTGCATTTGTTCAGTGGCAAGGTCAGTTCACAGAGACAAATAGGATGACGGAATGGCCATCCGTCGGAAAGTGCAATCAGGTAGCTCTGCCCTATCCCCCGGGTCTGCTGGACATCCCTCTTGTACCTAGAGTCGCTGTCTCAATACTGGACAAATTGCCACTGTGACATCTGCACATGGTGTTTCATATGGTCAGAAAGAGACGTACAAAGGAAATAAACGTGACAGACAGGGAGGAAATATAAATGCAGTACGACCGTCCATCAGTCAGCGGGTGGTGGAGCTTCAGAGGGATTCAGACTCGGAACACAGGAACGCCTGTCTATTAACTCCTCGTTAAAGTTCGACCTGTCACACACTGTCCATCCATCTCACTCTGATCTATGGCCTCCTGACAGGCTTCATACACACATCCATCACTGTTGACACACACACACACACAAACAGGTGGACTGCATGATGTGATGCTGAAAGCTGCTAGGAAAAAGCTGAAGACACAATAATTAACTCCTCTGCACACCGATAACACATTTATGAAGGACAACACATCAACATGTCTTTTTAAACACAACAAGTGTGGCATCTTATTTAACACAGGCAGCTTTAACATGTCTTATTTAACAGAGCTGGTAACAGACCTCAAATGTGAGTATATCATAAATAATAATGCTTTGTCTTTCTTTAGCTTTTAAGCATCAGTTAACACTAACAACTAAAGTTATATACTACTGTGGAAATCTTCTAGCAAGTTCTTGCCATTAGCTGCTGCAGGATCCATAATAACATTAGCTCTATTAGCTTGGTAGTTAAACGTCTGTCAGACAAACTTCATGTGATCAACTGGTAAATAACATAAGAGTGAAAAATGAGAGAATGCCTGAAAGAACAGGCACCTTGTGGTATTTTGAACAAAGCATGTCACAGACGTTCCATTAACACCGCAGAGAATTGTGTTAATTTGTAGAAAGGTTCACATTAGTTCACTTAAAGATCACCTTACAGAAGATAAACATCAAGTGACAACATAATTACTAGCCTTATAAGCTATACCAGAGCCGTAACTCTTGTAACTCTTGTATAGCTTGTATAACTCTTGATGGTTGGTGTAGCTCAGCGGATAACACCACTACCCACCAAGTAGCTACCACCACACATGGGAGACTGGGGTTCGAATCCCAAGCTGAGTGACTACGCTGTGCTACACCAATAAGAGTCTGTGGGCAAGACTCCTAACACTACATTGGCCTACCTGTAATATGATTAACCCTGTACGTCGCTCTGGATAAGAGCGTCAGCTAAATACCGTAAATGTAACTACAGAACGTGCAGCCTATCTGTCTTCACTAATTGATAATAACAAATACATTCCAAGATTGTTATTTAGCACAATTTCTAAATTAACCAAGTGTCAATCTGCTACTGAACCCCAGATAAAGTTAACATAGAGTAGCAATGTTTTAATGAATTTCTTCAATAATAAAATTGAAATCATCAGGCTAAAAATACAAAATGCACAGTTAACCGGTAAAGTGTAATGCCCCGTAAAGCTAATGCTGATCTAGAGCACAACATAACTACCGCGGAGAGGCTGGAATCTTTTACTCTACTCCAACAAACAAAGCAATATTTTAAATGATTTCATCCTTAAAATGATCTACATGCATACTAGATCCAGTTCTGGGCAGTTCACTCAAGAAAGTTTTGCCAGAAATAACCAAGCCTCTTCTGTCTATTATAAAGTTCTCCTAAATCTCCTAACTAGCAGTAATTAAACCTTTAATTATGAAACCTAATCTTGATCCTTATGAGCTAGCAAACTCCAAATCTTCCAGTTTAATAAAAGATTTTAGAGAAAGCTGTAGCACAACAGTTAGGCACTTAGACACTAGCACTAGTGAAAATTGCAAATGATCTTTTAGTATTTCTTGACCTATCCTTACTGGTTCTACTTGATCTTAGCGCAGCATTTGAAACATTAGACCACTCCATACTTCTGGATAGGCTGGGAAACCTTGTATGAGTAACAGGAACAGCTCTTTCATGGTTCAGATCGTATTTAAGTGACTAATCAATTTGTAAATATAAACAGTGAATCATCCACTCAGACAAAAGTAAAGTTTGGTATTCCACAGGGGTCTGCCTTAGGACCTGTATTATTTACCATATATATGCTACCACTCCGTACCATAATCAGAAACCATAATATAAATTTCCATTGCTATGCTGATGACACATAACTATATTTCAGCTAGACCAGATGATACACGTAAGAGACTGGATGTGAAGTAACTTCCTCCTAGTTAACTCAGACAAAACAAAAACTGCTAGAAACAAGCTGTCTGCATTACCGCTCAATCTACATGGCTTCTTAGTTCCACCAGGTACGTAAAAAAAAGTCTGTAAAAAGTCTTGGTGTCACGATTGATCCTGATCTGGCCTTTGTTGCACATATTACTAATATCACTAGAATAGCTTTCCTACATCTACGCAATATTGCAAGAAATGCCCTGTCCATACAGGATGCACAAAAGCTAGCCCACGCCTTTATTACTTCAAGGCTGGATTATTGTAATGCCCTGCTTTATGCTTGTCCCAGTAAAAGGCTTAACAAATTACATTTCGTCCAAAAGGCTCAAAAAGAGTCCTTACAAGAACTAGAAAGTTTGAACATATCAGCCTAGTCTTATTTAACTGACACTGGTTACCAGTTAAATTCTGCATTAAGTATAAAATTCTTCTTCTGACATATTAAGCTCTAAACTGCCTCGCTCCTATTTACCTCACTGAACTTATCTCTTACTATGAGCCTCCACGTTACCTTAGGTCTCAAAGTGCGGGCACTCTATTAGTTCCTAGAATTAACAAAGTTACATCGGGGGGCAGGCCCCCCAGCTTTGAAATAACCTACTAGACAGCATTCGGGACTCAATCTTTAGGTCAAGGTTTAAAATCTACCTGTTTAGTCGAGATTTTGGTAATTAATTTTTTTTTCTGCTAGGTAAATGCGCTCCTTGCTGTCCTGCACTGTGGAAGCTTGGCCTGCATCTTGCTAACCCATCCGATGACGCAGCTTTTAATTACAGTATAATCAGACATTTATTCCTCTACCATACAAAACACTGAACGCTTCTTTCCTTTGCTTGCCTTGTTATCTGGTGTTGAGCCGATGAGGGTGGGTTCACATTTTGAGTCTTGGTTCCTCTCTATACTTCCTTTTTAACTGAGGGAGTTTTTTTCTTTCTGTCGCCCTTGGCTTGCTCACTGGGGGCTCGGACACTAGATTCTTTGTAAAGCTACTTTGTGACAACATCTGTTGTAAAATGCGCTATAACGTTGACTTGACTTGACAATTACTGGTTAATACACCTTGGAAACTGATCGGTCTATAGTCGTTATTTTGACCTTATTAGGAGCTTCAGGTCTATGAAGGTTTACACTCTACATGAAAAATAAATAGGTTTTGTGAAATCACCTTCATCACACCTGGTGGTAAACAAAAATCTCTTTTCATGAAAGTAAATCTACAATCAAACTTAAACACTTATATATAATATCAGTTACTTAAACAGTCAGCTACTACTACCAAAGTAACATTTGTGAAAGCTTGCTGGTTTTTATGTAGTATAAACAGCCTGGCTTAGAGCAGGCGGCTCTGCTGTTAAACTTCAAAACTTATACATAACAACATCAGCTACTTAAACAGTCAGGTACTACTGCCAAAGAAACATTTGACAAAGCTTGCCAGTCCTGTGACGGGAAATCAATGCACATGTGTGTTAACTGATATTTAGCACTATTCATATTTTGGTTCCTTAGCGACCTGGTAATTCAGAGCATCTGGCATTATGCAGAGAAAAAATGTACAATAAAACATCAGGTTTGATATGTTTATCACAGGGTGTGCTTTCTATTAGACCACAGAAGTCATTAATTTTTTTACTTTTGCTTTGTTATACCTTTCAAATGTAATTAATACATAATTACATCTGTGATTTCAAAATCATAATGGTGGATTAAGTTGATATTTTACACGGTTTCATGCATGCCTAGTTATTGCATAGTGAATTATGCACTGAATTACATTTACTTTATACACAGCTTACTGTTAGTTTCAACAAGAGAACATGGCAAACGTGAGGGAGGATGTTCTTTTCAACAACACCAAAATTGCATGATGCATCACAACTTTTGATCCAGGGGTAATCAAAATAAAATATGTCCTACTTACAAACATAAATAGAGTATCCATTGAAAGTTTACAATCCACACATCCAAAGACAATATCAAATTTTTTCATAACAATCAAATAGTCTTTTGTTATCACAAGCAATCATGACAACAAGGTTTATCAAGTCATAAAATCTTCAATAAAGGGCATAAGAAACTGCAATAAGAGGGATCTAAGAGCTTCTATACTTCAATACAATATCAGAAAGATGTGCTGTCTGACTTGAAGCAGAGTGATGTGTAGTAGCGTGCCTGGAGCAGAGTGCTAAGGCAGTGTGATCTAAAAAGCTGGAGATCAAGCCTGTTCCCCATGCGTTTCATTAAGGAGAAAGAGGGAGCATCTTGCTTTCACCGTCTGCTCCTCAGAGCTGCCCTTTAAGATGGAGGCAATTTAGCTGCACATGGCCCAGCGCCAGGGCCTTTAAGAAAAGTGAGTGCTGTTTGCAGCGCATACTCCCGGAAGCAAAGATATGAAGGGCTGGGCAAAGTTTGCCGAACCACGAAGGACTGTGAAGCATGTGTTCAGACGAGTGTTCATTCAATTACCTTAAGCTTAAGCAAAGAGTCAAAAGCAATGAACTCATTTAATCATCCAAGAGAGGCATCAGCGCTAAATGTAAATACACAAACATTCAGACGTGCAGATACACAAACACACCGATACGTGCGGAACCACACACATTCACAACACACACACCTCTCTACCACTTTTCTCTATGCTTTGTGTGTGAGCCTACCAGTTGAATTCCAAAGTGTAGAAGTGGGGTAATAGAAAGCACAGCATGCAAATTAATTTCCATAAATTATCATGCCTCAGCAATGCAACACATAAAAGCAAATTTATTATCATAATAAGGCACAAAAAGATGCCCTTTGCATCAGTTGAAAACCATAACCCTGTAATTAACACAAGGAAATGCAATTTATCCCTGCTTCACTGAGGCCATGCCACTCTAGCTCTTCTCTCTCGGCACCTTTTGGATTGTTTTAATTATATCAGTACATCTTGGTTGCTGACATCTACTTCCGCTGCTTCACACACGTGCTAGAACCAGCAACATTCCACAAGCAGAGGTAACATAGTTTCGGAAAACATAGCTGGTGAAGCTGGTCTAATGTCAACTTTACCTGTACTTCTTTTGTTTTGGATATATATATGAATAAAATATGCTAGTTCTCAAATGCATCATAAATTAATGTGACTGTTTCTTGTAAGGTATTTGTTGGAGGTGTTACATAAATCATTCAGAATAACTTTCCATCTAAATTTATTTTAACAGATTTTCTGATTTATTCTTTAAAGCATTTTGTTGTTTGTATTGATTGTGGTTATTGTTCTGTTACTGGTTACACTGCAATGTGCAGGTGAGGTATTGTGTGCCAGATTATTGACAAACATTGGTTTAGGTCATTTAAAGTGTTAATTGTCTTTACTTCATTTCAACCAAATGTTCTGTTTTACTGAAGTAAACTAGTTAAGCTGTTTGGTACTACAGAGCAAAAGTCAAAAGTATATGTCATCAAAAGTATATGCTTACACAACTAGAAGCTCTGAGAGAACAGGGATAAACTCTCACACATGCCACAGTCCAAAAGATACACTAATGGTACTTTTACACTTCACTCTTAGGGCAGAGGAATACACAGTATGACCAAAAGCACCTAGAGGTTCTTATATTTAGTCATTTAGTTATTTTAAGCACCATTCGATGGCACAAGTGTTAAATTGTGCACACACAGCGTGTATAATCTCTATAGAAAAGCACTGATAATAGAAAGAGAAGCCCTGAAGCAGCTGTATATGAGCCTAAGGCACATGTTTCAGACTCCAGTCCTTGAGGGCCACAGCACTGCAGCATTTTGCCTCATTACACCTGCTTCAACTCATCAGCTAATTAGTGATAATTAAATTCCCAGCATTAGATGAGGAAAATATTAATCTCTGCAGAGCTGTGGCCTGGAAGGACCCAAATCTGACATCCCTGGCCTAAGGTCTCCATATCCAGTGCCAGTTAGATGGAGTTTGTGATCCAGAACTAATGATAATAATAACATCAGTAATGTCCTAGCGCTGAGTGCTATCAAATTCGCACGCTAACACTGCAACATCTAGCATAAAGTCTTTCCAGAAGAGTGAACACCGATACTGCAGGAAAGGGGGGACAACCTCCCTATTGATACGCTTGATTTCAGAAGCAGTGCTTGATGAACAGAGTTACATGTTTTATAATGATAGTGGAGGAGTCTCTGAATTGGGCTTCTCCAACAAGAGTCTACTGAGAAATGATTTCTCTTCTATTGCCACATCTCAAGTTGTAAATTCAGTTTTTTTATTTTGCTATATTTTGGTAAGGTGTTCTCAGGTCAGCAAATGTAGACCTCAAGTGAAGTAATGTGACTCAGGGCACCCACTTCTGGTCAGGTATATGGAGTGTATCAGGCGTGCAAACTGCCGCTGTACTGCTGACACTGTGGAAACGTATGTGGTAATGAGACCACACGGCAGGTAAGTAACATCTAAAAATAGACACACCTTCCATGGAACAGTAAGTACAGCGAATGTTATTTTCTGCTCTTTTTAATGTAATATTTCTATTCACCCTTCACTTAAAACATCAACCCCATATTTCCACTCACTGGCTGCTTTATGAGGTCCACCTACATCATATGTTCACTACATCGGGGCTCAAAACAGATTCGACCCTAATTAATCATCATTAACCTCATTAAACCAATCGTCTCACCTCCAGTCTACGTATGTGCTTGTTCACGTTAGCCAGAGTGAAGTGTATTAGTGTGTAGAATCTTAGCTTTCTGTGTGATATTCTGTTTTCTATTACCAATTCCAAAAAGTTGGCAAAGTATGGGAGGCGCTAATAAAAACAGAAAGCACTGAGTAGTAAATTGACCTGTATCACACTGAAAAAAGTTCAAAAATAGTTTTTATGTTTTACCTTATGAACATGTTTTTTTGTTTGTATATATTCACATTTTTGTATATATATAAAATTTGATAGCTACAACACAAGCTGGAATAGGAGCATGGTTACCACTGTATTACATCACCATCACAATAATCGTTTGGGGACTGAAGACACAAACTGACCCAGTTCTAAAAAGTGGAATTTTGCGCCATTCTTTTGTTACACATGTCTTCAGCTAAAGCCTTTGTTGCCAAACGTTAGGCATATAAGACATACAGTGGGAGACAGTTCAGCCATTATTTCCACAAACCATGTGACAGGTTGACTTGTCAGAGCACCAAATACACTAATACAGCATCAGTCTATTTCAGGTGAGTTTAAGTGCAGAGATGCCAACACCATTTCTGGATGCTGTTGACAAATGGCTTACACTGTGTAATTGGAAGAAAAGCATCAGCGTCAAAGCATCTATAGAGCCTAACACTATGGAACATTTTGACGCTATGGAACAGTTTGAAACATACTAAGTCTGCAAAATGTGACTGAGTGAGTGAGCACTGTGAGCACTTGTAACCAAACCTCTAGATTTATTTTAAATCTTTAAAAGACCAGCAGCCTGACTGTCATGCAGAGCAGTCGAGTATGTGGCTGCACAAGTGGGAAAAGTACAATCTGGGGACTGCAGAGAGCCTGTTTCTCTTTTAGATGCTTCAGGTCCATCTCTTTATTCCATTGCTGTCAAATTGCCTCCTCCCAGAGTGATGACTCTGCGCCGTACACGATTTTTCCTCTCCTTTTTCTCTTTTGCTTCACTCAAGGCAGGAAAAAAGGAAAGGCCTTTTTCTGCTAGGATATATCCTGAACTACTGAGGCTGGCTTTGGTGCTGCCAGTGAGCTGCTTAAGAACTGAGTGGCAATTTATTAGAGAAGACAGTCAGTAGAGTGCATTACTAAAGAGGGCAAGGTGTCCTTAAGATGTAAACTTGCCTAAGTAAACAAGTCCCACAGTTTATAAGCATAATAACAGAATGAGATATCCCAATTATTCAGTACTGTATGCAGGCCAAACAAAAAAAAATGATTTAACTGGAGTTTAATGAAGTAATTGTAACATCCCTACAAATAACATTTCTGAAACAACATGGCGTGATCGTTTAGTGTGGACAGGGAGAAAACAAATGAGTTTCTCATTACAGTGAATTCTAGTTCTTGAAGACAGTTCCACACACAGGCGAGCATTTGTATTCAAGAGACATGGAGTTCCATGAAAGCAACGTGAGGGAGCCCCCACCAGCAGCTAATGAACATGCAGCTGAAGGAGGAAGCAGAATACATGGAGGACTAAGTGACTTATCACAAAGGTCAAGAAGGGATGGAACGAGAGGAGAGCAATTTTAATATCAAACGAGATTTCAACATGTTCTGAATTCCATTACTTTGATAACTCCCACCATTAGCAGAGAACTGCCAGTGCTACCAGAGAAGCTGACAACGTCCAGTGGCAAACGAACAATGGTGAAGAATTTAAAGAGGAACACCTTCATTCTGTCTCATTAGCACTCACAGGTCTGTTTAAATATCATCCACTGTCTGCTGAAAGACGAATTACTGAGTGAAGAGTGCACGCAGAACTATACAGTATACAGTATATACAGAATATTCAATATATATAGAATGAGTAGACCAGAAGTGCACCAGGAGACATGGTACTGATCAGTAAATAACTAATGCCAGTCAGTGCTGAGTGGAGCAATACTGACTCTTTTTGTCAATATTGATTTTTTTGTCAAAGATGGTCTGCAAATTTGCTCACAAAACTCTGCTACTTAAAAGCAGCCATTTTATCTGTTTGTTGATTTTTTTATTCATTAAAAAGATTATTAGAATTCCCTATATTTTGCTATTTTGGACTGGGAAGTTTGTTTTGCTTGGTAGTGTATGCACCAACAGCTGCATGCATAAGTTGGGCACCCTGGTCGCAAAACATGAAATTAAGTTAACATATCCTCTACAGACAAAAACTTCTACACAGTTTAACGCACCGTACTGTTGATCTTAACACGTGAAAATGGGCTAAAGCAAAGCAGAAAATGTGGTATAAAGCATGAAATCAAATCTAAATCATATGTCAACTGTTTATTGCTCGTATATTGTGTATACTGTGTATATTGTAAATGTCTGGATTTATTGTGTATATGTGGAGTCGTTGTGGATATAGTAGACTGCCAGTTCCTTGTGTGTGTCTGTTTAGTTTAAGAAACCCTCATGAATCTGAAAGTTTTTCTTAGGAGGGTATTGGTGAATAAGACCTAAATGCGACTGAATTATTAAGAGCAATAAATACATTCCGATGGAGCGTTTTTGGTCCACTTATATAACATCCACTGCCATTCAAATGACAAAAAACAAAACAAAACAAAGTGTATATCAATGAATTACACTAAATAATGTGATTCATGATTAATGATTTAAATCTTTGACAGCCTTAAATACAAGGGAGAAAATATTAATCATCAAATCACGACACTATAATGCCCTTTAACGAATACTGTACGCTTATTTGTAGGCGATTAGTTACACTTATATGGGTTCATGTTTTATTAGAGTTAGAAAAGCAGCTCATCTGTCTCGAAGGAACAGACAATGTGCCTAAGGCAGCGGAGATGCCTCTCAGCCACGCTGCAATTCTGCTTTTCTTCTTCTTAAGTTTTTAAAGTTACATAAAGTATTGGCTCTCCTCAAATGCAATAAAACTTCCTGGAGAGGGAAGAAAAACATACTTCTCTCTCAGTAAGCACTTTAAAGGTCCAATATCTAAAAAAAGTGTGTCTGCATGATTTATTAAGTGCGCTGTCTCTTTCAACATTCAAAATCCATGATCTAGTCTTTCCTGTTTACTTTGCTGCTGTCAGCAGCTTAAAAAAACATCCAGGTAGAAACATCTCTTAGGTCCTCGAATCCAAGCAGGAAAATGATTTTAGTGTCAATACAGACCTTTACCAAACATTATGTAAGGTGTGATTATATCAGACAAGGTTGTTAGGAATAGCTTGGTGTTGACTTTGAACATAGAGCTGTTTCTGGTTTTAAATAAAGAGTCGTAACTGTTGAAATGTCAGCTTCTTTAGTCTGGAAAATACAGCATATCAACAGGAGAGGCCATCTTCTTCAGGATCTATCACAAGCTTTAGTACAAAATTCAAACCCTGATTCAGGGTTGGCATACCTGCTGCACAATGGCATTCATTAGAATATAAATGACCACAACGAATCCTATATTCACCTTTGAGAAATTTTACATAAGCCTTCAGGTCAGTCTTTATGGTATAATACATTTAGAACATGATTCACATCATTGTGTGATCTCCAACCTGGTATTCCTGGAATTCTTTCATCTCTCACTCACTCATATCCCCTTCTTCCATCTTTCCTTCAGTGCTTTTAACTTCCCCATGGCCAGAAAAGGGAACAGGCTCTGAATTATGAATCGAGAAGACTATTTCAGACCTCATTTCTCCCAAGCGAGAGATCAGTTCAAAGATGTCCTTAAAGTGGAGCTGGACCAGCATTCACACAATGATCCAAAGCAGTGTGGAAAGTTCCAGCACAGTCTGGGCTACTAGATCCAAACTACATAATGGACATCAGAGCTGGCCTTACAGCAGCTTAAAAGGTCGAGGTAAAGCTTGTTATAATGTTTAGTAATGAGGAAGGGTCTAACAGTCCATCAATGTAATGGCATTGGTTGAACACATATATATATATGTATATATGTTAGCATCAGCAGCAGAGCAGTCACAAGTTATGTCTTTCTGAGACCAAAGCAATTGCATTTTATTGCACACACCATAAATATAAATGAAAGAAGCTGCATCTCCCCATCCAAAGCAAATGAAAAGCTGTTCTCTGGAGTTAAGGAGCACCATACCGTTGGGATGAGTCGGAGGGGCCTGTAATGCAGAATTAATCATCCAACATCAGTCCCTGACCTCTCTAATGTCCTTGTGCTTACAATCAAATCCTTACCGTAAATGCACATTTACTGTAAAGTGTTCTCAGAATGGTAAAGCCTGTTGCTGCAGGAAGCAGAGTCAAATTTCTATTAATAGCGTAAGAAGAAATGTTGGATGAGCACGTTTAGGACACAGGATCCAAAACGAGGATCAATGTAAATTTACACTAATGTGATTGCAATATCTGTCCACAGTGTGCCTGAAATTAACATTCAATTTACTAAGGCTGCACGGAGGATTGCCTAGAAATATAGGACCATCTAAAATAGTGGAGCCATCACTAACCAGCAGACAAGGAAGACGGAAGGTAGGGGTGTAGGTTTACTCCAGTTTAAAAAGCAACATGAAATAAATAACATGAACTGCACCACATTCCAGCTGCAGTGCCCTCTAACACACACATAGATCTATTCCTGAAAGCTTGAATATTTGATATTGTTAGTGCATATTCTTGCAGGACTTGTTCACATGATCAAGGCTTGTGCCTTCATCTAACTGTTGTGCTTGCTGCCATTGTTGAAGGAAATTTCCTCACACCATGCTGTTGAGACATTAAGGTTAGGGAACCATCCTTGTGACCAGGTGGCCACTGGTTTGATTCCCTGAACCGACAGGACATGACTGAGGTGCCCTTGAACAAGGCACCAAACCCCTAACTCCGGTCTGGGTGTAGTGACTGAGGCTGCCTACCAAGTGTGCTCACTGCCGCCCTAGTGTGTATGTTCACTAGGGTGTGTGGGTGTTTTATTTCACGAACAGGGTGATTGCGGAAGGTGTGCAGAATGATAAAAGGTTTTAAATTCTAATGCTACTTTTAAATGTATACCAGGTGTATGGGAACTGGAATACAGGACAAGACCCTTCAATGTATTTTGAAGGTCCAGATCTTATTGATCCTGTTCATATGGTCATGATATGAGAAGCTAAAACATTATGAACTCAAAGTTTCTGTTAATTTATTCAAATACATCTGCCTATTAAGGCTACAGCAGTTTAGCCATGCACATTCAAGTTATAATGAGTGCTTTGACCTAGGTGTCTTTTTGAATGAGGCACAATACAGGTCAGCCAATCAGACCAGAGGTCATTTACATGCAACAGTCATAAACGCTTTGCAGCAAAATAGCCTAAGGGAGAGGATGGAAAACATTCATGTAAAATGATTTACAAACATTTAAAGTGCATAAAATTACAGAAGTGAAACAAGTTAACTTTAAACAAGTCAAAAGGGACAAATCCAAACTGTGAATGTGTCACTGCCGAGGCGTCAGGTTTGATAAGGTTAGACATTGGAATGAACTTCCACAGTTTATAGAACCTGCTTGTTTTTATGGTATTTATTCTAATCATATCATGCCCTTTCATGCTACATAATTTAAGCCACAATGTGCAAGCTTCTGGGCTTCTAAGAATATCAGTAAACACATTCCGCCACCACAACCACTTGTGGCTATGAGTGAGCGTGCACCCAGCAAGCGCTCCTATAATTCAGATCATGCCTCTATATTTGTGATTTCCCCTAGGCTAACTCTGACGCACAGCTCACCTTATCCAAAGCAAGTTTGACAGCACAGAACAAAAGGGCTGGGGGAAAAAAAAACACTCTGAAGACCTTTTCAGCAAACATGTCAGAGCTAAAAAACCTGCTACTGCCTCCTGTGCTGTGTGTAGACTTCGACATCTGCATTAGTGGCCTAAGGGAACATTGGAGGAACATCAGACGGTTTGTATAGTATAGTATTCTATATACAGTGCTGCTTGACAGTTTAGGAAACCTTTAGCATTTTGTGAATTTCTACATAAATGCCACCTAGAATATGATCAGAACTCATAACAATGAATAAAGATAAACCAATTAAACAAACAGCAGCAACACTTATATAGCTTTTCTTTCATTTATTGAACAAATTAGGTGTTTGTTTGATAAAAATCTGTGAACTTCTAGAAGGATCAATTTGGTAGGGGTAAGATTTTGGGTCAGGAGGTTCAGTCAATTGGATGATAATCAGGTGTGAGTTTGCTGAACCTAGAAAACATGTCCACCATCAAAGTCTGATTTTTACCACTCAACATTTGTTAGTGTTTGGCAGATTTCTCACAACCTCAGAAAAACACTTGCCGCTGTGTCTGATGAGTTTGGATGCACTGTGAGGCAGATTTTGAAATGAAGGGAACTTAACACCATTGTTACTATTCCCTGATTATCCAACAACAATAAATGCAAGAATAAGGCACATCATATTTTTGGAAAACTCCAGGGTACAATTTAAGGATCTGCAGATCACCCTTACACTGATTAATATCATTGTTCATGAGTTCACATTCAGACACACACTGGATGAGGATAGAGAAAGCCTCTTTAAAGTTTCCTAAAGACCAGATGGATGAGCCAGAAGACTACTGGAATAATTGTATGTATACAGAGCAATAATAGATTTCTTTGGCTCAAATAAGAGATATCTGTGAGAACTGAACAATGCCTGTCAATGCAAGAACCTCATTCCAACGTTGAAACATGGCGGTGGCAGGATTATGGTTTGGGTCTGTTTTGCTGTTTATGGACCTGAAAGCCTTGCCATCATTTTTTTGGGGTGCATAAATTCTGGATTGTATCAAGAAAGTTTATAGGAGAAAGCCAGGGCATTCATATGCAAACTGAACTTTTTGTGGGTTCTGCAGAAAGATGATGGCCCTAAACAGGAATAGTTGAAGCAAAAGAAATGTTCCAGTACAGACTTTAATCCAGGTGTGGCATTCCCAGAAGAAAGCCAGCCAACATAACAGAATTGAATCAGATCTTTAGGGAAGATTGGCCACTTGGTTGATGTCATTACTCTTAAAGATGTTCAAACCTGTTACTAGAAGCGGGTGTTCATATACTTTTGTCAACAAAGATATTTAATGTTAGTTTAATTTATGTTCATGCTAATGTTACGTTTAATAAATAAATAAAACTTATGTATATACATTTGTGTTATTAGTATGTTTTATTAGGTTATCTTTGTTGTTATGGCTACATCTTGTTTTAGATCATCATTATCACAAAATGAAAATGGCAGCACTGTATTAAGGTTCCGCTGGTGTATTTGGGAGAAGCAGGAATGTAAGACTTCACGACGCTCCTTCTAAGTACTTATAATACAAATCTACAAGATTTTACTGTTCTATAACATACCGTACAAAAATACAAGCCTTGGGGAATTTCTCTATTTACCCGGGAGGAGCCCATATTCCTTTTAGCAATTCATATTCAAATCTAGCACTACTGGTTTAAAGTGCTTGCTCTGCACTTGCTCGATTTTCATTTCTTTAACACGTATATGAGAGAAGAATGTGTACATCTAAAAATAAATGCCACGGGGAGCCAACAATGGAAAACAACAAGCTTTCAGTGAGATTACACTATGTCAAACAAACATATCAAATGTCAACCAGGATATAATCGCAGCTTCATCCTGTTTCTTTGAAGCCACTTTCCTCCCGTGTTCTCTGGATATCAAACAATGACTCCCAAGGAGTTCACCCATTCAATCCTTTTCACACACCAGACTGCATATCTCTCATCCTTGAGGATTCAGAATGAATACTGTATGCCAGCATGCAATGACTAACTCATGCAGCTATCCACATCAAAAATCACTGGTGCCTGTTCATGTGGAACTTATTCATTTTGCAGTCACCCCAATCTCAAATACAGCTCTTTTATCTGGGCTGTTAATTACATATCTTTTAAAACTAGCCTTCTGGAGAATTATCAGAGGACACAGCAGAACCAGACTCAGACAGAATAATGCAGCCCTTCTTTTTCCTCCTTGCTATTTCAAATCTGTCAAATAACCATGCTTGGCACATACCTTTAAAGGCCCCATATCATAGATGTGTTCTTGCATACATTTTTTAAAATTCCTTTCACCATCTAGATCCACTTTTATGTAACCAAAACAGTCATATTTAATTTTACACAGCCAGTTTCCAGCTTATTGTAATATTAATTAGGCTGTAACTTTCAAGAATTTGAATGAAAAAAGGGTCAGGGCTGCACTGCCATAAAATTTGTGCAAAATATGCAAAAATGCAGTTTGTCATTAGATTACAAAATCAAAAACGTCAAAACAAGTTGAATTTCTTGCACTTTAGTTTCCACTTATGTGAAAACAATCACCTTTTTTATTTTTTTATTTCTGAAGATATATACACATCCTCAAAAACAAAGTTGCGCCCAGATGGAATCGACCCACAGGAATGAAACTTGGTAGGCTTGATAACATGAGACATGTGAATGATTCAAGTTTCATGTTCAGCCACGTAAGCAAGGATGAGATTTATCACTGTCCCTGACTGACTACCTGATATAAGGCCGACCTGTTTCGTATCCCATGCTGACCCATGCTGTTGTATTGGTAGAATCCTTTGCAAAAGAAGTATGCCTTAGAGAAAAGTTCAAAATTCGTTTGAGAAGCGGAAAGAGTTCAAGAGGGGTTGCATCGTAGGGCTCCAGGAAGCAAGATGGTGGATAGAAAAAGGCAAGCACCAGTGATATGAAGGATCTGGAAGACCTACACGAATCATGGAGAGAGGAAATCGACTAATTGTCCAACATGTGCAGAGTGGCCTAACAGCCATGACTGCAGCTATTCACTGAGCAGTGACGCCCTCCATGAGCCATCCAGTTAGTGCCAGCACCATTGACAGATGGCTACAGAACATCAGGACTACATGTACGCACACTGTTATGATGACTGCCCTTAACACCATGTCAGTGTCGCCAAAGACTGCAATGGTGTCATGCCAGACTGTCATGGGGTGACTCAGAACAGCAGCAGGTCATCTTCAGTGTCCTGCTTTTGTCTTGAAGATGACCAATGAATCAGTGTGTGGAGACGCCATCAGCACCAAGATGAACGATTTGTTTGTCACACAAGACATCTCTAGACGGTTGAGGCCACTCCACCTCGACCACTACTGCAAAATCTGCAGGAACTGTGCGTGAATATTTAAATTGCCTGCCATGCATAATGACAGGACACAATTAGGAACCTCTTCAACCCCATGCCAAGATGTCTGCATGAAAGCCATACTGAGAGATATGTAGCTCCATATATATGGCCCATATCAGTCTAAATGTATCATCATTTATTATTTCTGGCAACCTTTATCCTCCACACTTCCTTCTGGGTGGATAATACAAACGATGGCAAGGAACTTGGACGAAACTATAAAGTAAACTTCTCAAATGCACCAAAGCGCAAAAAGTGTTTGGATGAATGTATAAAGCAGCAGAAAGGACAGTAGACACGTTCCTGCTTAGCACTGCGGCATTTCTCCCCTGCCGCATCCAATCGATTGTGTCTCCTGTCGACCTCATCTTCCCCTGACATCTCATGGGCACGAACCCCATCAATGCGCATACACACACATAACCACACAGAAACATACATGTCAGTATAGTTCATCATACAGTTATTTCCATATACATATCAATTTTACTGAAGAGGACAGATATGTTTTACACATATGCAGCTAAGGTTCTCATTCAGGCCACACAGTAATTATACAGAGCCCATGTTTGAATTAATTCAGCTATTGTAAAAATATCACTGTTCCGTACATACACAGCCTGTTTCCCACACATACCATGTATACATACTAGCCCTGGTTTGGACAAACAAAAATCCTACAGTAAATCACCTCTGTCATTGCAATTTAGAGCAAGTCAGGTCTGAGTCATATGTGTAAGTGACCTGTTATGAGTTAATGAAATATACTGATGCATTGCTGGCATCAATATCAGGTTCTGCGATAAGTCACTGTCACGGTAAATAAATGTGTTGAAAATTGACAACCAAGTTTACAAAATATTCTTCCATATATTCACACACACACACACACATACACACACACACATATATATATATATATATATATATATAATATATATATATATATATATATAGTGTACAATTCCCACTTCAAATCTTACATAGTGTAGCCTTAAAATCGTCCTGATAATAAAACTGACTATTTTGACCTTGTAATTGGTTAGTTATAATAATCTTGTTTTGTCATAATCTTTCATCGAAATGAGTTTTGATTACATCACCATGCATCAGGGGGCAGGGAAGTCTTTGGAGGCTCCTCTCTAATACTGTGCTCTTGAAATCACACTACAGAGGAAAAAGGGTTTTGATTTCTGATTTATTGACTTACAAGATGATAAAACTAAAAATTAATGGAATAGGCTATGCAGGTTATGCATGCTACTGCAACTAAAGCTTAACAGTTTTAACAGACTTTGTCTAGCTAGTTTTGTTTCTCACATACACAACAGGAACGTAAGTGCAATGTAAGGGAACTGTAAAACTGCTATGTGCACATCGTTCCTGCATTCACTTTAAAAAATGCAAACACGCACGTCATGAATCCTCAAACTTTCTGCCAATTATTACTTATGTGCATTACACAGCGAGTTTGTAGAGTTTGTAAGTCCTGAAACAGCTTACCTTAGCTTAAAACTGCCTTACGCTCACGACTGAAGATGCTATATTTAGGAGTGATGAAGGACTCTGACCAATATGCAGAAATGAGGAATCCAGTGGAAAATTCTGATGAGCAGAGTTTAATGAGCAAATTCATAAACTTATTGAAGAAGATTATCCGAACAGCCTTCTTGTCCTCTCTTCTCACACTTCTGTCCCTTCCCTTCATCTTCCCTCTCTCTGTGTCAATCTGTTGCTGTCCTCTCTTGCTCCCTGTAGCCTCAGGTGTAAGCTATGGCACTTCAAAAGCCCTTTCACTGGCAAAGGGAGATCAAAAGAGGTGACGCTGCCATAGGCATAAGACAGATTTACAGTAGGAAAGAGCGAGGGGGAATGAGAGAGAGAGAGAGAGATAGAGAAAGAGAGAGAGATAGAGAAAGAAGGAGAGAAAGAGACAAGAAGGAATTGCCAAAGTCTGTTGAGAGGAGAACTGACTAAGGGTACAGATCTAGTAGAATGATCATGGGAGCACACCAGGGCTCACAAACCTGATCAACGTACATTGCGAATCCCAGGAGACCACTTAAAGCCCCTGATCCCATAAAGCATACAGATTACACGGAGTGCTCACACACAATACTGTAATGGCAGGGGGACTGGGGTGAATTTAGGCCGAGGTGAAAGAAATGATTAGAAACAGGCTGCTGTTTGTATTACCCTAAACAGTGTGCCACCCCAGTAGGGCTTTGAGGAGGACATAAAAATTAAAGGATTTCATTATAAAATGTTCTGTACACAATCCAATTATTAGCAAAGCCTTTGCTAAGTGTCCAACAAAGTTGTTTATACAGCCTTTGGGAATGGCTTTCACAGGATAAAAGAGAAGTACTTAAGATAGATGAGCTGTGAGGTAAACAGGAGAAACAGTATGGTAAGTCAAAGTAATTGGATAGTCCAAGAAATGTTTATTGTTTTGGATTTGAAATTAAACAACGAGAAACTTCTATCACTTTTTAGCTACAGCAGTCATGTTGCACCAGTGTAAAAACAAAGAAGCAACCTCACACACCAAACAAGTCCTGGCAAATCAACTACATTTGGGGCAGGGTAGTCTTGCAAGCCAGACATCGGCCTTTTGTCAGAGAGGAAAAGAATGAATTGACTTCAGAAAGGATTGTTGTTATATTTATATAGAAATATTTGCATTTATATTCATTCATATAATTTTTAATGTAGTATAGCATGAGAGCTTTAGCTCAGTTATCTGATTTCTCAGCACATACATATCCTTACTTTGATTTCTTTCAGATTTCTCAGTATTTCTTTCAGATTTCTCAGTATGTGCAAGCAGTGTTTGACATGCTTGACGCTATAAAGGGTGTAAATATTCATCATCTTCTAGGTGATTTATCTTCAGATTTTCCATTGCGGAGGATTAAAAAAAAAAAAAAAAAACATAACTTAAAGTATGAGTTATGTAATAGCTATGTCACATCTTCTTTGAGTTTACTGGCAGGTGCAAAGCAAAAATTCAATTACTGGCTGACTCTGTAGGCTCAGAGTTTTCACATTATTATTGCGCAAGTTGATCGGATTACTGACAAAATCGGATTCTCCGCAGTTAACTATTATGTGCTTGTAAAAACACCACACTGCTAAAGTTTCAAAATGTACTATTCACTTACCAGCCTATACAGTCCATATATTTAAACTAAGCTCCAAAAACAAGCCATTTTAAATTCACTGTCTTGGTGACAACAAGTAGGTATTAAACTAACAAGTCAGTAGGCACGCTGATTTAAAATAAACACCCCTAACCAAACGTCACCAGCCTTTCCACTGTAAACACCATGTCTGTTTTGGAATGAATGAAAGGCAATGGAGCAAGAGGCAGTTGATTACTGTGTGCAGATAAGCAGTCAGAATGCAAACCCTCAGAGTTGTGGTCAGCTTATCCTGCTACAGATATCAGTCCCTCAGTCTATCTGTGCAAGTCTGGTATTTCAGTGAAACATTCCATGCCAGCCTTAACTCAAGGGTGATTTCATCTGTCTGATTCATTATACTGGGTGAACCATACAGGTTGTAGAAGGCCATAAGTAAATGGATAGCACATTCCTATCTAGTTGTGTGTTAACCCATCAGTAGTCAATTTCCTTATGATTCATTCATTTAAACCCACTACGATGTAGCTTAATCTCATAGATCACTGAATTGCTTCATATCCAATACAACAACAAAATAACTGGATGTTCTCAGCCAGCCCTTCATGGACATCAGCACATACATGTAAAAGATATTCTCAAGGTCAAAGAAAATAAAAAGTGAAAATGCAGTGATTACATAGAGAACGTTTCTCACAGCACACTGTTCAGAATGCTTCTCATAAATGCTACTATCATGCACATAATGGCGGTAATGACTGCCCACATCACAGTAATGACTTCAGCTTCATTAAACAGGTTTCCATAAACCAGTCACACCTCATCATCAACATTTGCCTGTAAATCTATTACATCTTATTAAAATTCAATTACGGTAATTTAAAAGACTGGCCATAACCTACTGGTTTTATATTCAGGCGATTTAAGATATGATAAATATCATGCAATATTATGCATGTTTATGGAGAAAGGCTGGAAACTGTAAAGCCAGTGCTTCATGGTGAAATGCTGAGACAAATCACGACCTAAGCAAAAGATTTCTAAAGCAGTTTGGAGAATTTTTGAATTTACAAGCTAATAAAATGGCATAATAGAACAGCTATCAGGGAATTATTAGACTGTTGAACACTTTAAAAGTAATAGACCTTACTCACTTCCAGGAAATTATTAGGATTAAATTAATGTTCCACCCATGTGTTTAGAGAAGGATTTCACTGTGGCAGTAAAGGTAATAGTGCACCAAGACAGTTGAATAATGCTTTCCTCGTCTCACACAGTAAATGCAATGATCTCTCTGCCACTTGAGAATCTATTTGAGTGATTGCGGCTCTTGGAAAATGGTCTATCATGCACCCGGCCAAGGAATGGTAGTCCAGGCAGATGGTCGAAATCTTTGATGCAGTGCAACGGGCTAACGTTTTCTTGGAGAAAACTGTAAGACTGTCAGCAGAAAGGACAGTGAAAAATGGAGAGGTGAGAATCGACAGATGGGGAGATGGCTGAAAAGCAGAGACCGTGCTATAACGCTCGTCTCAAGCTTTGATTTGTTTGTGGTGTCATTGTAATCCACCTTGTCAAACTCCAAAGTGAACTTAACTGAGCAGACAATCCATTTGCACAGCCAAGAGCTTTTGTGAATATGCTAAAAATATCTGTTTACTGCCTGGATTGGCACTTTGCGTTGGCACGCCTACATTATTACGTGCGCAAGCCGTCTCTGATCTCATGTCTGAAAAAACTCATATCTGGTGTGGTAATTTTATAGAAAACTTCCTTAACATCTGTTAATGTAACTGTTGATCTGTTCTCTCATATTCACACAGTATGTAGCTCAGCTGGCATTTCTGAATTGTGGTAAACAGGAAAAACAAAACAAAAGTGATAATAAATAAGTTTAGAATCACCATACCTTATGCTCTGGACCTGAAGGTAGTCTGGGTCAGTGGCATTAAGCATGGCCACAAAGCTTCCTACTGGAATGTTCTCCCATTTGGTGACCATGAGAGGATCAGGGAAAAACACAGGTCCCTCGTTCACATCCTGAACTGTGATATACACAGTCGCTGTGGAGCTCGGCCCGTAAATGATGTCAGGTACTAGAGGATCCTCATTCTCCACCTTTATTAGCAGAGTGTGAAACATGCTGCCCTCATAGTCCAGAGGCTGTAAAGAAGACGGAGCATTAAGAGAGGGAAAGTCACCTTAATTTATATCAGACATATCAACATTAGACATATGGCTTTGTCCTGAATAGCTGAGTTGTAAATGACTCTCAGATGTTTGGACGTATGACGTACATTACGCAGGTTTTCTTTTTGACTGGCAAGGCCAAGTTCTTCTGGAACAAAGCAATAACAGCAGAGGTGGCACTAAAGGATGTGTTTACAACCACAGACTATGTTCCAATGATATGGGTCCACCTCCCACATCCCTCGCTATAAGTATTGCTGTGGGATGTTGAGCAGGCTTTAATTTTTAGGGAGGACACAAGAGAAAGACACAAACAGCTTAAGAGGCACTGATCTAAAGTCACTTGTTTTGAATGCAGTGAAGGGATCATGTACCTTAACCACTGATAGCATGCCCTCATTGTTGTCAGGATTTGTGTGGATCTCAAAGCTCTGGATGGGATCTCCATTGATAATAGAGTAGATAGCTCTCCAGGCTCCTGTGGCAGGGTCATCCCGGTCATCCACAGTCAGGTTCACCACCACACCTGTAGAACCTTCATCCACTGATGCCTGGAACTGCGACACAGAGACAAAAAGAGCACACCACATTAATCAATCACAAGCTAAGCTAGCCTGTACTTGATGACTAATTGAAAAGGTTAAGGACAGGTCAATGGAAACCAGGTGAATGAAATTATTTATGCAAAAAAATCTCTACAGCAGTTTTAGTCAACGATGGCTTATACTCTCTGATATAAAATGTTGTTTGGAATGGTATATTGCATTATATATGCTTAAAGTTTCATCTGACATGCGGGTGGCGCTGGGTGATGACAGAGTTTAGTCATCGATGGCTAGACTCTCTGTATAAAACGGCATAGAAATACACTGTACATTGTCTCTAATAATGTGCAATAATTATTAGAGAATATGTACGTATGTAAATAAGATAATCCACGTGCAGAAGGAACAGCAAAAAACAAGGAAATTAAGTGAAGAGTTTCTCATAGTAGAGTTTCAAAAAATGATTAACGATGTGAAGAAAATGGGACACCAAAAATCATACAAGACCTGTTTTTATGAAACTGTACTTTAAAGAAATGTTTTGAAACTGGATTCTTAGTACCCAGCCCAATCAGCACCATGTTGTGCAACTTTCGAAATGAATGAATAAACAGGGCCTAGACACTAATAGGTCCACAGAACAGCCTCACAGAAATGACACTATGTACATAAATACTCTTCTTTAATTGAGGGTAGAACAAAGAGGCCCAAAATCTTTATGTTTTGCAGGCCAAGGAATTAGGAGAACATATGAGTATTAGGCTTGTTTATGAATTGAACTACAAAAAGCCAAATGTGGGTCCTGAGGCAAGACCAGTGGAGAATGACTGTACCAGACACTGTGGCTCAGTGGATGTACGGAAGAAACTCGGTATGTGAGCTCTAAAGCTTTAAATATCCAGCCGAGCCTCTCTCAGACAGAAAGCATTAGGCGCTGTTTGTTCTGTCAGACACATCTCCCAAATAGTATTGAGTGTTACATGAGCACAGCATTAGATACAGACAGTGTCTGCTCTCTCGGTGTCCTTCACACAAGCACACACAAAACAGACTGCATTTCTTGACTTCTCAAAAATATCTATATAAAAAAAGAACGCTTGGATCACAGCAGAATCGGCCATGGAGCAGCTGGTAACACACCGACTGATGACAGCTCCTCCAATAAGGGCCACTGCAGCTAAAACAATGCAAAGCAATCCGTTATTGCTCCCCCTAAATCTGCACTGCCATCAATAATGAAAGGAAAAGTTGAGAAGATCTACCTGAGGCTGTGTCTCCTCTGAGAGAGATCTGAATCTTTGGTCTGTGTAAAACAAGCCTTGCTCTGTTTTTCTTGTTGTTTTTATTCCTTTAAAAGACACACTAATCTCAGTAGTCCTTCCTCAACCCCCTCAATGTCACAGGGCTGCCTGAGGAGATGAAGTGTTCATGGCAGGCCAGATGAGTTCTGCTCCTCATCAGTCCCACCATCATTTCTGGTCAACAGTGTGTGAAGTGAACACTCCCCCTTGGGTGCCAAGGTGCGTCCCCTTACTGCGAGTCAGTGTAGTGCCGATTGACCCAATGCAGGGGATATAAATACACTGCCTGCCAAAAGTTTGGTAAAGTCAGATTGCAAAATTCTATGTACAAAAATGTATATTGCTGTTTAGATGCTGCAATATTGCAGCATTTACAGCACAACACTGACAAAACCCACACATTTCCTCCCCTTGCTGTGTTGTCAGCACCACCGCTGAGTCACAAGATTTTCAGTATGTGCTTTTAATAGTAGTCTGGAAAAGACAACACAGTGATATCTTCAGTGTGGAGAATTGGAAAATGTTCCCAGAGAAGGCGATACGATGTTGGAGGCCATGTTAAAGGTCTGCATTAGAATACAACTGAAGCCCTAACCACTGTGTACCTACATTTTGAGCCCCAAAACAACTAAGCCAGAATGGCACCACTAAATTTGAGATCAAACCTTACCCAACACTACTCCCACACGCTAACAGGAATGTATCATCACAGGTACAGTTTTACAGCATTCTGCTTTTTTCTGTTACCCAGCGCTTTGGTTGATTGACAGAAAATGAATTAAAAAAACTTCACATGCTTATCTGAAAGCCAAGCTTTTCCATTTTGCAGAACAGCTGCATCCATGGGAAATATGACGATGAAGGCACAAAAAAGGTCTGGAGCGTTCTCAATCAAATTCTTTTATGTTCATCACCTTTTGAGGTTCTATATGATGTTGTTGATCCGAGAAGGTTACCAGTATGCTGTTGCATACATAATAGTCCAAGATCATCCCTTCAACAGCACAGTACATTCATTTAGATGTCACTATATGTGTGCACTCATGTGGGTATACTGACAATATAACAAAACATAACTTTGTAGGTGTTAATTGGGGAAAATCATTGAGTAATCATTACTTGCAAAAAAAGAAGTCCCCAACTTATATATGGGGAGCTGCTACTGGACTGCATTACAAGGCAAGCTGAAGCTTGGAAAGAAAAGTTAAAGAGCAACTGAGCCGAGGGGAAGTGAACACTTCTGCTGTTTCTTTAGCCTCAGCGCTTACTGTACAGAATCTAAACCCCCAGGCATAGGGGGGCAAAATCATCTCTGCACAAACAAGCACATGGACATCATATATATATAGAAGCTCTCTCTCACTTTCTCTCTTCTTGATTTTCTCCAGGAGCAACAATTTATTTTCTCATTGCCAATTTCCTGACCTTTTATTGTAGCACGTTTTCAATCAGATCCTTATCTGCTATGCAGTGTTCTGTGCAGTAAAGAGCATTGTGAGCAGCCAGAGGGGCATTACCACAGCCACAGCTACCAATTCTGTCCTTCAGCTGTCAAAAGCAGTTTTATATTACAGCATATCATGTATTACTAGCAGTAAAGCAGCCTGAAAGCTAATGCTTAGTCACAGAAAGCAGTCGTATCTGTTATGAGCGCTCGCCGTCACTATTAAAAAGCCGCACTACAGGCCTTAGCAAAAGCAAGAGGCTTCTTTTTGAACATGTGCTTTATTACATTAGACCACTTATAAATCACCATCGTCAAGTTTGTAATTGTGTTTCTCGTACAGTGTCCATCAAAATAAGCGTGCAAAAATAAAGCTATTAAAGACTAACCTGGTTCATTTAGAAGAAAACATCATCACATATTTGTGCCGGTATTTGTGACAGCTATACTTTGGTCTATTTAAACCTCATGCATTTTATCTCCTTGTTGTGATGGCAGCACTTATCAGCACCTCAAATCTCAAAAAGCCTTTAAATATGCTTAGAATGTTCCAGTTTGGGAAAGAAAACTATCAAATCATTTTTGCACAGTCATAACTGTTTATAGTGGTGGTGATGGGACCAAGCAGTGTTCAAAATACCCACTAGCTTTCAGGGTCCTGAGCTGGCTGGCTACTTCTGCAATGGTAACTCACTTGCCATACTAGTGCTAATGCTTTAATGGCAGTAAAATGGTTTATAACTTTATAATATTAATTTATTTTGGGTAACATGCTTTTCCTTACATTTATTGAGATCTTACACATCTCTTTTTTTGACAAATCACTAAAAATTCCCTCTTTCCACCAAACTCTAGGGAAAGTTATCAGAATTATAAATATGTCACAGCATATTGTAAAGACTTTCAGATCTTCAGATAGTTACAATCATCCAGGCATAGTTAGAATTCTGTGGATATAAAGGACCAACCAGTTTTATTTTACTCAATACAGCATAACATCATACGTTTCCAGGACATTCAAAGAGCCCAAGAAGATAATTAGGGGGTGCTGGATCCCCCAGGATCTCCCTGTATTTCACACCTTGGGAACTAGAAGCCTGAAGCCTTTAATGATTCTGAAATCTCCCTAACAGAATGATAGTACACAAACTGGTTATGAACACGCAACCTGACACAGTGTTCCAACAGTGTTTTTCTAGAATGCTCTTTTTAAGTTCTATTAATGGTTGGTAGTGTGTGTGTGAGGTAAACCTATTTTACTATTATCCCTATTTTACTATTGTCAAGATTGTCAATATTCCAAGTCAACAGAAACAGTTCAAACAGCATACTCTTCAGCCCGCAGAGATTTGTCTCCTGGTGGCTTAGAGAGCATCAGTTTATAAATTGTTTTGGCCTATCCCTAATTAGTATTAGCTCTCTGGAATCATGGAAGGAGCCTTACACATGTGGCCTTGGTTCTCCAGCCACAGCTCTGCCTGTTTGTGTGTAGAGATGAAACCCCCTGGTTTCCTACCACCACCACCAGTGTAAAGAAACGTAAAGAGTTGGGAAGCTTTCCTACAATAAACCCCCTCACCATATCACTATCAATTATGACTGCTCTATGACATCTCAGTGTTTACATCTTAGGGTATGAATGTGCAGTGATCTGTGCAATACAATGAAAGTAGCAGTGAAAAGCAAACACTAAAAAATGTCATAATTGTCAGAGCATTTCAAGTTGTCTCCAAACGCTTGAGGGACAAAAGAACAATCAGCCAATCCTTTCTTGGCCAACAGCTCATTCTGAATATGCACATTTTGATAAATGCTGAATTGCGTGGTATGATTTCTTTGATTTGTTGAATAGGATTTTTGTCTATTCAGTAAATCTTGTCCAACCTTGCCAAATATGCAGAGAAAGAAAGCATCTGTAGTCTTTTACTGCATATGGGTCGCTTCATTTCAAAATTTCACAAGCCTCCACATCTCTACATTTTCCTTAAAAGTGAGGCGAAGGAGAGAAAGGGAGAGAGAGAGAGAGAGAGAAAGGGAGAGAGAGAGAGAGAGAGAGAGAGAGAGACAGTGCGTGGGAAGAGATTCTGCTGCAGGCCATGCGTTGATTACCTCAGTCCCACATTACTTCTGCTCTGATTAGAGATCAGCTACTACAGCGAGCTCTGCAGGTTCTCACACACTCAGCACTTCCGCCCTGCTGCTCAGAGCCCTACACACTCTCTCACTTTGCACCGGCACCAGGAATCATTTCAGCAACAAGTCACCGTGAAACATGAAAGGTAGACTCAAAGCTACCATCACTGCCAAGCAGAGGTCATCATAAACGTATGATAAAATCCACCTCTTTTTAAAAAAAGAACTACACCCATGTGCTTCTGGATTTGGAAGGGCATGAGAGGCCCACACTGTGGGCTGCACACTAGACAAAAGTACATGGCCACACATTTCTCCAGATCGCTGCCCAGTCGCGTTTCATTTAATCATCCGGGGCACTGAAGCGGTCAGATGGATGTATTCAATCTTTGTGGGCAGTTGATACTGAGCCCCTGCCATGCCACTGATAAGACCCCAATTCCTCTGAGTGCACAAAGCAAGCACTGGTGTGAGATACTGGTGGAAATAACCAGGCTCGCTGCAGTCCTGTACTGTGAAGAGAAGCTTGCCCAGTGACCTTCTGGACAGAGAAAGTGACCAACATAACACTCGACCACACAGAGCTGCGTGAAGTCAAATACAGTAAGAGGGCTAAAAAAGGAAAGTCACTGCTGTGGTAAGGAAACCACTGGAGCTGTGACTTCACAATAGAAGGGGAAATGAAAGCTTTTCAACATCTATTAAAGGGGAATTGCACTGATTTTCTAAATTCCTGCAGAAGTTAAGAGGTAAATGGTAAAGATGTTAAAGCCACGGAAAGTGGTTTGAGGTGAAATGTACATTCTAGAGAAATCTGTCAGGTCTGTATTTTTCACAGTGGTGCTGACAGGAACCAAACAATTGAAAAGCTTAATGCCTCAGAAACCGACCTCTTATATAATTATTATGGATGCTAGAGTTATGAACATGTTGCCTAAGACCTGAGATGTTGTTTTACAATAGAGATAAAGTTTTGGGTGCTGTAAGCCAAAAAACATACTGTTGCCATTATTATTACACATAAATACTGGTTAATTTGCTCTTTGTGGTGGAATAGAATTATTATTATTAAAATTTGTCCCTGTGTTGGATTATTATCACTCTGTCATTATTTGTGTTGTTGGCTTGTTTTTCTGTTCATGTCAAACCCAAAACCCCCCTCCCAAAAAACAAAAACAGAAAACAAATGCAAATGCTGAAGTGAAAGCATCACAGTCAAAGGGAAACATTTTTAACATCTGCCTATATAGCATTAAAAAGGGGGGTGCATTGCTGACTTTCTATTGGTTCACCCGGCATGATGATCACACCTTACCAGACGCAGCTAGTACTTTTAGGTGAAAAAATAAACAGCAATGGCAGAAAACAAGGTTTTGAGGTGTGAGATTTTCTTATGACAGCAACAACATGGTGAGAGAGAAAAATATTCAATTACTTCTTAAAGCCACTCGACTGTGTGAGAAATGAATAGTGCAAAAAGCTTCAAGAACAATTTTCACTGATGTTAATAAACATATGGTACATTAGTGGCACGCAACATAATGAGCTTATTTTTCTTTCCATTGTGCAATACATCTGTCTCCTGCTACTTGCAACAAGAGCTCTGCACACTGCAACCTTTTACAAAGCAAAAGCTTCTCACTGATTTAAAAAACAGGTGAAAATAAAGGCTGTGGAGTGTTTTCCCTGGGTAAATAGATTCCAGACAATAACAAACTCTCTATGAGGGCTCTTGCAGTAGAGCCTCACAGTGCTCCACAGAGTGTGTGCATGTCTGTGTGTGTGTGTATAAAGGGCCTCAGGTCAAGGTGTGTGTGATTGTGTGTATGTGAATCACAACAAAGGTGATGTGCAGTAGGAGCAACCCCCGACATACACATGTACACACTCCACCCATCTCTCCTCACACATAGATCAGTGAGGGTCTGAGGTAAGCTGAGGGTCCTTCATCAGCACTGTAAAGCCCCTCCAGTGGCTGCATTGTCACATCAGGGCTTTCCTCCTACTGCATACTGAGAGCATCTTTCCCTCTCTGCTCTAGCCTCTGCTCAAAAGAGCCAAAAAACTAACCTGAGTTTTGGCAGAGTGGGCAGAGTAATAACCATCACCTCCCTGGCTCTCAGGTATGCCTATTAAAGAGAGGATGGCTCGCTAAGATCCTAAAACTGCTCAAGTCAAGAGAATTGATCTGCCTCACGTCATTACAGTATAATAACAACAACAACAATAATAATAATAATAATATTTTTTTAAAATCATTTTATAGCATTTTTCATACGGTTGGCAGCTCAACAGCTTTACAACATGCTTTGCAGACAGCTGTATAATATATACATATATATATCCTCCAATTTTTTTTTTTTTTATGAAATGCTCCATTTTACAGAATAAAATGTGTTTGCAATGGAAGTGATGAGCTGTGTTTTACACTTACAACACAAACAGCAAATAGATGGACAAAAAGGCCATTTTTATGTGTTAAAAGAGATACATGATTGTAGGAAAGACCAATGACTAAGCGGCAGCATGACCCTGAAAATCTCACTCTTAAATTTATACTTGTCAGAACTTTAGCTGCTTTGTAGGATATGTGTGATGAAGGAGAAGAACAGCGCAGCTTTTACTCTGTGTATTTTGTGTATGTGTATTTGTCTTATTTAGTAGAGCCTGTCCAGCCTTGCAATGAAAAGCTGCATTTGTGACAGAAGCATGGAGAGATCAATTTATTGGCTACATATTTTCATCTGCTGCTCATCATCTGTTGCTGCATATAGGTGTCTTCAGTTCGGAATTTCAATTTCAAACAATAAACGTTCCAAAATTGTTACTGACTTTGAAATACAGTACTAAGCAAAAACCAGCTATAGGGCCGTTACATTATGTGGAGGTGGAGGTGTATGAAGATCCAGCCGGTCATAGTCTATTTAGAGTGGATCTTCTACGGCTTTGGACAAAAGAACTGTTTTTGACCAACGTATTTGTAAAACTGCACATCAAATGCAGAATGCTAGATGTTTGGGGTGAAGTATGAAGGCTGAATTCAAGTGTCTTCTAATAAAGTTCAGATTAACACTGGATGACAAAAACAACAACATATTGCAGATTTACATTAGGAAGTAAACAACAGGGAAGTATATACAAACACAAAGAGTCCAAATAAGTAACCAATAATGCTGGGCAAAGAAGGAAAAGTGCCTGAGGAGTGTACCCAATAATGAACAAGACATGAATACACAGAGCAACTAGTGAATACAATGTGGGAAAGAACCAGACAGAGCTTTCAGATGAGGAGAACCGACTTGATGAGGAGGTAAAACACTAAGTAAAGACTGGATGGACTGGAGCATGTCCACGCTTACTGTGACGAGATATAACTTTGTCAAATGTGATAAAAGTAGCATCATCAAATTTTCCTTACTTTCTGAAACACTGCAAAGACATAAATTATAATACTACTAAAAACATGCCTTATTAATACGCTGTGCTATTTCTGTTTACGAGGACATCAGGCAGTTTTGTGATATGTCTTCATAGTTCGTAATTAGTACATAGGACAGATGGTCTTCATATAAAGTGTCTCAGAGTTATCACTTGCACTCTTTAATTGGGAGTTTATGGCAGACAATGCCAGTAATGAGAGCAATGAATGTTAGGAACAAATGAGTCATTAGAGGCACTTTAGGCTGGAAGACAGGGATAAAATTAGATTATATTAGCCTTTTCTCATCCTCCTCAAAGAATAGTGCTTGTCTTTCAGTGCTCAGCTGGTATGAAAAATTACTGTCCTGGCAAAACTGGGGAAAATGACATGTGTTTATTGCTGACTCACATGAATATAACATGGTTCACATCCAACGATGTAATTTGTAGACTACAAGACTTCATATGAATTTATTGGACAGAATCACTGAGTTTGTACTCAGGATGTTAAGTTTATTAGGGAAGGGATCACAGCAAGAAACCTCTGTACAGTCACATCTTTTTAATTCCTTAGGGCAGAGGCAAATCATGGCTAGTTATTCATTATAGTCTAGAGTTGCATTTGGAAAAGCTCTGGTGTGGACGAATGAGCCCTGAAATGAAATGATAAGATGATGAGATGGTTGTGCAATTAAATCAGTATGAAAAATGCAACATGTAAACGTTATAAGGTTTGTAGCTGGTTTCGAAATATTTGCGGTTATACACTCTTATACAGCCAGGTCTGGTCTATTCAACCCTTACAGGTCATAGATACCAGCAATAACAAAAGCATGGTGTAATTTAATATATTTTCACGCTCTTAGCTCATTTAAACAAGAATGAGAAATCCTTTCAATAGTGCAGACTCTAAACTCTGAACTAATATCATATTTGTCATATTTTTCTAAAATCAAGACAAATTATGGCACCTGTCAAATGCAATTCATTCAGTCAAGTATGCAATAGAGTGATCACATTTGATTAGCGTGGGAAAATGGCAGTAACAATAAGGGGTTGCAAAGACTAGCCGACTAGTTGACTTGGCAACGCTTTAAACTGGATAACAACTTGTTGGTAACCACATGATTATGACACTAACAACATGTACGCCTCAGAGAAGAGGTAAGGCCTGGTGATTTTAGAGTCCATATCTCTGGTTTCCAGAGGGCTAGCAATCCGATCCAGGTCTCGTTTTAAAGGGCACATCATGCTCTGCTGACTTGGCTTGGATTGGACATTTCTCTGCCAATCTACCGTGCTTCAAAGACCTGATATTGAAGGTATTAAAGGCTGCGATCTCCTGTTTTCTAAAGACTACAACAAATTATGTGTCACTGGAGTAGGGGTATAATATTCTATAATCAGATACTAATACTTTTGATATGTTCTCTAAATTTCTCTGGCTCAGCAGACCTCTCTTGTTGAGCTAGCGTCACAGTCATTCCACCTAGGATGAATGTAAGTGAGATACAAAATTTCTGAAGGTTGGTTAGTGGTGGGCATGTGATGGTGAGGTCATGTGGTGGTGTATTGTGGGTATTAGAGTTCGGGAGGCCGGAGGTGAGAGAAGAACCCGTAAGCGTGACATTTATTTTTTAGGAGTTCAACTTTGATGATTTTTTACCCATTCAGTTTATATGCTGCAGTGAACTAGCTCTTTCTGCAAAAGCAATCTGAACTCCACATGGAGCCATACTGCTGCTACTTATTCTTATACTGTGTGTGACACAGAAAAAGTCGATGGTCTGCACCAGCAGAGGCAAAAGCGCAATTTATTCAAAAGTGTTTAGAATCGTTAAAACGAACAAAACCTTACAAAAATAAATTAACTAAATAAAAAGCACTGATGACTAATGCAGTATGAGAACGGCGGGTTTTCTGGGAAACAATTTAGACCTAGGAATTGCAAAATAAGCCACAGAGGGATTAGCATGTATAAGAAATATGTTCAGCAAATAACCTGTGGCGGTGTGTATTCATCACAGAATGGAAAAGCTAATAAGTCCTGCCAACTATAAACATAAATGCACATTAATGCTCACTAATGCCTACTCATTATGCTTCTGTAATTTCTCTTGCTGATTTAATGTGTGGTTACATAATATTATTCAGAATGTTACCCTTCTTGATACGCCTCTTATGCCATATTAGACATGTTCTTGATTTGATGCACTTTATGTAATTACTATTAAAACTGGAAAGCCATGGAGGCCGCTTCATTGTGAAACTCATCTAACCAGATCCCTGACTTTGATTACAAATATAATACAAGCTTTTTAGGTTGTCTCTGTTTTCATCTTCATCACACAGGTCTTTTGATCAGGCTGCAACCACATAATTTTAACCAGCTGCCATACAGCCCTGCAGAATGAAATAGTATTCAGTGCTTATTGACTGGAGGAGAAGAACCCTGCCATTATTCCATTTTAAAGCAGAAAGCCAAGTGAATTTTCATCTCCCATGAATGGCACATGGCACAACTAAAATTGCAAGGCTTTATGGAGATTGTAAGGCTCGACGGTGTCTTCTTAGCAACTTAGAGAAAAAGGCCCAACAACATTTGGTGATACATATTATATGCAAAAGTTACAGCACATAAGAAGAAGATGCTGGGCTTCAAAGTAGCCCTCCATCCATTGGCTGGTTAATGAAAGCCTGCTGAATAAAGGGGACTCTTCAAAGCCAAAGCAGAGAGGAGATATGACTCTTGTAAGAGAGCAAGGGGCCTGAAGGACACAACAAGATGCTAAATAATCCGTTCAAGTGGCAGCAGCGAGCTGATGGCTCAGACATCATCTATGGTGACATGAGATTGTTTGGCCATGGAGCTTATGGACTGTCATTAAAATGAATAAAAGATCAAAGAAGAGCAGGAAAAGTTGTTCCTAGTACAATTTGTTCTCTTTCAAGGCTGAAGAGCTACCATCACCAGTCACTGCATTAAAAATAATAAGAGCAATTGAGTCCAATATCTCGGATGGTCACTAAGAAACCAGAAAGCATACATGAGTCACTGCATCGCCACAAACCGAGCTTGACCTAATGTTTTTCAATCCCTCTGCAGGAGCAAGCTTTAGACCCCAACTCACAATCTTATTTAGTTAGCCACATGTTAATGTTTAACAATGTTTGCGCTTTCTCAAAGTTCAAGGAATACCATCCTCAGCCACTGTCTTGCAAGTAATAAGACAGTGGCTGAGGATGGTATTCCTTGAACTTTATACATATATATAAATTTATATATATGTATATCTCTCCAGACCACTAAGAGACCAACTGTACATGTGTGAACTGAACCTAAACTCAACAAACTCAATAGCCAGGCGGTCTTTTCAATGGGAAAAATATGCATCCCATAATTCTAATAATATTGTGCCTCATATTTACATTTATATATATATTTTGTATGAGCAATTATTTTAAGAATGAGTCCAGTGCTGAAAAGAGGTAAAACAAATTGGTATTGGTATTGCTCACTGTGTGTTGTGTTAGGGCATCATATTTGGATGTTATGCCTAGCTTGCCCGTAGGAGGGCAATAAGGACTGTGTTACGCAATGATGTCACCTTGTAATAGAGAAGGTGGCGGGATTTCCAACTAGGAGGTTTAGGTAGCAGGGAAAACTTTCTGTTGGAGAGAGTTTCTCCCTCTGACATATACATTAGGCTATATAACTTTGCTAATTAGACTAATTACATGCACCAAAAGAAAGAAAGGGAAAGATAACTGCATGATTAATATTCTTGAGATTATTAATTTAATGTCCTGGTTAAAGGGCCATAAACATAAAGAAATGTTTTCATACTTTTGATTAGCCAGAAGAGGATGGGTTCCACTTTTGAGTCTTGGGTCTTCTCACAGGTTCTTAAGGGTTTTCCTTGTCCTGGGCTTGTTGACCAGGTGCTGGACACTGAATTTCTGTTTATGAGTTTGCTTTGTAACAAATATGCATATTAATTTAAATCCATATGAATAATAAATTGAACCTCTTCTATGACGTGTCTTCAACAAACCCTTTCGTGGCAACTTTTTAACGGCGTCCCTCCGTGAACCGTGAACTTGACCATAGCGCTTTAGGCAACCTTTCTCGCTGGCAAGCTCTAGAGCTTGGCTCACAGACTCATTTGGCTCAGCGACAACGGCTAAACAAGTGTGTCCAATCAATGCGTCTCGCCGATGGTTGCTCGGATTTCACTCGGGCCATGATGCGGCGCTGTAGCCATCACTGTTAATGTCATTAGCATTTTGATGGAGCAAGATTCTCGCTGTCACTGCAGGGAAGAGTTGCAGCTCGGATTAGCTGTCACTCTCCCGGAGTGACAGGCACGATAAGCAGGATCAGTGCTCCTGCACCCACACCAGGAAAAAAAACGCCTCGTTCAGAAACGAGGTGGTGGTTATCGCGAGATGCCAGCGGGTGGGTGGGCGCCCGCATAGCCCCCTGCAGCAAAGCAGCAAGGGCCTCTGGCTTCCCTCACTCGTCGGCCCAGAGCCCGAACAAGGGAGAACGAAGAGGCAGAGGAAGAAGAGAGATAATGGAGGGAGGACAGATAAGTCTGGCATTATCCTAATAATATTATCGCTCAGGGACTCCGCTACACTGCCCCTGGTTGGAATTATCACTGCGTAGAGACTCATTTTCCTGTCACCCAATGCACATATTTGTTTTCGAAGGAAGAGAAATGTTGGGCAGCGGTGCAGAGGGCACAGCGAAAAACACTCAGTGAAAAGGTCAGGCAAAAACAAAGGCAGCCCTATGGTCCCTGCTTGGCCGCTTTACACAAGCTGTGCAGTTTTGAGTAGTCTGCAGTGACGAATTGTGCTTTCCTTAAAGGCACAGGGAAAGTTTTCTGACAGCCAGTCTGTTTTATTGATCTACTCTACTGTACTGTCTGATCGAAGTGAGAACGCTGTATGCCATCAAGAATCAAGAATCAGCTACAATAAGTTTAATATCCTTGAATATGAAAAGCAGTAATAAGATTACAATCATCATGGTGGGACAGAGGGTTACGCTGTCGGCTCACAACAAGAATGACCTCTACTTGGAGTTTGCATGTTCTCCCTGTGCCAATTCAAACAGCTCCAAGACTTTTCAAATCTTTCTAAAACATAAACACTACAGTATATTATCCTACCAATTTGTTTAGATCACGCACCTTGCACATTGTAATGTTTAATCCAAGTACAAATAATATCTAAATGTTTCATATACAGATTGGAAACAGTTTGCTTGGACCCCGGAACAAAACACTGGCAGAGTTATGCAATAAAAATATAATGAGGTCATATGCTATCAAAAGTACAAGCAAAGCAGGGGGTTATTACGTGCCATGCCCAACAGCACAACTCAATCAACCCAAAGAGTCCAGTCTTGAAAATTGAGCCCGCAACTTTGAGCTCACTCACCTCTCCTGCTATTAAGCTACTGTCCATCCCAACAGCATCTACCAAAGCAATTACTGGTAACAAATTACTGCAAAATACATATTCAGTCATGGCAACTCATAGCTACATATGACATATACACTGACCAGCCATAGGATCATCGGTATTTTATGGTTGGTGGATAATTTTCAACAATGTAGTGAAATGTTGGTGGTGTGTTTAAACACATCAGAGAATAGTCCACCAACCAGAACCATACAGCCAACAGTGTTCTGTGGGCAGCGTCCTGTGACCACTGATGTAGGACTAGAGGATGACCAACACAAACTCTGCAGCAGCAGATCATCTCGACTTTACATCTACAAGGTGGACCAGCAAGGTAGGAGTGTCTAATAGAGTGGACAGTGAGTGGACACGGTGTTTAACTACTCCAGTAGCACTGCTGTGTCTGATCCACTCACACCAGCACAACACACACTAACACACCATCACCACATTAGTGTCACTGCAGCACTGACATTGATTCATCACTCACATAATAACTGCTCTGTGGTGGTCCGGTGGGGGTCCTGACCATTGGAAAAAAAAAGGTCATAGGGAGATAAAGTATGCAGAGAAATGAATAGAATACAGTATGTAATTGTAGAACTACAAGGTGCACAATGTGATAAATGGATAAAGTGTATAGACTGATGTATCATGATATGTTTATGGCATGGTTATGTCAGGGTTGTGTAGCAAATAACATGATTTGCTCTTTGGAGAAGAAGCTATTTAAATTTACAAAACATATATAAAGTAAATTTAGGTAATGCCATTACTGATGCTCTGACCTAAGCCTGTATTGACTACTATTAAATTGAAAGTATTAAAAAGAAATGCAAATCAATACTGTCAGAAAATTAGCAGACACTTTTTTGCTCCAAAACAACTGTTTGAAGAACAAAGGGCATGGTATTGAACTCAGCATCAACAGTACCAATCCATAATATTAGGCCATAACAAAGCATGGCTGGCTTACTTCAACACTGCCATTAATCTTCTGATATTGAGCACACGCTCAATCTTAAAATGAATAACATGTCGAGGGATTCCGAGTCAGCTTTTCTTGTCTCCCTTCCTCATAAAAATGGGATTATGGCACAGTAAAAAAGTTAATTATTGCGGCAATTCCCCTAAGTATCTAATGATTTCCACAGCATGACAGGAGGAGCTATTCTGAGTGTGAGAAAGTTGGTGAAGGTGAATGGCGAAGTAAAGAGAGATGCAGTTAGGATGATTTCTGTCCAGATGAGATCATCATGATGCAACCCTGTGACAGATTGTGTAATGAAGAAAAATGAAGTGGTAGAGCAGGAGAGTTAATGGAAAAAAAATGTCAGAAAATTAGCTTTCTTTTCTTTAACTCAAATAGATCATATCTAAATATGAAATGCTACAAGCTAATGCTATAATTACTAGACAGCATTCTGATTATACATTTGCTACCAGGTTTTTTCTAAGTACAGTAGATTTGTTCCCATGTCTTTTTTCAGTACAGCCTAGGTATGTGCACAGCAGCACATAGTATTGTTAGAATGAAGAAGAGAAACTTTGGTAAGAGAATGCTAAATGACCAACTGTACATTTCTGACAGAATCCATGATGCATTGTAGTTGGCCAAAGTAAAGTAAATAGTGAAATAAAATACACTTAAACTACACAAACCAGACTGAGTTTCCCTCGTATTTCTAATAGCTCTCATATTTTTCATGCAGTACATTCAGTTCTCTTTGTAAGATTTAGAATATTTGCCACATCACTCTTTAGAGCAGGGGAGAGGTGCACATACTAGTAAGTACTTGGAGTTCCTGCTGTTCCAACAAAAGCAGATCACCTAGATCCACTCCGTGCAGAAGCAGTGGGGGGTGGCACTACAAGCACCCATAAAGAAGGTGCACAGCTCTGCTTTGATAAAATATACACAGTAATCCAGGGAGCATCTCTGTATGTGTGTAGTAGCAGCAAGGAGCACAGGGCTGGTTTTCTGTCTGGTTTAAGGGCGGGGAGGATTTGTAACATGAACAAAGATCTGCTTCTTGTTTAAAGCACTGAGCATAACAGTAAGAGACAAAGAAGAATTTGAATGTACATTTAGTTTAGCTGCTATCAATCAATCAATCAATCAATCAATCAATCAATCAATCAATCAATCAATCAATCAATCAGTCAAACAATAAATCAATCAACCAACCAACCATTCAGTCAACCAATCAATCATTCAATCAATCAATCAATCAACCAACCAATCAATCAATCAATCAATAAATCAATCAATCAATCAATCAATCAATCAATCAATCAATCAATCAATCAATCAATTAATCAATCAATCAATCGGCCAATAAATCAATCTACATTGATTGGCTAGACCAAACTCTTATTCAGCATTTTAACCCCTTAAATAATTATTAATAATGTTGCTGGTAAAGATTTACTTTAATACTTTTTTTTAAGTTGTCTTTAACTAGCAACTTATATTGACAGCTAATGCTCTCATGCTGTGGCCTTTTGATCTATGTGGCAATGCTAATAAAAGGAGCCTGTAATGAATTTAATCACGCAGGAACCACTTTTCTAATCTGTTTGAAACGCCTCATTGGATTTCCAGCCATTTTCTCTGTTACAAGGTGACATCATCTCGTAACACAATTTCTATAGACCGTATACCAGCACGTCCTTAGACAACACTCAAAACAAATAAACAAAACAAAATAAATTAAAAGTACCACTCTGAGACATCCTGCTTCACTCTAGCTTGCAAAGGTAGATAAGGTCTTCCAACTTGTTCTACCTGACTTTCAGGAACAGAATCTGACTGTTGACACTGGGGTCATTGGGAAGTGGGGCTTAAAAGCACAGGAACAGATTTTTTCTGTGGGTGAATACAGATGTATATTATAAGGAAGATATTGTGTTTTGGAAAAAGTGAAGCATGGAACTATATTTTAGTAGATCCAAAAAAATAAGCAATATTCTGAAGATCCACATCAGAATAAAATGTCCCCTTCAGCTTGACATAAACTTTTTACAGTACAAAACATATGAAACACATTAGCCACTAAACCTGGTACATAGCGTACAATGTCTGAGTCTTCATTTTTATTAATTGTGACATGTTACCATTCAAAGCTAGCCGTAATATCACTGTGGGAATAATAAAAGCAGTGTTTAAATATAAAGGACTTGTACTTGAGTACTTGAGGATATTTCAGGACAAATAACCTGCATTTCTTATTCTAAAGACCCCAGAGCCTTCCACGTCTGTAAAGGATGTGCTGTACAAATACAGAAGGACTCCTTTGCACTGCTTTATCCCAAAACATTTTCCCACAGTGTTAAAGTGAGAAGAGAAATAGCAGCATTAGCTGAAGGTCCAGGCAGGACAAGGTCCAGCATCGCTCCAGAACACTCTCATTCCTCACCCACAGGCTCACACACACTCCAATGCATCATGGGAGAGGGGCAAGAGAGTGGAGTGAGATGATGCGTCTGGGAACCTGACACGAGCTCAGGGCTTTTCTATCAAAAACACATTCAAACTGAGTGGTTCTGTATCACACTGTACTGTCCTTTCCTTCTGTCTCTCTCTCCCTCTCTCTGTCTGCCTCTCTCCACACTCACAGAAGTGCACAGATGGCATTTTCTGAAAAATTCATCACGAATAGGCAGAAAGAGACACATAGTTTAAGTAGGCTAAGTGCTGGTGTTTTACCTTTGCGTCATCATGTACAAGGTGGTCTGCGGTTAAGCTTGCAATGTGACAGAATAATGTATGTCCTGGAGGTGCTGCTGACAAAATACTCCCAATGGTCATTGGCTAAATGCATACAGAAATAAACACACATATTTATGCAACTACAGAAACTTTTAATTCCTGGTCCTGGCAGTTTGTTACACATATACTATATATACTATATTTGTAGTATGAAGCTTATTCCCAACACAATTTCAAAACATTTGCTTAACGTTACGCATTAATTTCTGAATCATATTTTGGGTCAAACATATACATATTTTTGGGGGTTTTTTTAGTACCAAGTGTGTTTCTTTTTTGAATTCCTAACTGACTGAAACTTTGTTCATAGGTTTTGGCCATGTGAAAAAAAGGAAGTATAGGTAAGACATCTACACCGCCCTAAACTGTGTATTTGATAGTCCTATCCCTAAGGAGCCCCTTTAGTGTCCTTGTTAGGGATTTGATAACAGGGGCCAGATCTGTCTTCTTCTAATTTTATTTGCAGCAGAAATTAAGGGTAGAACTATTAGCTGGCTGAAAACTACTGTCTCCAACTTATGAATCTTGGATTCAGCGTATATGGGAACTACATAATATGGAGGAGCTAACATGATTTAAGATTACCGAAGCAGATATGTCTTAGAGACATAGAAACGATAGAGATCAGCAATGGTAATTAAGTACTGATAATGTACGATTTAATTTAGCTGCCTGTCTAATGCATCCAACTGTCCTTTGATTACTTTTGTATCCCTTCTCCAGTGGATAAAATTATCTGGGTTGCTGATCACTGACAGGTGTGTGTAAATGTTAGTGTGAACACTCTTTCACCTGGATGTAAACTTGATGTATTACTACCTGACTGCAAGTTTGTGAATTTTGCTCTGATCCCTAATAAAAATAAGTTTAAAAAGAAGCTTGAGTAATATTTATTCTGACTGCAAATTCCTGCCGCATTATTACACAAATCCTGTGCTCACGTTGAGTATTCTTCTTGTTCTAATAACTTCTGTGCCAGAGCACCACAAAGGCTTTGTGTCTCAGGCTTCAACTAATTCCCAGTGTTGGAAAACGGATCAACTGTCCCTCCTGAGGAACTTTGGCTGCATGTGGTGGGCCAATTTGGCACTACCAGCCCTTAGATAGGAATAAGCCCTCTAACTCCATCTTGATGGAAATCCCAAACTGCAGGTTTGTAGTGCTAAAATAGCAAACTGCAGGTGAGAGCTCACTGACTCCCTCTAGAACTGAAATAGCAAACTGCAGGTTAGAGTCAACTGCTCCCTCTGGTGCTGAAATAGCAAACTGCAGGTTAGAGCCCACTGGTTCCCTCTAGTGCTTAAATAGCAAATTGCAGGTTAGAACCCCCTTAGGGTCCCTTCATTGCTTAAGCTTGTGACAAACACACTCTATTCTGCATATGTCTCTTATACAGCTTTATCCTTCACTGGAGTCCCTAAGTGACATACACTGAACATCTGGGATAGAGTCCCATGACCATTTGTAATCATGTGACCTCATTACCGCCTGCACCTGGGTGACATCAGATTAATGTACTGCAATCCACAAAAGATAGCTACAAGTGTGCACACAGGGTAAAGATGATCAGATAACAAGGAACAGCATAAGATCATAAGAACTGGTGTATATAGAGAAATGAATGTGTGCGTTTTCTTGTCTCCTGTGCTTTCTCTTTCCATGGACAGTTCCAAGAAAGGGGGAGGGGCTTATAGGTTATTAAGGGCAGCATGAGGGAAGATGGGAGGCCAAACAGTTGGGCATGTGTGCAAGCTGGCTGCACATATGTTAGCTACGAGGAACTCGACATTGTGCTTCCCGAACTCAGAGATGTGCTACTTTGCCAACACATCTAAACGTTGCTGTATGGCAGGTGCACCCGGCAAGCGCCACTAACACAAGTGCCCCTCATTAACGGTTTTCAATGGCAGGTGCCATTCTTTAAGATGCATTTCCCAATATGTGTAATTTCCTGATGGCTGGGTGGGCCACTTGCGGTTTCTTGATGCCAGTAACTGTTTGCAACCCTTCCTTTATGAGGGACTTGTACAGTGTTCTTTCAACGTCTCCATGAAGTATTGTTAGATTAATGAACTAATCTTACACCAGCTTAGCCATCTAAAGCACAGAGATGTGCTAGTCTCACGGGGAAGTCATTTCACAGGCTGAAAGGAGCCTAAAAAGGAGCTCATTAAGCTAACTACAGGTGCTGGTCATAAAATTAGAACATCATGAAAAAGTTGATTTATTTCAGTAATTCTACTCAAAAAGTTAAACTTGTGTATTATATTAACTCATTTTACACAGATTGATATATTTCAAGTGTGTATTTCTTTTCATTTTGATGATTATAACTGACAACTAATGAAAACCCCAAATTTAGTATCTCAGAAAATTAGAAAAATCACTTAAGACCAATACAAAAAAGGATTTTTAGAAATGTTGGCCAACTGAAAAGTATGAGCATGTACAACACTCAGTACTTAGTTGGGGCTGCTCTTGCCTGGATTACAGCAGAAATGCGGCATGGCATGGAGTCAATCAGTCTGTGGCACTGCTCAGGTGTTATGAGAGCCCAGGTTGCTCTGATAGTGGCAACATATGGGGTTAAGGTCAGGCGAGTTTGATGGCCAATTAAGAACAGGGATACCATGGTCCTTAAACCAGTCATGGTAGCTTTGGCACTGTGTGCAGGTGCCAAGTCCTGTTGGAAAATGAAATCTGCATCTCCATAAAGTTGGTCAGCAGCAGGAAGCATAAAGTGCTCTGAAACGTCCTGGTAGACGGCTGCGTTGACCTTGAACCTCAGAAAACACAGTGGACCAACATCAGCAGATGACATGGCACCCCAAATCATCACTGACTGTGGAAACTTTACACTGGACCTCAAGCAACGTGCATTCTGTGCCTCTCCTCTCTTCCTCTAGACTCTGGGACCTTGATTTCCAAAGGAAATGCAAAAGTTACTTTCATCAGAGAACAGAACTCAGCAGCAGTCCAGTCCTTTTTGCCTTTAGCCCAGGCAAGACGCTTCTGACACTGTCTCCTGTTCAAGAGTGGCTTGACACAAGGAATGTGACAGCTGAAACCCATGTCTTGCATACGTCTGTGCGTGGTGGTTCTTGAAGCACTGACTCCAGCTGCAGTCCACTCTTTGTGAATCTCCCCCACATTTTTGAATGGGTTTTGTTTCACACTCCTCTCCAGGGTGCGGTTATCCCTGTTGCTTGTACACTTTTTTCTACCACATCTTTTTTTCTTTCCTTTCGCCTCTCTATGAATGTGCTTGGACACAGAACTCTGTGAACAGGCAGCCTCTTTAGCAATGACATTTTGTGTCTTGACCTCCTTGTGCAAGGTGTCGATGGTCATCTTTTGGACAACTGTCAAGTCAGCAGTCTTCCCCATGATTGTGTAGCCTACAGAACTAGACTGAGAGACCATTTAAAGGCCTTTGCAGGTGTTTTGAGTTAATTAGCTGATTAGAGTGTGGCACCAGGTGTCTTCAATATTGAACCTTTTCACAATAGCACAAATATTAGCACAGTGAAGGAATAAAACTACAGGCATGAAACTTGGTGCATAGGTACAACATTGTGTGACATTAAGTTTCATGGTAGGCAATGCATCTGATGTAAGCAGGGACAGGCTTTATTGTTATGCCTGACTGACCCAACAGCCAAGACTGCAAACATTCAGTACGTGGCGATGTCCTCCATGAGTCATCCTGTTAGTGCCAGCACCATTGGCAGATGGCTGCATGATGCAGGGCTCCATGCACACAGATTGTTTTAACTACCCATAATACCACATCAACGTCAGCATATGCTGTCATGCCAGACTGTCATGGAGCGACTCAGAATTGCAGCAGGTCATCTTCAGTGACGAGCACCATGGTCAGCGCCAGGGTGAACGGTATGTTTTTCATGCATCACACGTTCCATAGGCCTGGTGTCATTCCACCTCCACCTCTACCTCAAAATCTGCAGGAGCTGTGTGAGAATATTTAAGCTGCATGGGATGGATTACCACAGGACACCTTTAGGAACCTCTACAACTCCATGCCAAGATGTCTGCCATGTTGCATTAGCAAACATGGTGGGGGACACCATACTGAAAGAAACTACTTCTGTATGTGTAGCTCAGTAAATATTATCCAGATCAGTCTAAATGTGTCATAATTTATTATTCCTGGTAACCTTTATCTTCCTTCCCAAGAGCATTGCAATCCAACACTTCATTCTGCATGACATTATTCTTCTTGATGATGAGTGTATATTGAGGAATGAAGACCAAAAAAATTAAAGAAAATTTGATAATAAATAGATTATTGGTTTTGTATGGTCTGTAGTCTAAGACTAATCATAAGCATAGTAAAATGAGTGTAAAATCCATCTATGCATTTCTCAGTGTTACCACGAAGTCAGGACATTTAAAGTGATGTGTGGTCTGCTGCCTACAGGGCACACCCTGAGAATTAGCTCACAATTATTTTAAAGAGAAAAAGCAAAGGTCAGAGAGGATAAGCGCCAGTGTGTGAGATCCAGTCCATCACCTGAGCGTGTGTGAATCAAAGCTGTCACTGTGCCACATCTCTGATTAAAGTGATGGATGCGCTGCCAGCTTTTACTCTGTGTTTCGCTGTGAACAGCTCTGGACAGACTAAGCAGGAGAAGAGTGGATGTGTGTGTTGGTGACTGACAGTAGAGGAGTCTGAAGGTCTCTGAGAATAAACGAAACAGCAGATTAACAGCAGTGATGAGGAAGTCACTGTGACTCATTTACTCTGCTGATGAAAATAAGGCCAGCAATTCCTGTTTAGTTCTGATGTAAAATAAATAGTTTAATAGAAAATAAATATTAAACAGATGAAAATGAAAGAGCATAGTTCAGGTGGATATTGCTGAACGACTCTTTTCTTTGATGCTGCTTTGATTTCATAAATGAGTCCTTGAATGTACGCCAAGCAGCAGTAAGTTTCCTGTATAAGGAAAGAACAGAAAGGGATCAGGTTGCTCAGCTACTTTATTGGACAAATAAGACCTTGACCTTATGCATGAGATTAGAAGCTTAGAAATCCCTCAACAGCCCTTTCATCTAGGCTGGTATCAAAGTCTCTCACAAACATTGACAAACTGTAGATTTCACACAAGCGTACTGCATCTACCAAACACACATGTGTTACAGGCCAAGTTCTCATTTCAGCCATAATGTGGCATCTCAACTACTGTTGTGATGCATATCAGAATCAGAATCAGAAGTATATAGACTTCTGAAGACAGTGATTTACCAATAGGCTGCTTTAAACTGTCAGGTTAATTGTATATCAAATAGTAAGTAAACAGGAACTAAGCTGTTATATTTTGCTACATTTTAATCTGAAATTCAATTAAATCAATTTAAAGCTGGCTGAGTCTATTTTCAAGCATCAGATCATTTTTAGCAGCTTGCATTGAGCACATACTTCACATGCGTCTAATCACTAGTCATATAACCCAACTTGTTTCTTTATGTGTCAAAGCTTTTTTTCTTTTTTTTTTCTGGACTTTGTGCTCTATGACTCAAAAGCATGATGCACACAACTTATCCATGAGAGTCTAAATTTGTGAAGAGTTATAAACCTGAGTATGATGACAACAGTGATAGCAACACCGAGAATCATCTACAGTCAAACAAACCATATTTGAGATCCTTGATTATTATGTTTATCATTTACTATTTATTAGCTATTATGTGAGAGCTTTTATCCTGTTGTGGAGGATTTCACTTCTACACCACTTTCGAGAATACAAATTCTGCTTTGAGCCCCACTCTTAAACAGCTCTATGTGTACATTTGTTGATGAGCGAGCCACATAACCAATTCCCATTCACATGAATGCATCTCATGCTTGCATATGGACACTACAGATTACACTTTCATGTTTGTCTGCTTTTATGGGTAAATAACCAAAATTTGTGAGTGTAATCTGTTGCATCCATATGCCTGTGTGATGCACCTGTACACAATGGGGAGTAGGATTATGTTGGGAAGATGGAACTGAACACACCAGCAAAGACAACATCAGAAGAGAAAGACCCATGTTGACTGGCAAGGTAGAGAAATATTACAGGATATTAGAACAGGATGTTGGAAACTTTCCAGGCTTATTTGGTGTGAGATAGATGGCATAACGTTTTACTGTAAAATGAATTTATGGTCCCACTTTCTATTAGGTGGAAAATGAGAAAAAGAAGAAACCGTTGTTATAAACTACTTTTCCATGTTTTGTTCCAAACTGTTGACAATTGGACCAAAATGCCAGTAGGAACAAAAAGTCCAGCAAGCAGAAGCAAGGGACCTTGGCCCCCGTGTCTACAACTGGTCCGAAGAATTTCTTGGAGCCAATTGTTTACATTGGGGCCATTCTCCCTCCTAAAAGTCAGGGTACTGTTATGAATTAAACTACTACTAAATGAAACTGAAGCTGTAATTTTATGGCCAAATTGTGTTTTTCATAAGGATTTTCATTTTTTTGTTTACAATATTGCTGCTGACTTCAGACACTGAAACAACATGCACAATTGCAAAAACACGGAAAGCATGAAGCATGGATTGATTAATGCTGTAATGTAACGCATTTTCATAGCATATACAGTGAAGGGGAAATGGGTATTCAGACACATGTTTGTTATTTAATACTTTTAATGTATACAATTCCCGGCCCATAGTATGTGGACCTCCTTCCCAATTATTTAGTTCATGTTTTTGAACCACACTGAATAAATAACCAGTGTATAAAGTAGCCATGCAACCTCTTAACACGGGTAGTGGAATGGATCCTATTAAAGACCTTAGTCACTTTAAAAATGCCACTGGCATAACATGCTACCTTTGCCACAAGTCAATTTGTGAAAATTCTGCCGTGCAAGATCTGGGGATCTGTGGGGATAGTCTGAAGATGTTTTGCGGTGGTGGGTAATGTTTATATAAATGCCCTTTGTTTTGGAATTGGATGGCCAACAAGCTCATTTAGATTCGATGGTCAGGTATTTGCATACTTTTGAAACCTGTCCAGACAATACAAAGCTCTCCATACACTTCACTCAGCTTATCCAGCCAAATGAGGGTCCTATGCTACAGACCACAAAGCACTATACCCTCACCCAAAACAAAAAAAAGGGTTATTGCCTCAGTTTCACTGTTATGATCCATTAGAAATCAAGTTATAAAGTGCTCCTGAAACAGAAAATGTACTGTAGCAGCTGCATCTAGTAGGCTCATATCAGACAGTGGCGAGGTCTAAATGGCTGGGTCAGCTAGGAAATGCATGTCAAAGAACAAAACGCAGTCCAACATAACAGTGCAAACCTGAGGGGGACAAAATCCCACCTGCACCACCCCTGAGATGCCAGGCCTAGATGTACACCAATGTAATTAGGGAACACAAAATATTTTCTGTTTTGTTCTCTAGTCCAATCTATGTATGGTTATGCTTTGATAATTATTATGTATGTATTAGGTGTACAACCTTTATGAAGTAGTAGTGTTTCTGCTAGCTACGTGCCTGTTATTTGTAATGCTTAAAAGAAAGCTACTTTAGCATAACAGACCCGATGTTATTTGTGAAACATGACCTTGAGTGTTGTAGGGATTTCTGCAATTTGTATTCTGGTGATTTTTGGTCAATTTGAGTTTAATTGTTGCTGTAGACCAGATATGATCTAATGCATCATTTTGTATTTTTGTTTATGATAACCGTGTCCCTTGCACATTTATTTATTACTTTTGTCTTTTCTACAGCCTGCAGTTTTATTTGTACTCTTGTATATATTTCTTGCCTCCTTACGAAGTGAGATATATTTATATATTTATATTTACATATCCATCGATAGTGACCCGCACTATGTATAGTTCTATAGCTTATAGCTTAATAGTTTTAATAATACTGCTGCCGTTAATGACCGACCCATTTAGGTTTCTCATACTGCACAACACTGTTTTTATTTTTGTATTATTATTCGTATCTGTGCTGTTCCTTTTGTGAAACCGCTACTGGCTGCTAAATTTCCTTCAGGATCAATAAAGTATCTATCTATCTATCTATCTATCTATCTATCTATGTTAAAGCAGAACATTAGTAACAGTCAGTTGCAGCATTACACAAGTCATTAGCAACCAGTGCTTGGCAAAGCAATAGTTTTTGAAAAAGTGGCATGTGGTTTCAGAAATAGCAGGGCAAGTATAGTGCTGTTCATCAGATTGTTCCATCAAAACTATTTCTAACTGTTACATAAACATAAAATTACATACTACATTAAGCTTTTTAAAATTTGATTCACAATTTTTCAACTTTTTTTTTTTTACTGTCTTTAAAGTTCAATACATTTTACATTTTGAGGCAGCCAGGGTACTTACAGGAGTTCACACACTGAATCACTTTTTAGAATGCAGTCAAATTACTTAGACAAAGTTTCTCAGCTTTCATGATGATGAACGCTAGAAGATCCAGTAAAGTGAGAGACTAAGCAGCCTCACTTTCCTCTCCATATTTAGCAGCAGTCTGTAAGAGAAAGAATATAAGGAGAAATAAGGAGAAAAAAATCAGGCTGTCCTACCAGTGAGTGGGTGAATTCGGGAGCGTGATCGTTCCTGTCTGTGATTGTGATGGTGGCAGTGGCAGTTCCTGTCAGCCCCACCTCACTTCCTGCCATGTCCTTAGCCACAATCTCCAGCTCATACTGTGTGGTGGGCAGAGTCTGCAGGGAAAAGAACACAAACAAAAACAATTCATACTCCAGTTACCAGACAAATGTGAAGACATGTCAGCCTGTGGTTAGAAAAAGCACTGAAGGGGGTAAACTGGGATTGAGAGTTTCGATTTGACATCAAGTGATTGCTTAATCATTGCTGATTTACGACCAGTTAGGTTTTGTCAATAAGCAATAAATACAATTATCTGTGTTCTGAAAAGGCATTTACACTTTCAATCACCTGATGAAAACAAGGGCAATTAAACAGTAATCAACAAATCATTTCATTGATTCATCAGAAACCTCTCTACCAAAAATAAAAATAAAAAATAAAAAAAAGACTTTACAGTTTTAGGACAGTGGAATTAAGCAGTTCACTACAACAGACGATTCAGTTCATCACTAAACCACAAGGTTTTAGCAATGGATGCCAACAGATAGACAAGCCACAAGAATGAAATTTCTGGTGCATTGATTTGCAGTCACTCAGCTTGGATTATGCAACAGGACAAAGGCTGCTGTGGCCTTGAATTGTCTAAAGGTCTATGATACTACAGTAGGGGAAATCTATGCAAGGCTATCAGTCAAGCTAGTAGTAAATGCAGGTTTATGTTCAAATATTGCATCATTACAGAAATGACAGGTCAGTTAGCTGGTCTATATTATATTTGTAATTTACACAGCAAAAAATGTCATGACAGTTTGTACCAGAACCAAACAGGCTGATTTGGCACTGTGCATTTAACACTGAAATACATTCATCATCATAAACTAGTTGCATCCAGAAGGAAGAGTCAGATTAAAATGTTATTCAGGAAAAAAAAAATTTACTCAAACATTCAGACTAATATGGGCAATATTTATTGAGCTACACATTTGGAACTGAGCTACAACAAGAACTGGGTGGAGGTGGTGTGACACCAGGCCTTCTGGATATGTAACACGTGAAAACAGCCATTGATCTTGGAGTTGACCACGGTGCCTCCACACACATATTTGCTAGTTGCCTCCGACAAAAGCGAAACTTGTCTCTAAAGATTACCCGCTGCCATTCTGAGTCACTCCATGACAGGTCGGCATGATACCACTGAAGCCATTTTCTGACATCATGAATGTAGTGTAAAATTGGTCTGGTGTTTATATTCCAGTTTCTGCATATTTACTGTAATAACAGGAGACTGAATGGTACATTTTTAAACATTACCATTGTTTACATGCAACATCAAATAATTGTATTTAAAATATATACAGTACTTTCATTTTACTTGATGTGGTCCCTTTAATATTGGAATGTCCTTTCTTTCCTAATGCTTGCTTCCACAATACAGCTAACAGACAATATCCAGTCGTACAGCGCATCTGAACACAAAAGCTTTTCTCTGCTTTTCCCTCTCATTATACAATAGACTGGGCAAACAAAAACAGTCTGCTAAAGTTCCAGCCATTATGATTTCCAATTTATGAAAACAAATCATGTAAGTTTCTTTGCCCATTCTGTCTCTGGAGGCTAACTTTTTTTCTCTCACATGGGAAATAAACCGTTTCCACAAAGAAAAGCCCATATATTTATAATAATTACTGAGACATTAAGCATTTGTAATATCATTCCTCACAGAAAATATGGAACCAAAAGCATATTACACATGGTGGTGTTGTTAATACAAACATTTATTTTCCTTATTGAAATCCCACTCAGAGCACTGTTAAGTACCAAATGCTTAATAAAACTCATCCATCTGTTTCAAAGAGTCCCCAGGAGGCACCTGACGCACGCAGCACACTGTACCCACAATGCAGTGCCCTATCTTCACTACATTCATCCCGTATTTTTTCAACCAAAGCACTTAGGCGGATTAGCACGACAGAATTTTGGCAAAGCTCCAGCGAACAAATTCAACCAAGAAAGTTATGCTGGGAAGTGAGATATCTCAAAGAGTAAAGACTTTTTGGAAGGAGACCTTGAAAGTAAAAGATCTGGAAGACTGGAGGCATGAGAAAAGAGTAGTAAATGTCCCTTTAATATGCTGGTCCCTGCTCTGAGATTTATTGAGGAGAAAGAAGGCACGTAAGTAGACCAAATGATCCGAGCCATTTGCAGAACTCCTCCTTGATTCACCCTAATTATTCTGTTTTAGAGAACGGACGTGTAATACCAACCACCTTACAGACTAATCATACTTCACATAAGGCCTGTAGCACAAAATTCACTGCAAACAAATGATTTAAACACGTTACTGTTTATTATTTTGCTCTGCTATGCTAAAGAAAGTATGTTATTACATGTTAAATTACAGTCTATTACACAATAATAACAATCAGTATTAACAGTCCATTTACAAACTTTATTCTCACTATTGACATTGTCCTGTACTCACAACAATCACAGAACTTTCACTCACTTTCACCAAAATCACATCATAATTAAAATCTCTTCTTCTGCATATAAATGCAGTGTCAGTGGAAAGTGTAGAATCTGCACATTGTTGTCCTGCTTGCTTCGGTGACTTTGAGTGACACATAATTAGTTTCAGATTATGCTATGTGCGTGTTACTTGACACATAATTCATTTCAAATTGCACTGTATTCGTGTTTCTGCTCGTGATTACTGTGAATGCTGAATGACTAAGGCTGCAAGCAGACTGCACATAAAAGAGGCCCAAACTTACTGCCCTTCAGTCTCTCAAATACTCTGATGTCGTTTTTTCGGTCATTCTTATTAACTATTTAATGAATGTAATGGTTTATCATTTGCATTCCTCATTAGACAGTGCCCTCTACATTTGCATACACCACTCGTGTTGTTCGGGCTCACCCTCCAAAACCAAATATGTAAAGCGACACCATACTAAAACATAGTAAAGTTATATGTATATGTATATATATAAAACATATGGCTTCATTAGATTTTTAGTATTTGATTTCACATGTTAACAGGTAAACGTATATATTCACAAGGGTTGCTTATCGCCAATGTGCAAAATACCCCCTGGTTCTCAGAGGGACTCCCATGGTGACTCGATTATCCAGTGTTTGTTGGTTAGTCACTCGCTGTAATAACAACATATGTTTAACAATTCCTCTGAGTTCTAGTTTTAAAATTCACCTCTCCACACATTCATTGAGATTCTACATCTACTGTTCTGTTTTCAGTTTTTGCAGATATTTTCAAGTTTTCTTATATATTATTACATATTAACGTGTTTCGGGGAATGACAGGCAAGGCCACAATTCCTGCTGTGGGTTGAACAGCTAAACAATAACAGCACAATACTATAATAAGTTAATTTCAGGGAGCAGCCCACCTTCCAAAAAAATGCCTTATATACTTTCTAACTGCTTACATACACAAGCCCACATTTATTTCACTTTATTTGACAATTAAACAGTCAAACCTACACATAAGAAAGAAGAAAGAAAAGAGGCAAGAGCATATGTAAATCCTAAGGCTTGATGCCCATGCTGGCGTCTGAATTGTTCTTTAGGTCTCCAGTGGAGTTACAAGGCTGATGTAATAAAGAATAGTGGAGCTTTGTATGCTGCATAGCTTAAACAATAATAACAGAAATTCTAGAATTTAGACCTAAAGATGACTGCTACTATCTATGCTACATACTTTTATTTACTCACTGCCCAGAACACATTAGTAACAAGTGGAAAGTACACAGGCAAACCTAAACGCTCAGTACATTATTTAGAATATAGATAAATAGCCAATTACAGTAAACACTGTGTCTATCACTACCACCGTCTTTGCATAAAGCACAGCAAGTTATGAATACAGTTATGATTCGGAATTCTCGTTCTGAACGAAAAACTAAAAACATTGCAAAAACAACTGATTTATAAAATGAATATGAATAAAATATAATGCCAAACAAAGAATGTATCTGGCCTGTTAGGTGTGGTTGGAACTCTTCTTCAGCATGGGGATCCATCAGTTTTATATTAGTGTGATAGGCGCTCTGACGGATCATACACAAGGCTTCCTGTGCTTTCAGTATGCTGGTCATATTCACATTCAGAGTCATACACTCAGCTGAGGCGCGTAGCACAGACATACGCACAAAATGATATCCGAGGACCAGACCAGACAACTGATATAGAAGAAATGTACTGTGCACTGTGCATGGTTAATATTGTGCTTATAAACAAGACTGATGCAAGTTCTTAAATTCTTATTAAGCCAGTAACTTTAATGTGATTCCCAGGAATTATAAAGCTTCTGCAAACTGCAAAACTACTTACAGGAGAACATAAACACACACTTTGCTTCGTACCTTATTAAAGCTGATTATGATTAATGCAGCATATCTCCTCCATCAAAACCCCTTTCAGCCATTATGTCAGACCTTATCTTCTAATTCATAGCCCTTACTCCTCCCACACCTATGATCCGACACAGAACCTAAAAGACAGCTTCATCCATTTCCGATAATAAAGTGCTATCACACTGTAATTCACCTGACTAGAGATCAGTGGGGAAAGCACAGCGGGAGCACAGGGAGATTTCTGCTGCATGTGCTGTTGCAGATGGTTGCCGAGATTGGCGAGGATCGGTGTCACTGACAACCAGCTCCGAAATTATTTACCACTGATAAACAGATGGTCCTTCACAGACCTGCGAGTTAGGGGAAGAGGGGGGGACATCCATCTGGATGAGAGAAAGGTGAGAGGAGATTTAATCTTACTGGTGTCAAAGCTCTCGCATGGAGCTCCTGTGTGACCTGACAACATCATAATGAGCAAAGCGCTCCACAAGTTCGTCCCTTCAGCTCTATGCTGCGGTCATGTCCGTAACCTTCCAGGAATGGCTGTGAAGGTCAGCCACAGGTTTGTCAAAAATGAATGTTACGTACCTGTTGCTATTTTATTCTTTTTGTGCGCCTGGCTGAAATGTCATACGAACCACATTCACACACACACACACACACACACAAGATACTCTGAGGAATTCTTCAGCAACGTTTTTGTAACCCCTTCTGCCACATTGGTAAACAGCCCTTAATTTTTAAATGATGAGAGTAGTAGTGGATACTGTATTTCAGTGGGGTGGGGGTGTTGGAGGGCTCGCCAAGCACGCTGAGAGTTAAAAGTGAGAATAAAAAACAACAAGTGATTACATTTGATGAACGCCAACAGGCAACAGTGTTTACAAAACACAGCTTTGAAAATATAACAGTGTCATGTGTAAACATCTGTTCATATGTGCACGTACTCTCCAGCAGTAACCTCAGCGGAGAGATGTCTAAACAAAATACGGCCATGACGGCCTGAAAACAAAAGTTTGAATACTGTTTGTTTACACCTGTCTGTACTGTAAAGGTCTTCTTATGCTTAGCCTGACAGATGGAACAAACAGTTTTAAAGCCTATACGTTTTCCAGCTTTCCAGTTTCCTTTAGTGTGTTACGTAGCCTGTTGTGCATGTAAGCGGTCTGCAGATCTTTAAAGCTCAAAGTACTTCCCACAGGAAGAAACTCTCTCCAACAGACACCGTTCTGCTCAGCTGTCTGAATTTCAGTCCTAAACCCAGTGACATCATCTTGCCCTTTCACAACACACAGCAGCTAACAGCGGCTGGGAGGAGTTTGTTGAGTTTTGTAGTCATGTTGCAAAGACACCGTCTTCTGCGTTGTTAGGGACAATCTGTACAAAAGTTGAAACACTGAAGTGGCTGAAATGAACTTTTAGCATTCATCCCTCCACTGTTCCAGACATGTTACTGAGCACCTGCCACAACACTACTTCAAAAAACATACACAACATTAACAGTGGATTTACAGTATTAGGGACAGGGCAGTTCAGACTTTGTGTGGCCAGACGGAAGCTTCAGGGTGTGTAAGTCTGCATTATTATTTGTGGATCTGTGAGGTTTAAGATAAACAAGGCAGGTACTCTGAGTGTTTTAGTGTGGAGCTGGCTGTAGCCAAGCGCAGGGCTCAGCTGCAGGTTTCTCCACTAACAAGACCAACTTGCCAACTAATCTTATTGTGTTATAATGGTGTTGCTGATCAGCTGCAGACACACTTGTATCTGAAATGGTGTGGAAAAATGCAGAGGTTTTTTTTTCTCAATCATTAGATATCGAACATCGTTCACATGTGGATGTGGATTCATGATTATGAGCTGTAACAGGTGCAATCCACTGTAGGCTTCTGCTATCCACCAAGCCTCTATTGGCTTCCTGTACTTTTACATATGTATTATGCTGAGTTGCAGAGAACTGCATGTCCGTTAGCTATCTGGCAAAACCCAGCTTGAAAATATATTGTTCACATACAGAAAAAGAGCTTACCTACAGAAATGCAGAACATTTTTATAGTACTAATCAACCCATTTCCAGACTTTGGACAGGTTATCATCAATGATTTCTTCACTCATTCAAGCAACACTTTGCTAAGAAAATATCATAAATGTCTGTAAGCTTTCACCCTCGAGCTCACTAAGACAGATCAGGTCTAAGAGCTTATTCTAGATGACTTTCAGGGTGAAACTAATATGGTAAATGATGCTATAGTAGGAATAGCCTCAACAATGTTTACAGCTGCACAGGAGAGAAGCACCCCTATGTAGACTGCAAGACGGGGGACGGAATGTACTGCTCAGCCAGTTGACCAGTTGGGAGGCAGTTGACCAAAGTGGGTGGACTAACTAATCAGAACAAGCAGTGCTCACTGAAGAGGGCTTAAAGACACAGGGGCCCAAAGAGACAGTTTTAGACAGAGGGTGAATACACATGAAGAGTATGAAAAAAAAAACAGTTTGGGAAAAATGGAAGCAAACTGGATAACACTTTGTTGATCACAAAGGAAACTGCAGATCCTGCAGGAAACTGCTGAATAAATATAAGTAAAGTTCAATAAATCTAAATTGTTGCAGTCCAAAGAAAAACATGCATCTCCATTTTTGTCGATTTTTACTTTTATGCATCATCTGATCACATGACCCTTTTACATTGTATAGTCATAAGTCATAATAAATGAACGAACGGAAATGAATGACCCAAAAAAAATGTGACCTGTAAAGTTACTATTTTGAAGATACTTGTTTTCTTTGGACAGTAACGATGTATGTTCTAGTCAACCCCAAAAAGTAAAATTAAGAACACTGAAATGAGCATAATTGGTCCCTTTTAAAGGAGGGAGGATTCCTACAGATTTCTACAGATGCTGCTACAGATAGAGTTCAGCCCTGGAGTATCCCTTTAATCACCACAGTGTGCTGATAAACGAGAAGCTGGAGAAGCTTTACTAACTAAAGAACTACAGAATCATTTGACTTTACATTGGTCACCTTTGTTCCTAAATTGAGTGGTCAAAAAGACAAGCAGAGAAAAGTTTATAGAGCCCTTAAAATTGCAGAAGGTGATGCAATCAAGGGTGCTGCTTCTGCTCACTAGTGGTCAACAACGTCTCTTTAGACCGAATTAAGCTAGACTGGAGGCTACACTTGAAGTATAGAGCTATGAAAGGAAAGTGTGGAACAGGAAAGGGTTATGAACCTCTGTCTGAGATTACTGCCTTGTCTTCATGAAAAGGTGTGATTCCATAATCATGCTTCCACTGACTCCTTTGTTCTCTCCAGCTCTCAGAAAGAAACTGGCCTCCTCTTCCAAGCCCTCTGCTTATTCATCCATCCTCCTTTCATCCCTCAAGAACATAATGATCCACACAAAAGCCTTAGAGAAGCCAACCGGAATTATATGAATACGAAGTATAGCGGGCTGTCTGATATGGAAATGCTGTATAAACTCTGTCATGTCCATGTCTGCCCCTTTCCCTCTTTATATTCCTGCTGGTTTGAAATGATGTTTTCTTTGCACTTTTCCATTCTCCCCCTTCTCCTCTCCTTTATCAAAGTTTGAAGTTCTAAAATAAGCTAATGCATTACTTCCCCTTTCAATTTGATTTTATTTTTCTCTCTCTTCGTCTGTCTATCTGTCTGTCTGTCTGTCTCTCTCTCTCTCTCTCTCTCTCTCTATATATATATATATATATATATATATATATATATATGTTTGACTATATATATTTGCTCTTTGCTCAGTGCAATGAAAGTGATTGCAATCGCTACAATTTTCGAGTTCTCTTACTTGCCTTCCCACCCTCCTCACTTGCGTAGATGTTAAAACAGTGCTATTCTCATTTTACTCTTTGTGCTTCATTACTTTTTTATCACTTCAATCCACACCGTGAACAAACCCCACGACACTGAAAATGTTATCGTTTTTCATCCCAGCTGTGACTGTCAGAGAGGAACAAATGTGAGGCATCCCCAGTGTTAGGAGACAAGACCACATAGATGCTTTACTAGGATTTTGTGCAAGAGTGTAAATCATGTGAGAGTCTTATAGGAAGAAATACGTGCCACTCCTGTAGTGTGAGATAATCTTGCTGCATTTCCCTGGACAGCAGAACAGAAAAAATAAGTGGACTCGCATATAATACTAGCCAAAGATCTGTTGCTTCAGCAGTTATAAATACACAGAAACATGTCAAAACGGTAGTCTGTGGTGATTAAGTTTAATTAATGTATAACAGCGGTAGAGTCTGGGTTGAAAAACCATGTGTTCCTTTAACCTTTGTGTCTTAATTTAATCCTTAAGATACAGCTCATAATAAGTCATGCTGAAACTGGTCATAACGCATGATCCAGCAAGTCAATTCACAATCATGCTGTTAATGATAGCAATTTCTACATATTCCATATGTTCATTATGTTTTGAACACCCTTCATCTGATACTGTAAGTATCTCACTGTATCTTAATTTAACCAATAACTGAGTCATCTTTTAAAATACATGTTCACATATTTCATAGTTAGAAACACACGCATCAGTGTATATGTGCTTTGAATGGCCTTCCATATATCACAAGTGTTCCCTAACTGCTTAAATTTAAATGATTTATAATACCCCCAGCTACAAGAGTGATATTACTACTGTTCCAACTCAACCCCCTTCTAAGCTGCCTCGAGAATACTGAATACAGTGTGGCTTTAACGTATAACAAACTCCAGCTTTGAGAGACCATTTTGCATCCGGCTACAGCTTGGCTAGAACTTATATTAACAGAGGGTAAATGTTCTTACTGAAACTCTCTAAATCAGCTGTTTCTCTGGTTTAATTGGATGTGTAAAATGGATGTTTGTTGCAAAGACCCCCTGGAAAAAGGTTACTTTAATAAAAATGTGACTCTCATTATCCTTGGTCATTATCCTTGGTTCCTATAACCGAACGGTGGTTAAGGTTAAAAGGTCTGGGACCTCCTAATTAACCCGTTGGACCCCCTGAATGTCTTAAAATCAAAATGCTGGGGGAACCCTAAAAATGAACTTATTATGATGTTATGCCGTCCGAAAGGGAAAACAGCTGCACAAATACAAATTCAGGGAAAGGCAATTGTTTAGCGGCACAGTAGGTAGCTGTGTCACTTCTCTGAAGAAGGACCATAGTTCGATTTTCAGCCAGGGCATCCTGGGACCTTCTTGTGTGGAGTTTACATATTCTCCTCATGTCTGTCTGGGGTTCCACCAAGTGCTCTGGTTTTATCCCACAGTGCAAAGACATGCTGTCAGGTGAACTGGAGATGCTAAATTGGCCCCTAGGTATGAGTGTGTGTGAATGTGTATGTCTGGCCTGCCTCAGTGTGTCACCCAGTTGGTCTTTCATAGCCTAACATAGGCAACTACACTGGATACCTCTGAAAAAACTTTACACTATGCCACAATTTCAGAGTTTCTCAACAGTTTGACTGAAAGAGTCAATTGTTCTCAGGATCTCATTGATCTAAGATCTAAATGTGCGGGAGACCACATTATCAAACTAAAAAAGATCATTTTCAGAAGAGGAATTGTTAAACCAACCAATGTGCTATATAGTGGGTGAGCAAGTCAACACGGGACCATTGTAAAGACAAAAAATGCGTTTATATATTTACGCATTTTACATTGACTCCATTGCGAAGTCAATGACACAGTTAATTCCAATGATACAGAAAACACAACCACCTCTGCAGATCAGCTCTCCACTCACCCACTACTGCATAAGAGAAGCTCACTGATACTGACTCTTGATCTCTGAGTACTGAGCTGATTGGAAAGCGCTGCGCTGTTGTTAGCTTGAATAAAGTGAAACTCTTGCACTAAGTGTTAAGGCCTGTATGAGCCTTGTTAGCAGTGTTAGAGTTAGTTTCACTTTCATAGATGGGGTTCACTTCACAGCTGTAGCATGACATTTGTCTGTAACTGCTGTGATTAGCACAGAGCCCTTGACCTTTACAGACTTTTTGGTTACTACTCAGAGCTGGTTTAAGATGCACAGCTGGTAAAACATACCAAGCGTGGTAAAACAGATATTATATAGGATGAATATTTGACTTTCTATCTTTGATTTCCTATGAAACTCCGAACAGCAAAACACTACTGTGTTACTTTTTAAGGAAGCATCTAAAAAGTTCACAACCTGTACAAATATGAAAGTTTGACAATCACTGAGGCTGTTGTGTTTATATAGGCTTATTGTCAGCTTACTAAACGAATGATGTTACTGCGCTGAATGTGATCTGCGACACGCTAGTGAACATATTGTTATTCACTGTTCATTTCCCAGTGTCTCACACATACATATGAGCCCATAAACACATAAACATCTGTGCACCTATAAATAATATTACCTATTCAGTATCATCAGTATGATTCAGTATATCTAGTGTGAGGTGTCATCATAAACATGGGGGGGATTTAATGAGGCTAAATGTATCACATGTGCATCTTGGCGATATCTGCATGCGTATGTGGGTCTAAGGGAAGTAAGAATAGGTAGGCAGCAGGTGCTCAACTATCTACAGTGTGTAACAGTCAAAATTATGCTGTGCCCTTAAGACATAGTCATTGTGTGTACATATTCATGTGTGACCTCATTCGCCACAGAAGAAGCTGGAGCTGGAAAGCAGAGCGGGTTGCTGTGCAAACCTACCAGTCTTATTTTATGTCCTCCTCCACCCTCTGTAACGCTATCACTGAGCTTTAATATTGTGTCTAACGTATGTATAAGTAGACTGTAGTAATCGTAAGACTTGGTTTAGTCCAAATAGTAAATAAATAAGCCTTTCGAAGTACCCGCACCAAAGGCTGTGTAGTTCCTCATGGCTACCCCGAAGACACTCTCTCACTAGAAAGAAGTATTACAAGTTGCTTGGGACTTAAAGAAGATGGGGACCCCTTACTCTACACTGAACCTTTTCACATGAAAATGTCCGAATGACACTGTACATAGAACAGTTTCTCATCCTGTGGACCATCAGTAGGCACTTCCCAATAGGGTAAGGATAAAGAGATCAATTGTGTTTACACTACAACCACTATATGAGCATTAACAGAACTGCACAAATATAAACAAGAACTCAAGGCAAATTAAATGCCATCATTTTGTGACAACCCAGCCACAGCTGCCTGATTCAGACAATTAGTTTACCAGAGATGGAACAGTTTCCTAAATGGAGAAAGAATGTTGAAACAGTTTCTCAGAAAAAAAACAAAAACCCTCCACAAGTACCACCCAGACTACATCAAATATGGATTTACAGGGGATTTGAGGGGAGGTGATGATACTAACCAAAAGCCCAGGGTGTGGAGCGCGGTTCAACTATGTCAAATGAAGTGCTAAAACCACAACATCACAGTCCAAGTGTGCCCAATAAGCTAGCTACCTCCTAGCCAGACGGGTTGCCCAGAGTAAGGAAAACCTTTACGCTGGCTGAGGGTTTGTTGTTGCGAGACAAGAGACATAAAAGACAAAAACAATTTTACATAAAAAAGTAGATTTTTTGGGGGGAGCTGTTACGCTTTTTAGTTATAAACAAAAACAAAAATCTGGTTTAGATGTAATTGTGCGTACATTTTAAACAGTCAGTGGAATCAGCCTTTTTTCCTGTTTGTTTACTGCTTTTAATTCAGGATATAAGAAAACAAAGGAATAGAAAAAGAAAAGAAAAGAAGAAACCTCCTGTTTCACGACAAAGAGCTCCATGTTGGGTCAAACAGACATTGGCTGAGCATGTTGCTAAATGAAGCTGCACAGCTTCCAGCTCTGTCTTCTGCCGAGCTCAGAGGGGTGTCAGAGCACCAGACAAGCTAAACACACATGCTGTGGAACTGCCGCAAATGCAACCTACCAGAAACCTCCAGCTTACATGCTACTGTAAGGAGTGTGAAGTTTTTTGCCCTGGAGCTTCAACCAAAGAAAACAGCTGATGTGTCTAATTTTCTTTCCTAATGGAGCTCTTAACGGCACTCAAGGCATGCAATGTTCCAAACATTCATGAGATTCCAAACATGACACTTGGAATCTCTGAAAAAGCGAAGCCAACAACCAACTACTGCGTTCAGTTTAGAGAGCTGACAGGCAGCTGGAAGAAGATTCAGCTTCAACATATCTCCTCCGGAGAATCTGCCTGGCTCTGTACTCTACCCTCTAATGAGTTTGAGCCTTTGAACAATTGAAAAGAAGGAATTTCCTTTACTGCACACACAGCACAACAATGTATAAACACTGATACCTTCTACAAAGCAGTAACTTCAAAAGCAAGAAGGTTTTGAGGTTGCTAGGCCACAGTCTTGGTAGTGAACGCTAAGGCGTTTGATTAATTGCCACGCCGAGCCTTAATTACAGTCACATGAAAATCAAGTGGCTCATTTTTTCTAGGGCACTTGAACTTGAGCTTGACCCATTTCTGCTGCTTCCATTACACTGTGTGGTTATACTGTACGTAAAAAAGGGGGAGAAAGACACAAACAGAGTGGTATAAATCATTTTAGACAAGTGAACATACGTAGCAGAGAACATCCCGGTGATTTCATGGCTTCGATTACTACACTCAAGTATCCACAGGGGAATCGTTTTAGCTGAGGTTAGTAGCACTGCAATACAGAAATGCTGGAAAGTGCTTTGCCCAGTCGAAAGCACTAAAATGATTTCTCTAACAAGGTGACTGGATTTCTATCCATCACAAACCTTTACATGAATGGAATACCTTTCCCTCATTTTCTACATGTAAAGCCTGTTTCATCATGCCACTTCTTCACTTCTCTAATCACTGATTACTAGTAGCCAATAGCAGTCACACTGATGGATCTCTGTGCGCTTGGCTGCTTGATTCATAGCATGTTCCCTAATGGAGCCCCAAAAAAGCCACCCTCGGTGTGTAAATGAATCATGAGATTCAAAGTTAAAGTAATTAGCATGAAAAATGAACACTAATGTACTAACAACCCAAATGACTAAAGTACTGACGCTGCAGTATGCTAATATGTCCAATTATGATGAACGATCTAAGAAACTCATGTCATTTTGGTACTTATGTACTTCTGTGTGACAGACTGCTGTTGTGACACTGGCCATATTTGTGCAATTATGAATGGTATTCCCGAAAGGCCGTTTCCCTCTGGGTCCCCAGTATTCATGATGCATGATCATGGGCTCCTAAAATGTAGGGCAATTTTGCTAGGGTTATACTTAATTACCATATTCTGAGAGAGCAGCTCAGGGAGGGCTGAATGTGTATGGAAACGTAATGAATGAACGTGTTTCCTGAATGGAAAGTGTTGACTTTGTTTGAATGACATCAGTCACACTGCTGAAGACACATTACCTTGCTAGCACTGTTCAAGGTACCTTTTTTTACTGTTCAATAAGCTGTAGCTGTAGTAACCATGTACACTATACGGCTAAAATGACGCATATCCCATCCAAAACTATGGGCAGTTATATTAGCCTCCACTCTTTTAGCAAGGCTTGCCACAACATTTTGGGGCATGTCCTCTATTTGTGGCCATTTAGTCCAAAGAGCATTGGTAAGGTCAAGAACTTTTTATTTCAAATTAGATGAGCTTAAGTTCCCCAAATCTCAACAAATAAAGGTGTTAAGGACCTTTGGTTTGTGCACAGGGACAGAGTGGAATGGTGTTCCACAAACTGTTCCCACAAAGTTGGAAGCATACTGTCTAAAATGTCTGAATGCAGCAGCATTAGCATTAGCCTTCCCTGGAACTATGGGGCCAAACCCAAACCCTGAAAACCAGCCCCAGGCTATTTTTGCTCCTAGACCAAACTTCACTGTTGCCACTAGCAACAGAAAAGTTGCTAGTGGTAGGTAGCTTTCCCGTCCCACCTGTGAACCCAGGTTCATCCATCATACTACCAGAGAGTGAAGCATGAAGCATGAAGAGTCCAGTGCTAGTACTCTTCATATACCGATCTTAGGCTTGTGTACAGCTTCTCAGCCATGGAAACACACTAAGACCAATGAGGCCCCTGATGCACGGTTATTGAGGTGATCTGCATTTATTCTAATGCTATATTGTGTTTACAGGTGAAACACACTACCTGCCACGTTTAAATAATATGGCTACCTAAGACTTTTGCAGAGCACTTTATGTCACAATCTGCATGTCCTGGAATAATGTAAAAGTATATATATTAAAATATTGTTGGAGGATGGATCCTAGTGTAGTCAAAGCCATGGCCCGAGACTGACTTCAGAAAGGGCAGTCAAAAGGTTAAGATGCCCCCAAGCACAGTCCAGTCTAGGTGAGGTTTCAAATGGTGAAAAGTCAGAGAGAAGCCATGTTTAATCATTTATTTACTCATTTTGTGTGTGCATGTGTGTATGTGATAGATGGAACACACTGGATGTGGGGCAGGGTTTGATCTTTGTCTCTTTCCTGCCTCTGATATTTCAAACAGGCACCAAGCCCTGTGGCTCTCCAGCATAGGAGCACAAACATCCTGGCACTCAGAAAGAAAAAAGCAGAGAGGAGGATGATGCCAAGAATGGGGCGAAGGTGCAATCAGCTGAAACTACAGCCTCTGCTGGTGCAGTGGAAGTAAAAAGTTCAGGTTCAGTCTGGAAACACCAGACCTCAGCAATGCTCATACTATTGGCAATAACATGAGAGTATTAAGTGAGTAAGTAAGTCAAGTGAAGTCAAGGTTTATTTATACAGCACTTTTTTCAACAGATGTTGTCACAAAGCAGCTTCACAGTGAATCCTGGTCCAATTCCCCAATGAGCAAGCCGAGGGTGACAGTGGCAAGGAGAAACTCTCTTAGAGCAAGAAGAGGAAACCTTAATATGAAGACTCAAAAGGGAAATCCACCCTCCTGGACACCAGATAGCAAGACAAGCACAGAAGCATTCTAAAAGGAAATACTAAGATGCAATATTGAATTGAGAATAAGAAACATCATTGCAGCATTTTACATTACATAAAGTGCCAAACAGGATTCTCACAGGTTCAAACATCCATGTGTTAATGAGTAACATTAGTTCAAAGATAATTAGACTCAAAGATAATTCCCATTCATTTTTAAGATGTCTGCATAATTCTATTGTTCCATTGTAAACAAGTCACACAGAGGTCTTTGATGTAAAGTAGTGAATTGTAGAAAACTTTCCTGATTTCTTTAAAAGGGTGGCGATAGAAGCAGCTCTGCCATTAATGCAAATGCAAAAACTTTCATACTTTTATACAAATTCTTGTTATTTATTATAAAGCAACATCTCAGACATCTGACATGGTACTCATTACTATTTGAATAATAGGTTTCTATATGGTAGCTTCACACTAGGTGATCCATACCATACCTGAGTCCCAAATTCTAGTTGTCTTGACTAGTGTGATAGTTCTGTACCACGCTTGGGCCTGCTTGAAGAGCTAGACTCAGACCCACATAGGGAATATAATCGTGCTTGGGCATAGTGCAAGGCAACTGGGAAAAGTGCCCTTAAATGTCTCGTTCCAGTCGCCACCAATGTGAATTTTTGGACTTATGTTTCTCTTGGTACCAATCAACTATTTAATTGTGCAGACATTAAAAAAAGAAATTTCCTTTTTAAAAGGATGCACTAACACTGACTTTTTCAAAAATATAGCAGCCAAAAAGAAGAATAGCAATAGAAGAGAGTATCTGTAGATGATTACAGATGATATCTTTGTACTTATAAAAATTATCCCCCATAAAGACATCTGTATAGCTTCTATATTAAGAAAATACATGCTCAACCCAAAAACCATCATGGAACAGCTGTTTTTTTTTCACTTTAACCAAGGCATGAGAATCAGCTCAGGAGAAAATCCTAAGGGGACTTATATAGGCTGAGTAGATTAGTCATGTAAGAGCTAATGTAACCTATCCATTAGGAGCTTTAAAACATGCATTAACACCTGAATCCTAAAATAAGCATGCAACCAATGAAGTGAAGCTAAAACAGTGATTACATGATCTCCCTCTTCTCCTAGCGCCGAAAATAAGTAATAATCTTTTTTCAACTGCAATCATATTAACATTTCCGTATTTCAAACAAGTGCTAATCGCTTGTGATTGCATGGCTTTGATTAATGAATTACAGTCCCTGTGTTGAGGACATACGCAATACAAAACATATTCCGGCTTTAATTGTCCAGGCCTAATACTAATGCTTTACGCCCTCATACAAATAATACCTCAACGCTCTTACTGTGGAAACTACCTCTGCTGCCATTGACCATATTTACCGAGCTTCATCAGGGCAATTAGAGAGCTGACGATAAGCGCCTCACTCTTTTATGCCCCCCATCAGTTCCTGATGAGAGCAGGGCTAATTGGGATCAAGGTTGGGGTTTTCGGGGTGCCAGGAAACAGAGCAGAAAAAAAGAGCCAGGCTAATCTAATCAGGTGCATCATCCAGCCACAGACTAATCGCTGTCAATTACAAAACAGTTAGAGACATATCCAGGCTCGAAATAGCCTCCTATTACACCCGGCCCCGTTAAGAGATAGAGGGAGGGAGAGGAAGAGATGAAAAGGAGGAGGGAGAGAGGGATGTTCCTCATCAGCGCCATCAGGGCCATCAAAGGCCCATCTGGGAAGTGGCAGCAGTACTTATGCTGAAGAGCACAGGTGTTGCTGTTTAAGTGTTAATTAGATTAGCATGGATCAAAGGCAGCCTGCCACCCTCCGGGGAGTGGAGGTATGGGGGGAGAGAGAGAGGGAGGAGTGCTCCAGGGACTGCGAAGGGCTGGGAGAAATGGGAAATACATCCTCACATCCCTATCCCACCAATTCAGATCAATTCATTAGCTGACATAGCTGGATTGATTTATTAGCACCAGGGACTGTTTCACTACTTTTGTCCGAGTTCAGTTGGGCCGGGAGGTCTGAAAGATACCATCTCAATAACCCGAACACAAGAAATGTCTCTCAGTCTTGGTTAACTGTAGCTGGCATATACAGTACTGCCAAGTCAAAAGTATTATTATAGAGTCGTTTACAACAGATGTTTTCACAAAGCAGATTTACCATACCCCAATGAGCAAGCCATGGGCGACAGTGGCAAGGAAAAACTCCCTCAGTATAAGAGGAAGAAAACTTGAGAGGAACCAAGACTCAAAAAGGGAACCCATCCTCCTTGATGCTAGATATGACGCAAGACATTCATTACATAACTAGTAATGCTACGAAATACATACCAGTAATTACTTCTAAGGGTTAGCATTACAACCCGTTTCCACTCTGTTGGAACCTTTAAAGTACTTACTGAATAACAAGCCCAAAGATTAATGAAACATAGCATCAGTGTGCAGGAATGGCACCCCTCTAATCATAACTAATGAAGCACATAGGTAGCATTAGTAGTCTCGCTTGGTAGCGGTGATCCTGACCTTCTGTGAGCCGGGAAACTCATGTGGCTTCAATCCCGAACAGCAGCCTCTCAGAATCAGTGACGATAAAAACAAACAAAAGCAGTCTGAAACAGTCAAAACAGCGTGAGAGCTCCATCCTTCCAAGTTTAAAGGTGTTCCCGGACGGGTATGGAACTCTCCAGCAGAGAGCACTCACCAACACACACATACACACACAACACCACCTGACAACATCAGAGGCTCCGCAGGGGCCTGGCCCTCTCCCCTTGATTTGCAGAATCAGTGCTTTCTCCTGCTCCGGTGTTTACTCTGGTTTCACTCCACAGTTTTTTGGGGACTCCTGAGATCATTGCCATGGCAACATGGCAGCAGGTTGAACTTTGCCTTATGGTGCGTGGTGAATGTGTGTGTGTGTGAGAGAGAGAGAGAGTGCGAAAGAGAGAGAGGCTTAGTGCTCCATCCCCTGTGCCATGCTGTAGACAGAACCAGCTTTGCAGCATTAGCTTTCATGCAGTATCAGTGTCTGCTCACCTGTTTGCCTGTGTGTGACTGAGCCACTACTAAAGCTTCTCTCCCTCTCACTCTCACAACTCCACTGAGAGTTGGCAGGTAGGCCCACCACTGCAACGTATATACTACAAACACGACTGTAACTCATAGTGGAGTGTGTGATTGTGTAAAGAGATGTGAATGCATGTGTGTCCAGGTGAAAATTAGCCCACCAAATGGCAAAAAAGGTAAGCAAACATTAGAAGACTCTCTCTCTCTCTCTCTCTCTCTCTATACACTGTATATATATATATATATATATATATATACACTGAGAGATGCTGTAATAATAAAAAAAATGCTATAAGGAATAAGTATATATACACTAACGATTTTGCATGTTTTAGCATCTACAAAGAATGGAGGGGTCTGTAATTTTTATTGTAGGTACACTTCAACTGTGGGAGACAGAATCTAGGAAAAAGAATCCAGACAATCACATTGTATAAATTTCAAACAATTAATTTGCATTTTATTATATACCCACCTCTGACCAGTTGCCTACCCACCCAGCCAGACATTGATGGAAGATTGGCCGCGTTTTTCTGCTACCTGGCCCTGACACAGTTGCTTAACTGCCCAGCCTAACCAGGCTTCCTCGTTGCGGACTAAAGTTTCCACTATTGCTACCTGATTGAACTATTATTTCAAAATTATATTTTCATTAACTTCATTGTCACCACTACAAATAGATTAGCATAATTGGATACTTTACTGATGTTACTTCAAACAATTTCAAAATGTTGTTTTGACCAGAGGTCCCCTATGTGAGTCTGGTATAAATATATATATATATATATATACATAATATTTTATCCACTTTACATACTTTCGATGTAAACACCCCCTATACGCACTCACTACACACATCGCATAGCACCCTGTAAATTAGGCAAGCACAATGGCTCCCTCTTGATGAGAGGATAAAGCGGAATATCTAGTCAACAGAGACTAGAGAAAAATAACACCATGACAGTGAATTGCAAGAACAGCAAACTCGTGCCCTCGTCTCTCCATGTCTGATATCAGCAAATAACAATAGCGTTTCACAGAAATTGCTGTACTAACTGGGCTGTGCATCTCATTCTAGTCTGTATTCCACATATACCATGGTGCATGTAAACGTGTTCATATACACATGCACAGAATGCGCCCGATGCAGCTGCTAAAATATTAATACTATTATCTATTATTTTCCAAGTGCTATGCTTAAGGATGTTAATAGAGGAGATGCTGACTCATAAGCCAGTACAAGTACAGACTCAGCTGATCCACATCCAGGCTCAGCCAGTACTGTAGGGTTATTTATTCCCAGACTGTCAGATGGAGCAAACCGTATTAATAGAGGAAGGAATGTCACTCGGCTGTGACTGTGTTGGAACTGAAAATGGTTTACATGGCCCACGGGTCAGGTAGGAGGGCCGCTTCGCAGAATTTTGCTTAGGACCCCAAGGAGGTCAGGACTGCCTCTGGATCTATGTGTTATACACAGGAAAGTGGTATTTTAGATGTTTAATTCAACAGTTAAAGCACTTTGGGAGCAAAATAAACCATAATTCATATACTGTTTACATTAATTTGTTATCTCCCTTGAAATGTGATCACCACTCTTCATATATGAAGCACTCTGGATATAAACTTCATTATTATTTTCCTGATTATATGCATATTGTCATTTTACAATCTTCAATTGCTTTATTTTGGACATATCTAAATGTAGTTTTTACAGATTTGCCGGTTCTTACAGCGCCCTCCACATTTACTGGCACCCCTTATTAAAATGTGTTCTTAGGTTTCTAATAAATTATAATTATTATTATTATTATTAAATAATATAGGACAATAATGCAAAAACAGAAAATCCAAACTTTAATTCAAATGCATTTATTCAGTGAGGAAAGTATTCCACATGAGAAATAATTATTTTACATGAAATCATATGTGCCACAATTATTGTACAACCCCCTTTTGCCAACATGGCAGCACTTAATCTTCTCCTATAAAATTTCACAAGATGGAAGAATATAGAGAGAGGAACCTTCGACCATTCCTCTTTGCACCATCTCTCTAAATCATCCAGGGGCCTCTCCTATGCACTATCCTCTTCAGCTTACCCCACAGGTTTTCAACTGGGTTGAGGTCTGGGGACTGAGATGGTCATGGGAAGAGCCTGATTTTGTGTCTGGTGAACCATTTTTGTGTTGATTTGGCCACACGTGTAGGGTCATTATCTTGCTAAAGACCCAGTGACAACCCATCTTCAGCTTTCGGGCAGGGGCCAGCAGATTTTTATTTAAAATGACCTGGTATTTCAAAAAGTTCATGATGCCATGCACTTTAACAAGGTTCCTGTGGCCTTTGGAAAAGAAACAGGCCCACAGCATCAACGATCCTCTCCCATACTTCACAGTGGATATGAGGTGCTGTTCCACATACTAATCTTTTGTGTTATGCCAGGCCCACTTAGATCTTGGTCTCATCTGACCAAAGCACACGGTCCCAGTTGAAGGCCCAGTACCGCTTAGTGAACTCCAGATGTTTACGTTTATGCTTGTAAGTGAGAAAAGGTTTTATCCCTGCATGCCTCCCAAACGGCTTGTAGATAGTGCCTTATGGTTGTTGGGTATGGGTTGAGACGTGTGGCTATTTTCTTGCAACCATTGCCTAGCTTATGAAGGTCGACACAGATCTATATTACTTGAATGGTTTGTCTTTCACATGTTGAAGAGAGGAGAAGAGAAATAAGACTCTGTGTCACGGCATATTTATACCCCAGGGAAACAGGAAGTGATGAATCATTAATTAAAGGTTCCTAGATCAACTTTAAAAGCTGCAGTAGAAATGAAAGAAATGAAGTTTCTAGGAATTGAAAGGGGTGCCAATAATTGTGGAACAGGTGACTTTGTGAAACAGTAATGATTTTTTAGTCAGGGATTTGAGTTCAAGGTTGCATTTTTCTAAATTTTACTACGTTTTTCTCAGTGTGGGATTATGCTTCTGCAATAAAAATTTATTTGAATTAATTTTTTTATTTGAATTGAATTTATTTAACTGTATGTGTCTGTACTGCATCTGTAGCACTTCAAAATCATTTTGTAAGTTAATTTGGAATCAAATTGTTCACATGTTATTGAAAACCATGATTCTAAAATTTTGAATGATGATTTGTGACTACTAAGGGTGTAACCATTTCAATACAACATTAAAATGTATTGTCAGTCAGTCACTGTCTTTCGTCAGAACTGCGATTTGAGTTCATTGACAAAGGGGCTTCTTGGCCTGCAGACTAAAGATTTGAGCTCGTTTTAATTCCATGTAATCAAATAAAATTCTTGGAAAGTTCAAAAGATAATTGTCCAGTCAGGATTTTGCTCTCTATCTTACCTGGAGAGATACAGCCAAGCCTACTAGTTAAGACTTCAAAAACTGAACCAAAGGGTCATGTGTCAGGTTTACTGCAAGCATAATTAGGAAGCGACAGAAGATCCAGTCAATTACATTTTGTTTTTAATGGGCGGGACCAACTATACGAGGAAGAGAGGTTACTTTTAAAGTTCTAGATCCAGCACTGTCTCGCTGATGCACCTCAGTCAGTTGTTAGAAGGGAAAACAGTGGTGATATTTTACAAGCTTTATAAACAAAATGTATTAGCATTGGATTCAGTACACATGCAGTTATACTGAATCTTACTACCAGGTCTCTCATTACATCTCAACAGTAGACATATAAGTAGAGGTGTAAATCCAGAGCAAATGCAGATAAAGCTAAATCAACAACAATCTGAGTAAGAAAGGTTGCTCTAACGCTTATGAAGGTAGCCAGGAAGTGTGAGAGACCAATAGCCCAGTGCCGAGCAGGAGTACATTATGATTAAGCGTGGGCAAGGTCTGATTAGAACCACACCGCACATATGAGAGGCAGTCAAGGCGAGCTCTAACATTAGCAGACATGACCATAACTTGTTCACAACTGTGGTAATTAGGCTCATAATTATGGCCATAAACGTGCCAAATTGCGCTATTAAAGTTGGTGTCACAAGCGTAACGGCCGTAGCTTTTAAATAATGTACGCAGTAACCTGGGTGGAACAGCCGAGCCTGACTCCCTGCAGGTGGAGAGACAGACATTTAGAGTTTGGTTATAAAATACAGCTTCAGCAGATGAAACACAGACAAAGACTGCTGCTTGTTCTCTACTCTCCTCTGTCAGTAAGAGAAAGGAGTGCGGAAGAGAGGTGCCAGGACCCCACACTGAGCGCCAAAGTGGGCTGTCTGCTTTTCCGACTGAAAAACTCAGTGAAGATCTTCAGATAAGGCTGGAAGTTTTAGTTCAGCCTAGACTAAGACTGTAAACAAAGTCTCAGCGAGAAAGAGAGAGTGAGGGATATAGACCAAGAAGGAGCGTGGGATGAGGGGAGAGAAAGATGGGGAATGGTGGAAAGAGTGTACATACAGATACAGTAAAATATTATACAAAATGAAGGTAAGACAGAGAGATAGAGAGGGAAAAAGAATGATGAAGAGAGATAACACAAAAATGAAAGACAAAAAAGACATGCACAGTAAATAAGAGGGATGAGAAAAAGGGCGAAAGAGAGACAGATAAACAGAGACCAAGGAATGAGATAGAAGGTCAGAAAGGGGAAGTGAAGGATAAAGAAAAGTAAAAGGGGATAAGAGAAACAAAGAATCAGTAAGAAAAAACAGAGGGATTGAGAAGGAAACTGGAGGAGAGAACAAGAAAGAGACACAGAAAGAAAGATGAAAGAGAGAGCTGGAAGAGAGAGAGGGAAAAAGCAAGACAGAAAGAGAAAGAAAGCTGGGGAAAGGCACAGTAGAAAAGTGAGAGGCAACGATAGAGAAATTGAGAGTGAAAGAAAAAGAGAAAAATTCAGAAAGACAGCACTACAGGAAAGACAGAAAGATATGTAAAAGGACAAGTAAAAGGGGATAAAGAAAGGGATAGAGTGTATAGAGAAATAGAAGGATGCACAAACTGAGCAGATCGATCTTGTAGGAGATTAAGTGAAATTGTGATCATCATCTGTGATAGATTCGTTTTGTCTGGGCACACATATGGTTTATACAGTCACAGAGTTATTTTCTCAGTGGCAGAACACCAAGAAAAAACGGAATAAGTAAACCAATTATATGCGGCGACACAAACAAACAATATTTGGTCAGTACACAAACCATGTCTGTAAAAGTTTCCTAGAGTCTGGAGTGACAGCAGATTACAGAGCATCACACACACACACGCATTAACGTTCAGCAAAACACCGCTGTGTTGGGACAGGGACAATTTAGGACCACATAGAGGTGGTCATGCTTGAGTATAAAGAAGGTTACTAGTTCTTTATAAGCAAAGATGATGCTCTTCCCTTTGTCCAGAAATGTACCGGCAAATAATCCAAGAGTTTAAAAACAACATTCCTTCAGTAGCGAGAATAGGTATTTAGGCATTTCACCCTTTACACTGCATGATATCATTTAAAGATTCAGAGAATTTGCAGAAATCTGGAGTATTTCTGGTGTAAATCTGCTGTAAAGAGCAGGACCAAAAATGCCCATGGCACTGTGATCCATCATATGCCAATACGCTAAAAAACGGACATGCATCTGAGTAATTTATATGAAACCTGCCTCTTTTTATAGTTTACAGTTAGTCAAAAGTGTCCTAAACCACATGGTGATGTCTGTATGACCTTAATGAAGATCTAGATGCGGTTGAAGTGTGTTAAGAGAAGGTCTGAGGATGCATATATTGTAAGAGTTTGGTTTGTGAGCAAAGATAGACTTGTAGTACCGGAGCAAAAATAAGACGCAGCATTTGGACACCAAAAATGTTCAGCCTATAAGGAAAATTGTTGATTATTTTTTTGTTTAAACATTTCTTTAATAAGGAGGGTTCCTTATTGGGGTACAGATGGCAGAAGAACTGCTGAAGTACTGTGTTTTAACAGAACATTAATAACATAATATTCAATATAGCTACAGTTACATCTGTGTACATCTGAGTCAACCAAATGTTAGTGTAACGAATGTGTAATGAATCAATCATGTGTTACTAAATGTAATGCATTTAGATAGAGGAAGGAAAAGCTTAACTACCCCAAGGCACAATGCAGTCAATGGAGAAGCTTCAGCTTCACTGAAATGCCGTCAGGAGACTCAGCTATATTTTATGGAAGTGCATTTAGATCACTCCCCCACACATTTTACGTCCATATTCTGTCTCTACATTCTGTTTTTGACATATGCTTAACTCCCTTTGGCCCATGGTTATAGTTCCTCTTGTCAGGCATAAAACAATTTGTTCACTTGTTTTCTACTCCCAGGACAACACTACTGCTCCTTAATAAGACCCTATGATAGAGTGCAGTGCAATCTATCACAGCCAAAACACAGAGAAACATATTTAAATTATCATCCTTTACATCACTGACGAAGACGGGATATGGGAATATTTATATTGTTGCTGTCCAATGAAAAACATGTATCTCCACTTTTGTCCATTTTTACTTTTATGCATCATTTAAACACATCAGCTGCTGTCTACACTGAGTGAGAATCTCATGACGAATGGACCAACAGAAATCGCCCAAAACTGCTTGGAAAGATGTCTGGTTCCATTGACTTCTATTAAAGTTAAATAAGGTTTTTGGCCTCTCCTGTAAAGTTGCCATTTTGGAGATACCTGTTTTTCTTTCGACAGTGACGATATACCAAATGGCAGTTTGCAAAGTGCACAGGGAAGCAGGCCAGCTCCTTCATTTGTTATATACAGTGTATGGACAAAAATACGCTGCTACCCCTACTAATTATTGAGTTCATGTGTTTCAGCCACTCCCAAAAGGTATATAAAATCAAGCACACAGCAATGGAATTGTCCAGCAGCAGTGCCCAACCCCACTGGGTGAGCACAAAGTTCCCCTAGACACAACCCACAATCTTGTGGAAAGCCTTGTTACAAGAGTGGAGATCATTATAGCCACAATAGAGGGGCCTCAACTACATATGGATACCAATGGTTTTGGAAAAGGGCGTCCAGCACGCTCATATAGGTGTGATGGCCAGATGTCCACATAGTTTTAATAATGTGATCACATATATAATATATTAATATATTCCCAATTTGCTGATAGAAAACCAGTATACTGACATTTTCTCAATAGTCTTATTTAATTATATAAAATCATCTATAAATGGTGCTATAAACTTTACTTATGCTTTAGAACTCAGTCAGGCGCACATGAACATCCGTACCAGATTGATGTTGAATGTTAATGAAAGCAATGAGCGCAGCACTATACCCAGACTGGAGAGAGGTGTGTATGAGTGCTCGTGCAAGAGGAGAATAGCGCGCTGATTGATGCTGCAGTCTTTGATTTGGAACAGATGGGATTAGCTCCGCCTCTGTGACGCTCTTCTGGGACGGAAGGTGTTAATACACACGAGCCGCACGCAGCAGCAGGCGAGCCGAGTGATTTGTCTGAAATCGACAGCAAGGACGTAATTGCTGTGAAATGTCACCATGGCTGATTACGAGCGATTTGTACTTCAGTGCAAAAGGAAACCAAACAAAAAATAAATAAATAAATAAATAAAATAAAAAAGGTCCCCTTGATGAGTGAATATTTAATGAAGCACGGCACGGTAATGGCACACACGCACGCGCCACTTCACTCAATTTCCTCACAAACACATGCAAATTTCCAGCAGGGGGTCCGTGCAACAAATGCATTTAAAGAACCGCACTTACAATAATAAGAATCACAAAGACAACCATGGCCTGAGCTTGACTGTCATTTAGGTAAACAACAAATACAGCAATAATAAGAGTGCTGACAGACTATGAGAGAGTGAATGAGTGGGGGGGGGGGGGGGGGGATACATTAACTGGACTTGCTCTATTTAAGTTGTTTATAATGTGCTGGACTTATGCTAATATTAGGGCTAGCACTGATTTGGCTCAGCTGGGAATGAACAGGATGTGATATGAGGAACAAGACCTCCCTCTGCGAGTCTAATGAAACAGTCAATGGCGCTGCACTGCACTGCATATGCAGTCTGGTTCCTCAGCTACTCTAACTCAGTGTAGTGTCACACACATAATTAACATAATTCCTAAAACATGGCCTCCATATTTACCTTACTTAAACTGCATTACTAAACTTACCCTAGACACAGTCTGAACATGTCTAGTGTCCAAAATGTACAATTTAGTTTAGCATTGGAGCTACGAGGAACGTAATAGTCAACCAACATTGCCTGCCATAGTAACGCCTGACTTTAATATCTTTGTTTGAACTAATGGTCATGATGAACAGACATTTTCAGGCTGATAAAAACCATCCTTTTGGTAGAGCATACTTCCAGGCCTCCTTAGTAGAGACTTAGCCCCTCTATTCATAAATCTCTAGTGACACTTCTGCTGTGAGCGATAAAAATGAACAAAACTTCACTGTGTAGCTAAATGCAGCAGGCAGCTACTTAGCGTGCATGTAGGTCACACAGGAGTATGGATACTGTAGATCATGGGTCACATTTTAACAACTGAATTTTCAAACTGATGATACACATGTATAAATAGCCACAACACCTATTATAGCATGTATATACAGCGCCACGCACACAAAGAAGAGGTGAAATCTTGGGGGTTGGCTGGGGGTTGCCTGTCAGAAATCGGCACAACACCATGTTTAACATGGTTGGGGTTCAGCTACACACATTTTTATAGTTTACCAGTCAAAAGTGCCCTAAACCAGATGGAGATGTCTGCATGACCTTAGTGAAGTTCTAGATGTGGTTTGAGTGTGTTGAGAGAAGTTCTGAGGATGTATATATTGGAAAGAGTTTGGTAAATATTGAATATTGAAGTTTGTTAGCCAAATTAGACTCGTAGAACCAGAGAAAAGGTAAGAAGCAACATTTGGACACCAAAAATGTTCGGCATATGAGGAAATTTGTCGATTTTTTTTTTTACTGAAACATTTTTTAAAGGCAGATGGCAGACTGGGGAACTGCTAAACTGCTTAGTGTTTTAACAGAGCAGTAATAAAACACTCTTCATTGTAGTTACAGTTACATCTGTGCACCAGAAAAAATCAGGCAAGTGTTAGTAAATGTCACTCTGCATTTAGACAGAGCTATAGAACATACATCAGTAAACAGGATCTGAATTATTTCTTCAGGTGACTGAGAATGATAGCAATGAAAATGTGATCAGACTATTTGAGCAAGAACAATCCACTCACAACTACAAAGACAAGCATACATTTGAGGGTTCAGTAGGCAGAAACCACAGACACTAGTCTAAAGAGATGTGGATAAAGGTGATATAGTCAGATGAGTTATCTTTCACCCTATTCTCCACAAACGGGTGAATGCATGTGTGAAATATCCCAACAGAACAGTACAGGTCTGAATTCTTGACACCTACAGTGAGGGGGGGCCGGTAGCTCTGTTGTGCTGTGTCTGTGTGTATATGTGTGTATGTGTGTTTCGGGGGTGGGGTGGTTCTGGCATGGCAATGGGTTACTGTAAATCAATACAAAGTTACTCTAAATGATCACCTTTATCCTTATTATGAAACTTTCTATTCTGATGGATGGCATCCAGGGTCACTGAACGGGGTGGAAAATGAAAATGATGTCTCTGTTAGACTGTGGTTTTCAATTGTTTTTACGCGGTAAAAACAAACACTAACTTTCCATTTAGAGTGCAGTGGTCTAACAAGACATCAAGGTAGCATTCGTACTTATGACCAGAGCAAAGGAACAAAATAAAAATGTGCAAAGAAGTAAAAGATGTCTAACAGAGTGTGGTAAAATTGTTAATGACACTATGGACAGTGAGAATACTAGAAACATATGGTCACATCATCCAAATGTGTAACATTCAAGCTTTTCTGAAAGCACAAAGTAAAACAGAACCTAAAATGAATGCTGTTTAATGCACTGTTAAGTGAATGTTAGGAGCCTGAGGATTTCATTAACACAGCCATATCTAAACTCCTGGACTACATTTTTGGTAATGCTGCGGTGGTGCTTCTACATTTGTAACTGAATTTGATGAATGAGATGTGGAGTGTGCTTTTTGTTTGGTGATCCTTACACGTAGTTATGCATCTATTTGCCTGAAACACGAATTTGTTTCTCAAAGCAATTTTGAAAGGTCAGTATAATTATTTAAATGAGACCTTTGATTTTATTTTTGACTTCAAAAAAGGGGCTGCTTTTTATACTTCTCCCCTAGACGCACTCGTTTATTTATTTATGATTAAGAACCAGTATTTATTTGCCAAAACACGTTCGGTTTAAGCCTCGCTACCGTACCCCAAGATGCTTGCTTTTAATATTCTCTTTAAGAGGCGGCTCATGAAGGTAGCCAAACGTTTTGCCTGCAGACTTTTAATCGCCTAGCAGGCAGGTTGGCAGCAAATGTTTCCGCAGGTGGCAGGACTCGCAGGCTGTGCTCTTCTCTTGTACAAACTCGCCTGTCAAGCGCTAGAAAAAGCCCCTTCCTTTGAGTCATGAGTGAACTCTCTCAGTGCTGGGGGAGGACACTGCTCAGGGGAACCAGGCTTGGCTTGGTAAGAGCTCGCAAAACTCCATGAGCGGAGAAAAGTAAATGCCTTGCCGTCTTTTAAATGCCAGACATAAAAATTTCATAATGGTCCACCAATTAGACTACATCTAAGCCCAGATATCAACTAATTAGAGGCAAATTTCCCATTTCAGCCCCTCTTCCTGACTTTCACGTCTTTTCTCCGCAGATGAAAGAAAATGAGAGGGAACAGATGGAGTCAACCATAGGTAATTGCTCTCAGCGTATATCTTTCCTTTCTTTTCTTCTTTCTTCACTCCTTTCTTTCACTTCTCCATTTCCCCTTTTGTCACCTTTATAAAAAGGGGAGAAGCACTTTCATTTTCACAGCCACGCCAGGCGGAAAAAAGCCTTGTGCCAGGGCATTGGAACAGGCCAAATAGGGGCGGAGGTGGGGTAAAATAAAACTGGCGATTAGACATAATTAACGTCTCTGCACGTTAGCAAGACTAGTGGCTAATTATGAGCAATGATGTCATATTACTGCACCGAATTTGCAAGTGTTCACCAGGCTCTGTTAACGCCATTTATGCAACTCTTATGTTTTGAAGATGTGTTAGCACAGTTTGGGTAAAAGTGCCTGAACAGCCTTGTCTTTTCACAGTGACTCACTAAGTGCCCTGAGTGCTTTGAGCCTCCGCAATTTGGTAACGCCGACATCAAAGAAGGGAGGGACGTTATTGATTTAAATCAGAATGGACATGAGAAAAAAAGAATGCAACACCCACCGAACAAGCAAAGGTGTTCAAAAAGCCTCTCGCCATCCTCGCCAGTCTACATTGATCTAAAATTTTCACAGAGCAGTGACAAACACTTCAGTGCTTTTGGAGCCCATGTTTCAAAAGTGAAGGGTAAGTTGACTGTATTAGGATTTCAGTATGCTTGTTGCTTACATCATGGTGTCACTAGAGCAAGTTCAGCTGTGCGTGAGCTAGTAATACAAATGAGTGCACCAAAATCCAATAAATATTGGGTAAAAAAAACAAATAAAGGTCTTTTAATTAATAAGAGGAATTAGGCAAATTAAACATGCTAATTTGACATGCTTGGTGTTAAGTAAACAATGTCGGCACTAAGCCCATTAGTGGCTCTGCTGTGACTTAAATTCACTTAATGGAAAAGGGGCGGCTGGCTGGGTGGGGGGTCCTGGGGTTTCTTGGCAGGACCTCAAGGCGACTCTGATGACAGCCCGAGTCTGCGAAATGAGAGCATTCGGGGAGGCAATGAAGCAGCTCCACGGGCCTAGTTTTTTTTACCATGTTGATGCATTCCTGAAATCGCTGATTATTACCATAATCCAAAAAAACGTAAGAATAAATCCCAATTTGCACAAAGGCTTATCTTATTCCAAATCACTTCCTTCAAGATGACTTAATGAATATAGCATTTATCCAGTCCAGTCCACTTGATACATAGCAATCACAGGGTCAGATTCACTAAGTGTTTTGTACCAAGCTTCAGATTCATTTTGGCTAAAAAAAAAAAGTAAAAGATTTTACTGTTATATAAGCTTAAAGTTGGCTTTACACAATAAAACTTGTGAAAGTAGTTGCATAATGTTAAGTGCCCTTCAACTTCCATAAAAATTGGATCCAACAGCTGCAGATGGCTCAGCTTTCTAAAAAAAAGTTTTGTTGTGCCAGTCAAAAAAGCAAAATGCATCATGTGATCATGTGGATACCTGTGAGTGGTATTGTTGAAAAATAAAAACGTTTGAGAACCAGAGCAACTCAACCATAAAGTGGCAGGCCTGCAGTTACAGAGCGTAGTCACCGAGTTAGAGGCACCATTCCATCCACCATTTTTTTGCAAAATAGCATAAATAAATAAATAAACAAACACTAATGGAGAAGTCATAAAGGCTGATGGAAAGGGTTTTTAAATAAATGATGGCATGTCTATTGTTTTGTTTTAAAGGAAACAAGATTCTTGTTTTATAAATTCAACAACTGCAGCAAAAACAGAACTATACCTTTGTAGATCGATTCAGCAGTGAGCTTGTTAATAGCTCCACTGCACCTTTTAAACTGTGCCTCATAAAAATAGCACAGATTGCGTGACTAGTTACAGTTTTAGTAAATAAAACATTCACATGCTGTCTTGGGCCCAAAGGTCATGCTTCTGAATATAGATCAGTACTGTTGAGTTCAGTTAAATTTTGTATTTGTGCATTTCAGCATTTTCTGTGCTGTATCTGGGAGGCAGCAGCATGTGCGTATGTATGTGTGTGTATTTTCAAGATGGAGCATTTCCAAGATGAGAAAGACCTACAGAGTCTAATCAGGGCCCAGAGCAAGTTTCCTAAGGCCACTTAAAACCCAGTGCTTGCCATATACCTTCACTCTTCAACCTGAAGCTCTTTCTCTCTCTCTCTTATCTCTCCCTCTCCACCTCTCTTCTCCCTCATATCAGCCCCGCTCTCGTCTGCCCTTGACATTTCTGCACCGTCTGCTGTGCCGTCGTGGTCTCGGCTCTCTCTTTCTCTTCTTTGCTTCTTTTTCTTCTTGATTTCTTTATTTTGTCTATTTTCATGTGAAAGAATTTCACTTTCTACCCTTTTTCCTTATCCTCTACCCCTCAATCCCCCACACCACCCCTCCATCAGTGCTGTCAGAGAGAAAAATGCAAGTCTCAAATTTTAGAGCCTCAAGTCCAGGCAGACAGTAAATGGTCTGATATCTGACAGCTATGTGAATTTGAATAAGTGAGTGTGTTTATATTTCTGTGTGCCGACCTGGAACCACGTGCGAGTGTGTGTGAGCGAGAGCGGGAGAGAGAGAGAGAGAGAGAGAGAGAGAGAGAGAAGTGAAAGACAGCAACAGAGAAAAAGAAAGCAGGTTTAATGCACATGTTTAATGAACTCCTAACATAAAATCACCACAGGTTTTGCCATGATGACCCACATCCTGACCTTTCTATCTCTGACCCTCACTCCAACTCCTGCAGCTTCCCCTCCCTCTCTAATACAGTACAGCACATTTTAAGAAATCGCAGCTGTCCGGAGCGTTCTGATCTCTGTGGAAGAGTCCAGTGATTAGTCAGGCTCTACAGAGGTTTTGCTGAATGAAAACAGATATACTACATGACCTTTCATACTGCAGGCTAAAAAAAGAAGAGCTGGGGATATCAGACCAGTGTACTTTATTACAGCCTGAGCACAGCTTTTAACACACCATTCAGCTCAACTAAACATCGATACCCAGCCAGCACAAGAAAGTAGAAAATCGGAGGTCAAAGTAATCAATAAAAGGTGGTGAAGGCATCACAAAGACATTGCAACTATAATTGAGTCTATTTTCTGAAACTTGAAACTCATCTAAAGCATTAATCTCCATCTTTTAGAAAGGACATTGAAGTGGACAGTGTCAGAGAGCAGTATGAATGTGACCTCAGGATTGCATTCCATCTGTGGCATGTTACAAAGCTGACATGGTTTGTTTTGGTTGGACTGTTTTATCCTATTCTACTTGTCTTACTCCTTTTGCAATTACTGTTTTAATAATGGGGATTAGAAGCCTAAGTGAGTGCATGCAATACCTTTCAAAACTGTATTCATTTTATTTTAGATGCAGACATTAACATGTATAGCTACATGTCTACAAATGGAGCATTATATTAAACTGGAATATAGCATATCATCACTGTCCAAAAAAAAAAAAACAAGTATCTCCAAAATGCCAAAAACCTCATGTAACTTTACTGTAAGCCAATGGAACCAGACATCTTCCAAAGAGTGTTGGTCTGTCCATCAAAAGATTCTCACGCAGTGTACACAGAAACAGATGTGTTTAAATGATGCTTAAAAGTAAACATGGCCAAAAGTTGTTTTTCATTGGACAGCGACGATATTTAGAATTCTCGTTTACAAGAATAAACGGGGAGCTTATTAAGGGGCCAACATCATGGAAAAACACATGTTCCTGACATTTTTTTAAGGAATAAAAATCTGAACAAGCTTTATGTGCCAAGTATGTTCACACATACAAAAAAAAATGTCTTTGGTTACAGTAGCTCACAGAGCACAGAGAGTACTTTGTGCACTTTGATGTAGTTTTTAAATGTATGTTTGAAGACATATCCCCTAGTTCGTTCCCCAAAATGTGTTTGTGATGTCATGAATATCAAGATATTACTAGCCTACAGCAGTTTAACCACGCCCACTGTTATTCAGCTATAAGGAGTGTTCTGTTACAGACTGCTTATTAAACAAGGCACAATGCAGGCCTCTCACTGCTTGGATTTGTCCCCAGTTCAAAATGTCCCCAATTAAAACACACTGGAAAGACCTGGCAGCAAACGTGCAGATGTATCGCATGCTAGTTTTGGCCAACAGATGCTGCTATCTACTAACCACTTCGACCACTTGCACAATTAGTTTTAGAGAAAACAGTGGTGTAAAAATGTTAGCAAGGACTCAAGTTAGTCCACAACATCACCATGTATTTTCAAGACACGAGGTAACCCAGGAATTAAAAGCAGGAGTGAGGGTCATAAGATTTGAACACTACCAGCAAATGATTGTTTAATGTAGCTACCATGCAATGTAAAACTTTTCCAAGCTTTTCATTTCGGATATCTAGTCACCTTTTGCATTAAAGAACAATATGGCCATATACTACGCTGCCAAAAGTCTTTACTTGCCCATCCAGTTAGCTACAGCCCTCCAAACTTAAAATGGCCTTCAGATTAGCTCAAGAAATATGTGTAGAGAACTTCAAGAAATGGGTTTCCATGGCCGAGCAGCTGCACCCAAGCCTCACATCATCAAGCTCAATGCAAAGCATCAAATGCACACTGCCACTGGACTCTAGAGTGTTGGAGACATGTTCTCTGGAATAATGAATCATGCTTCTCCATCTGGCAAACTGATGGACGAATCTGGGTTAGGCAGTTGCCAGAAGAATGGTACTTGCCTCACTGCACTGTGCCAAGTGTAATGTTTGGTGGAGGGGGGAATATGGTGTGGGGGTTGTTTTTCAGGAGTTGGGCTCTGCCCCTTAGTTCCAGTGAAAGGAACTCTTAATGCTTCAGTGTACCAAGAGACTTGGGAACACTTTGGGGATGGCCCCTTCCTGTTTCAACATGACTGTGCACAATGCAAGATCCACAAAAACATGGTTAAGCCAGTTTGGTGTGGAGGAACTTGATCAGCTTGCACAGAGTCCTGATCTTAACCTGACAGAACACCTTTAGGGTAAATTAGAGTGGAGACATAAACACATTCTTAAACCTTGTGGGAAGTCTTCCTTGAAGAGGTGAAGCTGTTATAGCTGCAACGGGTGGGCCAACATCATACTAAACCCTATGGATCAAGAATGGGATGTCACTCAAGTTACATAGACTGTGTGTGAAGTCAGATGAGCGAATTCGTTTGATAATATAGATGTATATCAGACATATATCAGTCTTAAAAAAAACATTAGCAATATCAGCCTGTTCAAAAGAGGGCAAATGGCAAATCAAAAATTAGCACAGAAACCATGATCTGCCTATTGCTTGGCTATACTCTATGCTGATTTACATTGCCTTTACATTATGTGGTGGCTGACAGCAAACTATATTCTGCACATTCTATTAATAATATGTAACCGCTATGGACAATACAACTGAGTCATTTAAACACACATACATAAATATACATATTTATATTATATCTCAGTTCTCTTAGACTATCCTTGTCTAATAAATGTACATATCAGTGAATTTTCACAGATCCCTCCTGGGTTTGTATATTCTGTATTTTGTGTATTTTGTATTTATTTAATATAGTTCTTTTATATCTCTTCATTTTAATGTTTTGTTAGTATGTATATAATGTTGTCCTGCTCTGGAGTATCAACCTGAGCCTCACCACAACCATTTCAAAGCATACATGTCCTGACATGTGCAAATGACAAAAAATCCTGAAACTTACGCAAACTTATGAAATTCTATCACTGCCCAATGCAGCGTATCTTAGCTGTCAGCTAAAAGTTCAGCCAAAAGGCATAATTACCCAGTTTTTTGGTCAGCAGTGGTGATGAAATAAACTGCTAGATCCTCTTTAGATAATCATCCACACCCAAGGGAACACCCATCAAATTGCATATTCAACAGTTAAAAACTTTTCAAAATGTCTGCATAATTCAGTGGTTGAGCTGTACCAAAGCCATTCAGAGTGGTTTGATGTGAAATGCTCAAACTCACTTTGCCATCTAATATATTTATTATTTATTGACATGACTGGTGAACCTACACATGACTTTTGAGGTTTTTTTTTACACATATACTGTTGGTAAAATAAAAAAAGTGAAAAATCTAAAAAGTGAAAAAGCTGTTGCCTCACAGTGCCCTGCAGGCACCTCTACACCATCAATAGAATTTTAAATAATAAAGCAAGCAAAACAATGGCATTCATAACCGTTTAATGTAATGTAATGTCGGCCTTCCGGGACGTCTTGTACCCATCAAGTCAATACGTTTCTGTAGAACAGAACATTTCATACCCAACTGTTCTGAATTCCTTTATATCCACTTTTAGTATAGAAGTTATGAAAATATACCAATCATTTACTAATACTGCTAAAACTAAACATAAACATAACTAAACTTATTTTAAGACATTTGTACAAATGCCCTGTGTAATAAAGCACATCCCTCAACCTGGCAATATGCCGTAGTAGGACGCCCTTTATGGGTAGTGTCAGGCAAGTGGTTGTGAGGCCTGGAAGAAGTACGGTCTGTACAAGAGTTCGTTACCCCTTCACCTTTATTTACACATCACAAATATAATTATTTTTGCATATTTACACAAACACACACTCAATAAAATAAAATAAAAATAGTAATCTAATACCACATATAAGTGGGTTGCCCCTCCCCTGGGCTAAACCATTAGTGGCCTGAGGTAATACTGGAAGCTCACAACATTAGTTTGCCCTGTCTTACCTGTTCTGTGTTTTAACTCCTCTTCTGCAGAGGTTGGACTCACCCAGGTAAGTAAAACTAAGGTAAACCCTTTTTTTAGGTTTTCTTTTGACCATTATCTACACAGCTCATCAGTTCACAGGTAAGTATATACAACCTCTGGTTATTCTGTGATGTGTAAGGAACCTTACATCATCACACACTGATATATGCAATGCATTTTCCAGGACTTCAGTCACATATATACACATTAGCTATTCAAACCTAGGAGTAGGTCAGGCTCTTTTCCATGGCTTGAGGAGACTGTATTTGACAGCCAAAGTCATTGCATGCAGAGTAGCCCTCCATCCTCAGCCTAGGCCCCAGCCAAAAGAGTGTCAGACTCCAGTAAGGCAGGGATAAATCTCAGCGGTGGCAGGTGAAGCTTTAATAATCATGGCTCTTTATGGCGAACCCTCCCAAAGCTGTCCTCACAGCCATCTGCCCCTGCTGGCTGTATGCTTGCCCTTTGAACAGTTGACATTATAAAGAGCACTTTGCGAGGTGTGTGCATATTTAAGAGTAGGGCTATAATGCACACAGGCTCCCCGGAGTGATGGTAATGGATGAGAGCAACGCCATGTCCATATGAATGAGTAGAACACATGGTGTACAGGCATTTGGCCATAATGCTTAATCAGCTAACCTTCGCATGGTTCACATGCTGCTTGCTTGGTTTGGTTTAGAAGTGAAAAGGGATGAATGGGAAATGTGGAGATAAGTTATAAGACATTTGATGCATCAGTAAACCAAGTGGACCAGTAGTGTTATGGAATGTGAAATATCCATATAAGCTCTAGCACCACAATGAAATGGCCATAAAAAGATGAAAGCAATTATGCATGCAAAGCTTGCCCATGATCCACCCACGCCTTATGCCATTCGCTCTTTTTCCACCTTTGTTTCATTTAGCAGCAACTAATGCATTTCTGTATTCATTATGCAAAAGAGTCAAAAGCTTTTGAGATTTTTTCATTGTAAAGCCGAAAAACCAACAATACATTCTGCTAAGATTTCTGGGAAAGGCTGACTATTTCCTGCCTCTGTCACAAAGTAATTCATTTTAGAACCAATCCACTAAGCTAGGCAGGTAAAGACAATGTCAGAAAAGGGGATTAATATGGTATGTTAATTTTTTTATTTACAAAGCCAGACATGCACACACACACACATGCATATGTATACATATGCCCCTCTACAACAGTACATATACAGTACAACCCCCGTGGATAAATACAGTAACCCCCCTTTTTTTTGAATATGATACTTCACAAACAAAACAGCAATTGACCACTTATTAAGGGTTTTTGGAAGCAGCCTTATGAAGCTTAGCTTTGCACCATTACAAAATCAAAATATGCCAAAAACACTGTAGCCATATTTCTCTCAACAAAATATTATTCTCATAGTACTGCTTCAGAATAGATTTAATAGATGTTCTCAAGCCTTTTACAAGCAGTTTCCTTTTCGGGACATATAGGTGGGGACTAGAATCATCACACAATTCTGTGTTCATTTTTGTAAAAAAAATATATTTTCATTTAAACCACTGTTCACAATGTATCTCTTTGATTAAAAGGATGATACGTGGAAAATATTTAGCAATATCTCGAAATGTTCTTGAACAGACAAAAACAAGCCAATTATAAGATGTGGAATGTCAAGGTAGATTTTGTAGGAGACAAAGCAGCCTTCTATTTCTATTCAGAGTTTACCATCTACAGGTTTTCAACACTAGTTATATAGAAGCAGCAAAAAAGCATTAACCATTTGCTTAGCCAAATAAAAAAAAAATCATGCAGCTCAATATTATAGTTTCAAAAGACATCAAAACAGACTTGCAACAGGAACACATGTTGGGGGACAATTATGAAAAGCCGTTCACAAACAACAACACACTGAGAACACAGTATTTAGCAAAACGCTATCAGTAGCTTATGTAACTATTCTGCCATCGCACAAGGTAATAAATTATTTTACACGCAACAAACATCTAAATGGCTCCTCGGAGTTTGTTGGGGGACTATTCAATATCTCTAACTTGAGTTACATCCATGGGATAACATTAGGCTAGTTATCTACACGATAATGTTAATGAGCGCATCATCACCCCTTACTTTCTGCTCCGCCACCACAAGGTGTTAAGTGGCTTGGAAACTGAGTATGGGTACTTGAGTATGGATTTAGTTTATTCTGCCCACATCTCGTTCCCACCCACATTAAGCACAAAAAGTTGGCCAAATTTTATTCTTTTCATAAGATCACATCTGGCCATACAAGACTACACAACACCTGATATGTCAGCAAATTCAGGAGAGAATTATATAGGCATAGTTTAGATTTAAGGCATGAAAATCCGTTCAGAATCTGGACGTTGTCCAGATATGCCCATCTGCAGTTTTGACTCTGTTCCTTCCTGTTTGCTCTAATGCCAAGGTAGTTACTCGCTGTGATCGGATCTGCATAAAACATAACTGCAATGCAGCCAGCTTGGCTATATTCCACAGCCTTGTCTATTGCATTAGCTCCCCCGAAATTTCATACAAGTGATTTGTAGGTGTCTGCACGTGTCTTAAAAGGCACACTCTCAAGCGCAAATGTTGAGAAACCATTCACTGCAACCCCCCACCCCATCCCCAACACATCTGGCTGATATATTTAATCCATGAGTTTTTTTGGGTGCTTCAGTTGTAATCACTACACAAATGTGCATAACTCATCTTCTTTTTCTTTCTCTGGAACTTCAGATGCCTGGAAAGCTCTACACCGCAATAGCAAAATATTTCAAAATAAGCAAACAGCACAGATTCTTCACGCTTACTTTATGTGCCTACAAACGCCTACTACTGCATTGAAGCTATTTTAGTCTCATTTAAAAAGGGAATTATGGCTTGTGGAAATAACATCCGTATCTGTATCTGGATGCAGTAGCTATATTTGAAAAGGGCAACCATAAACATGCTGTGTTTTGATAGGTAGATGATTCAGTTACCACTCTCAGGTCACAGAGAGCAGCTCTAAAAGTTGCCGAAACATTTTTTTGTGTGTGCATGTTCCTCTCCATCTCTGCACACGGTTACAAAGGGAAGATGAAAGGATATCGTAGTGCAGACATTTTGGAGAAGGGCGAGATGCACTGTAGATGGGCCGCTGAGAGATTTCGCTGTGACCCAATTGAACGAGAGGGAGAAAGTTAAAGAAAGAGAGCGAGGGAAGGAGAGGTATGGAGGTGTGCTAATGACCGTGCTCCACCATTAGCCGCCTGTCACTGCTGAACCCCTCTCTGCTGCTTAATGTAGCCTCCAGTGCTTGGAATGAGCCTCGCTGCATTCCTCCTTTTCTTCTTCCCTTCTCCCTCCTGCTCTTTTTTCTTTGCCATTTCAGAGCCTACTTTGGCTAGACCGATAATGCCTGCCTGCTCAAGCCACAAGATTATTATTATTATAATTTTGATTTTTTTTGAAATTTGGAATTTTAAAAAGGTCTCCATGGTATTTTTGCAAGTGTCTTATCATCAGTCATTCAAAAACACGCTTTAGGAGTCTCGTCGTCTGTCAGAGAATTCTCTAATGATGAATCATCTATCAGAAACATAGCGCACACAGTGTGTCCGCATATGCTGCCTTATATAACGCGTTGACACTACAGAGACACTACAGAAAAACCCTGGAAAGAAACATCTTTAGAACATACTAACACTACGAAAATGAGCACACCAACCTCACTACTGATAGCATCATTTCATCAAATTGCTGCACAGGGTACATCTCAAAGTAATATTCTTAGAAATTTTAGCAGACTGAAAATGAGACAGCTGAAGTGCAATTCTGTGACCAGAAAAGCAAAAAAAGAATAAATCAATTTTCACTGAGAAATTGCTCTTTTTTGTTTATGGATAATACTACTGCCAAGTGTATCCTCTTGTATCAAGAGCCTCTCGATTAGAACAAACATACACAAACACATGAATCACTTGCTTGCATAAGGACATGAATGAATCATACAAAAAGTAGGCAAAAAAAAACAGTTTCACACACAGAGGTACCCTTAAGGCACGATTCATTGGGCAAACTTGTGCAATTTAACACCCACAACTGCTCCAGATTCAGTCAACATTCTAAGCTTGTTTTTTCAGTAGCTGTGGAGCTATTTGTAGCCTGAAAGCATTGCAAACGCAATGTTGAGGACTTCTTGCAATTCCAGCTCAATTTTCAACATTGATTCCAAGCTGAAATTCACTGACAAGTCAATTCAATATACCTAAGCTAGATCAAACCAAACTCTGCCTCAAGAGAACAGACACAGGCTGAAAAAGGGAGAAATAAAAGAGGCCATCTGGAGTGTCCATCCTCTTCAAAGTCTCCCTTACTGACTCCTATAGAGAGTAAAGGATGACCGGTGACCCAGTCGTGATGACCAGGCCTGGCTAAATCCCTGCTCTATGCTCTAATATGTCATACTTGTCAGGCTGATAAATGAAATGAGAACAATCCCTCCCTCTCTCCCTTTTTCTCTCCCTCCCCACCCTTGGTCATCTCCAACCTCCGGATCAGGGAGTGAAAGGAGAGGCTCATCACTCACTTCATTACCAATCATCCATCCCGCAATGGCCGTCTGTGAAGAGCACTGACCCCTTCCTTATCTCTGCCCACACAGGCACGCAGACCCTATCAGCATCAAAGTGCCCGCCTCACGCTAACCACTGCATGGTCACAAAACAGGGCATGAAGTGGACGGAGAGGAGACTCAAGGTGACAGCCCCGTTCAATCTAAGCCCAGCACATTTATAAGCAGAGCAGAACTAATTAGTGGACTCCGAAGGATTGTGGGCCATGTCAGACCTCCATTCCACACTCTAGTAGCCTCATAACCTACATACTGGTTTTGTACTGGTTTCATAGTTAACAAATTATTCACACTAGTGATTGAATTTTTCAGAGTAGCAATAATAAAGTCATTTATTTGTATTTTATAATTTATTATATAACTATTAATCCATAACTATAAACACGATAGTAATATAAACTCACTGAATCACTTTGCATGCTTAAGGTGGTAGTAACTGCAGGATCCCGCAGATGTCGTAGAGTCTCTCGTTTGATGTGTGGAAAATGACGACCTAGCTCAGAGGTTCACTGTATTTATCTGTCTGCATTTGTTTCAAACATGCTTCCTGTATGTGATCATCATGCCGTCTCACTGCAAACTCATTAAATTAGAACAGAGCTCATCAAATAACTAATATGCTCACCAAAAAAAGGGGGAACCAGCTCAAAGGCCAAATCGTAGGATGTAAATGATTGTGTAAAACTGCATTTGGGCATTTTGTCCCCCAAACAAAGTCATATACCTTCTATCTAGACATCAGAGAGTAAATTAAAATGCTAAATAAATGGACTGTATGGCACCATTAATGTAACTAATTTCTCTAGGAACAAAAAATTGTGTCTTTCATTATTTAACAAAATTGTTATCTAACAAGCACATCTTATGAAAAACTTATGTTTCACAAAGATGTCTGGTGACAGAGGGCTTTTCCTTGGTATAGCTGAACAGAGTGGTATGATGGACTCCGATGGCTTCCAATCAGAGAACACTCTAAAGAACATGAATCCTGTCTCAACTTCCACCTCATTTCTGAAATTGCCCTTTGCTGGAAATAATGACAGACCCCATTATCATTAACTGCTCTCTAAAAACAACAAGTACCCAATAAAGTTGAGGGGCACGTGCCGTCTGATCAGCTTGAATAGGCTTGACACCTATTTATGGGGTAATAAGCTGTAAGATTCATAACTGGAGCATAAGCCTGCAGTTTAAGGGGCAAAGAAGTCCTCCAAGATCCATTCATCCAGTCAGATGTGCAGTGCACTGGAACGGTCTGTCTATAGGAACGACCAGCATTCTGTAGCAGAAAGAAACCAGTGCTGAAATCAATAGCATATGACTTAGAGAAGCTCCTCATGGACCTCTCTCTCCTTCACTTAGACAATAAACCCCCCCTCCCCAAACCACTTTTTATCCCTCACCATTCAAGCATAGCCTTGTTTTACAGCTCCAATAAAACACAAATGCAGTTTTACTGCCCAGACAGGGATACAGGGATATTTATAATACTCAGCTTTCCATTTCCTCTCGGAATGGAAGGGCATGCGGTAATTGGAGCCATTCTTTTAATGAACAAGTAAAAAGTCTTCTCAAGAGATCAAGAGGCACACACTCACCTGCCCGTATCTTATAAATGGCAACAATTGCCCATTATATTACACCATTCACTGGACAGATTGTGGTGAGATTGCTCCCAGTTCTTTGCCAGTAAAATAGAAGATGTATACTTTAAACTTTTGGAGCTACTGCCAAGAAACAGTAAGTCCAATAGTGCAGCGTCAGTGTAGTTCTATAAAATGCCTAGAGGCAAATCTATATGTGTGTGTGCGTGTAAGAGAGAGATGGGGGCCTTTTAACTCTGCTTCATATTCATGGCATGTAGGGACTGGAATTTAACATTCGTGAACTGCTTTGTTTGGGCAGCATGTGAGTTAATGCAGCACAGCGTAATAATTGTCAGCACACTGATATTCCACACAGTATAAGAAGCAGTCGGTTTAATGGTGTAAACACATTACAGATTAATAGAGAACTCTGTAAACACTTAAATCAATTGACACCTAGAGCGTCTAAACGTATCCAGACACCCCCTATTGAGCTGCTTTTATTTAGCTACTTTAGGGTGCACCCTTTGCTGACATTAGGCTTTAAATGTACTCACAAAGCTTTTAATCCTATGCAGCAATGTTTTGCCAATAGAACAGGACACTCTGGAGCAGCTGCACATAAGCCTAAGATCACCACACCCAATGCCAAGCATCAGCTGCAGCTTCTCAACATTGTTCTCTAAAATGCTGGAGGTCTATCCTAGACATTTGGGAGTCTGAATGCCGAGTGTGATTGAGAACTAATCATCCAACAGAACCCGACCTCACTAATGCTCTTGCAGCATAATGCAATCAAATCCTTACAGCAATGATCCAACATGTAGTGTCAAGTCTTCACAGAATGGTAGAGGCTGTTGTTCCAGCAAAGGGGGACAAACCCTTGATTTCAGATGAAACACTGGATGAGCAGGTGTCTGCAAACCCTGGAGTATGTAGGGGCAGTATGAAGGATGGGAATTAAGCCTAGTCCTAGACCACACATTCCTTTTAATGGAGAATCACCATTCAGAATGCTGTACAGTGTTTACTGGAGAAAAACATGACTCAACATGCCACTCGTTTGCATATTACCATCTATGTCTATGAGATAATACCAGTAATTGTTTTGTTGATTATCACAAATTGTTATTTGTGTAACATTCATTATTATATTCATATAGTCACTGTCCAAAACAAGTCTCTGCTAAATGTCAACTTTACAGGAGAGGGGAAAATCCTAATTTAATTTGAATGTAAGTCTATTTCCAGTACGTAACTGACAACTGAACTTCAAATATGTTTGTTTCTTATAGCTTTTGGGACACAGTGGGTTATCAGTTTTGTCATGTGAGGTTCACTGCACATAAACGAAGGCAGATGGTCAGGCAGGCCTAGAGATCATAAAGACCTAATTTGCCACAGGCTTAGATGATAGTAACTCCTACTGTATGCCCCTTCGAGAATCTTAAAATCAAACCCGATTTTCCTTTAGATCTCTGTCTCTCTCCTCTGGTCTGCTCCACGCATCCATCTTCCCCTTTACGAAACTAACAGTGTTCATTCTTCGTTTTCTTTCTCTGTGATGTTTCACACCTTCACTGACCGAGTGTTTCAGCAAGACTCAATTAATAACAGAGAAAGATTAACGACCTGCCCATTTTTTTTTCCACCCACCGCTCCCAGGGGGCTCAATTTATCTCCAGGAATTCACAGCTTGAAAAAAAAACATGATTGACACTCCTAACCTTCATTGGGATGTAATCCTCATCTTTAGCACTCAGAGATCTAATTAATTAGTGGAATCTCATTTCCTCGCTAATGCAAGTGGACAGAGGCATGATAGAGGAGACAGGGGAGAGAAAGTGAGGGCGAGGGCCAGTAGAAGGAGGAGTGCTATTTCTGCGTGGAGCTGCACTTCACCTGCCTCACTCACTCACTTACTCAACACTGCAAAGCTGCCAACTCCTATTCCACACATACTGTACTAAAGCAAAATGATCAAGAGCAGGTGTAAGGCACTGTGCTGTGCAAATGTCAGGAACTACTCTTCGTTCAGGGGTGAATGGAATTAAGTCATCAGTCATAATGGTATTAAGTACAAGCTACTCCAGAGATATAAAATAATCCGATTGCACATGTAGGAAAAAAGTCAAAGAAAAATACGTGGAAAACAAGATTTTTCAAAAATGAAAATAAGCCAAAGAATTAGTGGGATACCAAAAGCGTTACTGGAACTCCTAACCATACAGAGTTCTTGTTAGACCACCAAGACTATCACTGGCAGATAAACAGTACTTTAACAGTGCTTCTAGAAGGTTCTTGCTTCAAATAAAAAAAATAAAAAATCCACAGGTGTTTCTGTTCAATGTCAGCCTAACGCTCCTAACGCTATGGGATGTGCAGTCAAAAACTGTTACTGGGAAATAGATGCTGACATAAAGGGAAACATGCAAATCCCATTCAGCTCAACCTTAACATCACTGACCATGATTGTGTGAATCAGAAAACGTCCAAGACGTTTGGAAGTATGGAAAGCAGGTTTCCTGAATGAAATAAAAGCTGAAATAACAGCCTTTATGAATAATCTGTATTATTTGTGAAGCGTCAACTTCAGATTTTGACTTTGTCATTATTAATTTGTTCATATTTGCCTCTTTAAGAAGTTGGGTCATGTCGTAAAAATGGACCACCAGTACAATGCTGAGCATACTATTAGATACACAGTGATTCTTACTGCATTATTCCTAAGTTCAAGGACTACTTGTACAAAATGGTCATTGGTGACACATTTTTGTTTGCTTTGTTAGATCATGTTCTTTGCCTATTAAAGAAAATGCAATAGTAACATTGAGAAATCAAGTTATTAATAGAAGAGAGCTTTTTTAGGCTTAGCAATAACTGTCAGGTGCACTTTCCTTGAATTAGCCCTAGAATAAGTTTCAGGTTGATGAAAAGACCTCTATTCATAAAACTCTGTTTTAACCTACATTGTTTGTGACAACTTAGACATTCTAAGGGCCTAATCAGCTTTCAAATGAACACAGTTTATAGAAGCTTGCAAAATTCTATGCACAGATTTCTGTCATCAACAGGATCTTGGTGCAAACAACAGAAAGGAAAAGAAAGAGTCGGAGACAGAACTGTCTGCATGCCGTCTCCTTTTTGTCTAGCATACTAATTGACAGTGATGTAAGCTTTGGAGAATGGGTTCTGTCTGTTAAGGCTTGTTCATTTGTCTAAAGACTAATGCTTTGACTGAAGGAGGACTGACCTTTTCATCAGTTTCAAGTCAAAGGGCCTAGCCCAATTTTTCAAAAGGCTCTCCTCAGTGATTATGACCCCTTACAAAACTTCAAACAAACAGAAATCTAAACAAACTACACAAATGCTGAAAACATGACACCAACATGAATAAAGTATTCCAACATAAATGAGTATTGATAATACAGAATCGGATGAAAAGAACAAATAGTCAGAGCGAAAGGCAAAAGGCTGAGCGAAAGGGCATTCAAGGCAAGTTCGCCGAAGGCTAAAACTTGGTACAGCGGGAGTGGCGCTCAACTCCGATCACAAGTCTATTTTGCACGCAAGTGAAGCTCAATCTCTAGATGATAATGGCTGAATGAATGGGAGTTTATACACTTTATACAGCAAAGTGCCTGCGAAATAATGCAGTAATGCAATGTTATCAATTGACGCTTGGCCCCCTCCTGCTTTCAATCTATTTGCATATAGATGAAATACTATAATAACTCTGGCCCCACCTGCAGGAGTAAATATTTTGCTGTCTGTTTTGTCTAGCCATCCTGACACCTACAATGAGCTACTAATTGAAGACTGGAAAGAATCTTTATATGGCGGCTGACATTCAATTACGTGGCGGAGATCAGATTAGGGGGAGGCCCAGAAAGCATGTTTCAAAAGCCCATTTTGTGCGTGAGTGCAGAGCAGAGGCAGGGGCTATAATTTGAACGACTGTTTGGGGTTTGGCTGAATGCCGCTGCTGTGAGTGAAATCACTACGCTATGACCCAAGATTAATTGGATGTCTCGAGTGTGTGTGTGTGTGTGTGAGAGAGAGAGAGAGAGAGAGAGAGAGAGAGAGAGGCAGTGGCAGTCAGAATGAGAGCCATTTCACTTACTTTTAATACACACAACATTCAAATCAAATTCTAACGGTTTAGTTCAGCAATCATTCCTTGTAGTTAGAATCACCGTACTATAAAGCTATCAAGTGTTAAAGCTATTCATAAGGCTATTGTGAAGCTTGTAACAGTGATGTAATGGAAGGGGATTTACCCTCATCCATTTTGTGCATGTGATGTATGCTAGTAAGTTCTGAAGATATCGTTTTGCTAGTATGAAGATTCATGGTTTCACTGAGACAATGTGGCTCCTACCCTGAGGAAAAGAATGCTGAAAATAAGATCTTCTTAACTGTCTTTACGGTACCACTTTTGAATAAGGCTACCTTTATAAAGGATTTAGAAATGGTTTACTAATAGGTTACTATTGGTTATTAGTTAGGTCACAAACACTTTACAAATTATTATTAAGCAGTTATAACACATTATTAAAAAGAGCTCCTCCGTATGATGTATTAAGCTGACAGGGTTACGTGGACTGATGGAAAAGACAAAGCAAGATTAGTAAACATCAAAATCTGAGTTTTAACAGTATAAAAGTATGTGTGTTTACTGTTAGGCTAATAACAAGTCACTGTTGCCCATGTTATGTATGTTTTGTAACTGCTTATTAATGTGTTTAAAGCCTAATTAATAACCATTAGTAAACTAATTTTACACCATACATAAACTCTTTATAAAGGTAGTCTTATTTTAAAGTGGTACCGCCTTTACTTCTACACTGCAAAGCACAACTTCAGCAAGTAAAACATAGCACATTTCTTTAAATAATCAAAATGATTGGTCAAAGCAGTGAGATGATTTGGCTTACACAAAGTACTTAAAACAAGTAAAAAAGTCTAGAAGTTGATTTATATAGTTCCAATAAGTTATATAATAAGTTATAAAGAGTTACAATAAGTTAAGTAAATTAGTAAACATGTAATATTCAAGATATTTAAACTAGATATAGGAATATTAAATTGCCAAGCTATCTTTTTTGTAGTGTAGGTCATGTTGAATTTCATAGAGATTATTAAATTTTTTCAGAAATCAAAATGTGTAATCCTAAATTGTTCTGAGCTTAACCCAAAACTAGCTATCTTTACATATGCTACATCCATATGACTGTGCATAAGTCAAAATGGACATTAGGTACAAGTTACTGGTTTCTCACTGTCTATAATTTTGTCTCTTCTGTCTCTTTAGATGTGAGTAAGATTTTACAGACTGATGTGTAAGAAGCTTATGATCTATTCAGCTTCCAAAACTAAACCTTGTAGTCCTTTACAAGCAAAATGTAGACACACTAAACAGAAGTGAAATATTATATTCTTTGACACAGTCCAGCCAAACACTGGTCAAACACTCCAATATTTAGTTGGACCCCCCGCTAACTTTGATTATGGCCCACACTTACCATGCCACTATTTTGCAACCTTTCTGTCCAGAGCTAGCTTTCATTTTTGGCTGACAGGAGAGTCAAAGCACTCTTTTAATAACTTTAGCGAAGCTGACAGTTCACTACTATCCTTCCAGGTTTTAATCATGCGTCGGACCGTTCCTAAGCCATCATTTCAGAAACCCCGGTAGCTGTTTTTTTTTTTTTTCCCTGAGGCGGGCAACAAAAAATACAACATTTTACACAAATTGGGATACATCCCCCTACACGGCTGTTTAAGAAATAAGAAGCTACTCAGTGCATCGGTTAAGCTTAAAATTGTTGTAATGCTGCCAGCTAAAACATTAATTATTCAAGTATTTGCCCATGTAAAACCAAATAGTGACTTTTTGCCAAGAATGTTATATAGTCGTTTAGGCTTCTGTTACATTTTTGTTTACATAAACACATTTTTCCTAAAAATCAAAATGAATAACTTATACTTCAAGGTTGCCTTGACTAGACATTAAATATATGAGGTGAAGGAGTATAGTATCATGCAAAAAGGAAGAACAGATCCCAAAGTCATTTTACTTGATTCCATTTCAACAGACACCAGTGCAGAAACATTGCTCTATATAGATTATTTTACTTTAGTCAAAAATATCTCAGGCTAAGTGCTTTTTCTTCTTTTCCTTTCATTATTTTGTTCTCTAAAACCCAATTCTTTCTGCCAATTCTTTCTCTAAACCTCCAATTCAACCCCAAATCAGTGTCTTCATCTGACACAAATATCCTCCTCGAATGAAAGCAGCTATATAACAAAACTACAACTGGAGAACATTCCAATTCCAATTTCTTCTTAGTGTGCCATTTGCCTCCCTGTGCAATCTGGACTATTTTTGGATTACCTCCCCTACTGACTGAGCGCTAGATTGCAGTGTACCCCTCTATGTAAATTGATTCTCAATGGCCATTTTCCCTACATCTGTAGTGATGTCAGTGTTTGGCAGCCAATCATAGGATTGATTGCTATCCACCACAGTGTTTGGCAGCCAAAAAGGGGATTGATTACAATCCACAACATCCAGTCGAGGCGATGGGTTTTACTCTGCGGCAGTTTTATTCATTTTTCAGGGACAACTTTAAACACTGCTTAGAGATATAACATTACTTAGCTCTCTACAAGGCAGCTGCTACAAAGGAAACATGCAACAACATGTAGTTTTATTTTACTCCTACTGACTGCAGAAGGTGCTCAATGTGTGTTCCTCATGTGCCTCATCAGATTTTATACTAACTTGACGCAGTGATATTCTGATACACCATGTGTATGCTTATCTTTGACATAATGGGGTGGGATTTACTACCCCTGTATGTCATATGAATGGTTAGGTTCTAGTGATATCAGATTTTGGTGGAGTGAAGATTGGGCCCATTGTGAACCCCAGGAAAAAAATGAACATTAATATTCCTTGTTCCTATAGTGGAGTCCAAAAGAAAGGGGCAACATCTTACTGAAGGGACACGATCATTAGACTACACAACACTACACAGCATTTTGTGACATCTAGTATGATCTGTTCATTGATGGTCAGGACCTCCACAGGGAACGTATTATGTGGGTGGTGGATCATTCTCAGCATCGCAGTGACACTGACGTGGTGGTGGTGTGTTGTGCTGAAATGAGTGGATCAGACACAGCAGTGCTGCTGTTTAAACACTCCTACCTTGCTGGTCCACCTTGCCAAGTCAGCTTGCTGCACTGTTATTCTCCTCATCCTTTATCAGTGAGCACCAAACACTGCCCACAGGACGCTGTTGTCTGAATAGTTTTGGTTGGTTGACTATTCACAGTCCAGCAGTAACAGTAAGGTGTTTAAACACTCCAGCAGCACTGCTGTGTCTGATTCACTCATCTGCACAACATACACTAACACACCACCACCAGTGTTACTGCAGCGCTGAGAAGGATCCTCCTTCTCCTCTGTGGTGCTCCTGAAGAACAGGGTGAAAAGAAACAGATGGACTACAGTCTGTGTTTGTAGAACTACAAAATGCACCTATATGGTAACTGGAGCTAATAACATGGACAAGTGAACAAACGAGGTGTTCCTAATTAGGCGCTTGGCTTACTCCAACAAGCATCAATTGTCATAAAACTTGCTGACAAGACATAACGAAAATGACAGTTGTTCTTATGACAACTACAGCTCATTGAAAAACAGCCTGTATAAATGCTCAGGTTTTATAAACGCTAGACTTCAGTAAAGTGCTACCAAGAAACGATTCAGCTCACAGCCATCTGTAGTTTAAAAAAATGTTGCCTGTCTTTAAAGAAATAAAAAAAAAAAACCTTCCTACAGGCTGGTACAATACAATTCAACAAGCACGTAAAGACTGCCAAAACAAAAAAACACTTAGGTAGATGAAGGATACAAATTATATAACAGCAGATGCTTCAAACAGGTGCAGATTCTAAATTAACTAAGCTAATTACAAACCAATTACTGTATCCTTCTGCTCAGCGTCAGGTATATAAATACTATTTTAAAGCATTTCTATTCTGGCAATGATCTCTTTTTTGGACAACGCCCTCCCCTCATGTAGGCTATTGCTCTTCCAGACAAAATCCCAACAGAAGGCAACACGCTAGAATCTAAAGTGGTGCCTAAGGAAGTGTTCTCTACCACAATAACCCAAATAATTATTGACATCAATGAATTGCAAGTCTTTCCATCAGTTATTTATGTTTTGTTGTTGTTGATGGGAAATGTAACTCTTACAAAACACAATGCGTTGTTCCGGATCCCCCCTCCCAGAGTCTGGCAGAGCATGTGGGTAGACCTGGAGGGCAAGAGTCCAGCACAGTGAGTTCATTTCCATGCTCTAACACACCTACCAAACCAGGTAATTAACTGGGGAGTTAAATCAGGTGTGCTTAAACAGGGGAAATCACTAAACTGTGCTCAAAACCACTGATTTAGAAGAGACAAGGATTTATCATAAAAATGGGGATGTCCGGGATCATTTCTGTGTGGAGTTTGCATGCGTCAGCTCTCCTGTCTTCTTCTACAGTCCAAAGGAATGCAGTCAGGTGAACTGATGTTGCTAAAGTGTATGTGTTTATCTGTGTGTCTGCCCTGTGATGCGCTGTCGGCCAGTCCAGGGTGTGTTCTACCTTAAACCCAGTGAACACAACCCCACGACCCAAAAGTATAAGTGGTTTAGAAGATGAAACAATGGAAATCATCGAACTGATTCACTTTGATTTTTATAATTAGTAAATATAAATGCCATTCACTGCTGTAAAACGTGCACCACTTGTTCTATCGAGCCACAGTACACCCAGAACAAAACAGTCACGTAAAGTTCCAGCCAACAAAAAAGTAAACCCTACTGTGTGCACTTTTAGTAATGCTTCTCTCCACCTGTAACAGTGTGCTAAAGATACAGGTGCCTAATCAGAAGAGTGACTCTAGTCGACCTTTTAGCAGTGTGATGCATGTTCCAGCAGTCTAATGAGGAGACGAGTGTGACAGATACATGCTGTTCTTACTGCGATTATCCCCAGCACGTACTGTCATACATCAATTTAGAGACTGTGAGACCAGTAATGTGGTCTCCTGAATAAACCATTAGAAAATATAATGAATCAGTGAGAGGTGAACGTGATCACTCTTGCAGCAGTGGAGACTAACAGATTATGTCTACTTCGCTCTGTACTCAAGTGGTTGTTCAGAGGATGTGGACTTTACTTGGGTATTTCTGATTTGCATACTAATTTGCATACTCATATAAAACTGAAACTTAAATGACAAATTTGACTTACTTCAACATATATCTTTTTTTCCAAGTACCCTGCCCTATAAGGCACATGAACAGCCAAAGCTTGGGATGCAAAAATACAGGATGTGCTTCTAGGCTCAGAAGAACATGTTGACAGATTGCATTTGAGTAATTGTGTACTGAGGGCCAAATGAGCAGCCAAATCAAATCTATCTATTTGCCTTATTTTTGGAAGTCATACAGATTTACAGGCTTTATCCATTATATTGTCTGTTTATGGGACAGGCAGGTTGGGTATTTTTTTTTATTTTATTTTTTTATTTTATTTATTTATTTAACAGGGACAGTGCACATTAATCAACATTTCAGTTTCTACATCAATGTAAATGTGCCGGAGTTAGCTAAAAAGCTAATTTTCATCCATAGTCCCTAGGCAGGTTGCTGTAAAAGCCAGTGTCAACAGCTTCAATGAAGTTTACAAAACTCCACCACCCACACACAATAACATCACATAGACACATACATGCATATATATACATACACACATACATGCATACATGCATACATATATACATATACACATATATACATATATACACATATATATCAATGATTACAGATTTGGTTTGCTTTCAGCCATATCTTCAGTTTATATTTAAAATTCAAATAATTTGTGCATGTCCGTAACTCAGTTGGTAGACCATTCCAGTATTGACTAGCTCTAATAGAAAAGACTGTTTGCCCAAACTTACTCCGTCTATATTGTACAATACAATCCCCTCTAATAGATGATCTTGTTACCACATTACCCCTGCTGTCTTTTTGTTTTACAAACTGTCTCAGTGGAGGAGGAGCAAACCCATATAAAATCTTAAACATGAGACAGGCATCTAAGAGATGTTTAAAACTATCAAAACTGAGTAAGTTGTACTTTTGTACTATATAACAATGATGATGACTATTAGGCTTCTTATCTAGTATCTTTAGTGCTTGTTTATAGAGAGATTCAATAGGTTTCAAAATTGACAAGCTTGTTTGTGACCAGCTTGTAAAGCAGTATGTTATGTGAGAGACAATCATAGCATGCATAAAAAGTTTTGCTGCTTCTATCGTTAAATATGGTCTTATGTGCCTGAAATTAGCCAAGTTCAATTTAATAGTATTTGTCACTTTTTTAACTTGCTTTTTAAATGCCATGTTTGAATCTAGAATGATTCCAAGATATTTAGTATCAGACACTAACTTAAGCTTTTCTCCTCTAACCAGCACGTCAGCTTGAACCGTTTCTGTCAATTTCCGTGAAAAAAACATACAAACAGTTTTATTTATGTTTAAGTATAAACATGAATTAGTTAGCCAATCAGATATTAGGACCATAGCTGCAGTTAACTCACTTGCAGCTTGCTGTTTATTTTTAGCATGCACATAAAGAACGGTGTCATCAGCATACATCTGTATGTTTGCAGATGAACAAACTGACGGCAGGTCATTAACGTATAAGCTAAACAAAATAGGGCCCAATACTGATCCTTGTGGGACACCAGTTATACAGTTTAAATATGTAGACTGGGTTTTACCAACACGTACCCTTTGCTTCCTGTTTGATAAATATGAGTTCATCCATTTAATAGAATCAGTATTGAGCAGTAACATTTGCAGATTGTAGATTAGCGGCATGACAGAAGCTTGAAATGAAATGACATTTTATTTAAGCCAGTTTTATGGTTGGGGTATGAGGTTCCATTGGGATCTATAAGTTAGTCTTCTTGAAATTAACTATAGCTGTAAAGTCATCATGGCTTCTTTAGAAGCTGTAAATGACACTAATTAGACATTATAATAAAATTTTTTTACTGTGAGAAACACTTAACTTTTAATTGGACCATTTAATTGGATTCATAATGACATACATTCATATATAGAATAACAAGAGTGACATTAAAAGTTTTACTTTGTCCACAGTAAACAAAATACAAAAAATTGAACACAGTCTGGGCTGTCTTAGTCCTGGGTACAGGCACTGTCGGAGTCTTGTATGATGTCTTTGTTTTTAATGAAAAATTTAAGATAAAGAGAATGAAAGATTTGTCAACTGTGCTGTGAACACGGACCATAGACGCTGACCCTAGATAAGTCAAGTAATAGTATTCTCTCAGAGACAGAAGAAAGGGTCTGGGAATCCAGTCAGTGCGGTGTGCTCTGGTAACTTGAGCAGAGAATATGAATGATTTAGTGGTGCGGCTTTGGCAGCAGAGTTTTATTCAATTAATCACGGCCGCTGAGGAACATCAGGAAGTAGAGGCTTTAAACACTCATATGAAACACATCATTGCTCATGCATGCTGTTCTGAATGACAGCAATGAGAGCACACACACACACACACACACACTTTACTCACCCTTCACCTGCCTTATGAATAGTGGCAGCGAGATGCAAGTATATGCACATATTATTTACCATACTGTGCACATTCACTGATCACACTTAGGCAACCATTTAAATAGTTTAACATCTACACTCATCATCCAAAACAGTTGCACCCAGAGAGAATCAACCAAAAGAAATGAAACTTGCTTGGTAGGCTTTACATCAAGAGACTTGCGAAGGCCTCAACTTTCACACTCGACCGCGCATATGGCGTAAGCAGGGACGGGCCTATCACAGTACCCGGCTGACAATTTAAAGTCATCTTGGTGCGTGTGCATTCTAATTTCACTCTGCTGACTATGCTGTTGTGTTGGTAGCATCCTTTGCAAGCGAGGACACATTGGACAAGTGTTCAAAAGCAATTGAGCAGCTGGAAGAGTTTGAGAGGAGCTTCATTGTAGGAATCCGGGAAGCAGGATGGTCTTGACATATCGGGGTCCATTTTAGTCATGCGTATACTACTATAGCATGCTGTTAGTGGCAGGGGAAAGAAGAAGGCATGCACCGGTGACATTAAGGATATTATATTAAATTAAGGATGAATTGTCCAACATGCTCAGAGTGACCCAACAGCCACGATTTCGGGGATTCAGTGAGCAGCGATGCCCTCCATACGTCATCTTGTTAGTATCAGCACCACTGGCAGACGGCAGACAATCATGGAGAGACTCAGAATGGCAGCGGGTCATCTTCAGTGATGAGTCCCACTTTTATCTTGGTGAAGACTAATGAATCCATGTGTGGAGGCACCAAGATGAACAATTTGTGCAGTGAGAATATTCAAGTGCATGGGATGGATTACCAGAGGACACCATTACATGTACATGCCGACATGTCTGCCATGTTGTGTTAGCCCAACATCATACTTTAAGACACTACTCCTGCATGTGTAGCTCAATAAATATTGCCCACATCAGTCTAACTTTACCATAATCTATTGTTCCTGGGAATCTTTATCCTCTTTCCAAATAGCTTTGCAATCTGATACATTCTGAGTGTATGAATTAGTTGGCCTCTACTATGAAACAAATATGACTAAGTTATATTTCCATTAATTAACAAAAAAATGAAGTAGATAACCATATATAAGTCCTCAGTAGAGGCAGGAAAAGAGTCTATTGTGTGCAAGTTTTGTAAAAAGCTACGTACTGTAACATGACATATGGAGATACAGTACACAGTGATTTGTTTCCAGTATCAAGTATCAGCAATTACATTCCAGTTTTATTTTATCTAATGAGTTTTAAAATTTTCAGTTAAAAATTTCCTACTATCATTTTTCTGTATCAGAAAAAAATTATTCTTTATAGCACATAAATGTCTTTTCACTGTGAATGGATGGACAGAACCACCTGTGGATTTTTCAGGTCTGATGAAAGATTTGAGTGGTGTTTGATTTTCTCCTGTCTCTCACAGACAAAAGTTTTAAGTACTGTTTATATGATGGTGACAGTTTTAGTGGTGCACCATCACTTAATCCAAACCTTCTTATATCTTTGACTTCAGTTTTGTAGTAAAAACATGTCTTTAAATTAATTTTCTTTTGACTTTTTCTCTCCTTATGCACATGAATTCATTTCTAATGAATATCTTCATCTAATATCTCCTAAAAAACAAATGGTCATATTGACTGGAAATTAATCCTTTAATCTTTCTCAGGGATTCTTAGTAATACTGCAGTGGTCTTGCTACCTGAATGTGGAATTGAATGTCTGGCTTTATGTGTGCAAGCCATCCAGTCATGCCTAAAAAGTTCTCTCAATAGAAAGGCAAAACAGCCAATAGAAAACAATGGATTTTGGGTAACACTTTATCTAAAGCCTACCTATTCATGGAACTATAAATGCTGAATAAGCACTAAACAACATATTCCCAAAGCAAATCTCTGGGAATGTCTCAACAGCCTATGGTAGTAATTGCAAAACACCATAAGCTGAAGTAAATTACATGTTTTGACATAAGGGGTTTGTTCTTTAACTCCTGTAGAACTAATATAAACTTCTGATCCAGACCTCCTCCCTAAATTACATTAGATGCTTCATAATAGTTATAAATGGACAAATTACCAATCACTTTAATTCCCTTATTTCGATACAGTGTTATTTACTACACAGAACAACTTGTATCATCTTGGGATAGAAAAATATAGGCCGGTCTATAAATAATATTAAATATATTCAAACACTGCTTCAAAAATATGTAATATTAGGTGCTTATGGATGTGTTATGTAGTCCAAATGTAGGTAGCTTTCAAATAAAGTGGTACCAGATCCTAAGAGGCAAACAACAGAGTTAATATACATTACAATGCTAATGATTTAATAAGAAAATATCTGTGCTTTGGTCCTGTATGCATTAATGCTGTTTTTTTCCAACCAGCGTGACGCTACTGTTATAATTTTATCTCCCACCTTTAGCCCCCGGGGCTTAAGGGGTTTAGCATCACTAAAAAGGCAAAGGAGCTGATTGACTATGAAATGAGCTGAGCACAGTATGTGCTGTTTCTGTCTGTATGTGTGTCGCTATATGTGCGGGCTCCAGACTTCCAGAATTTCCCTGACAACTCTTTGATGGCTGATATGAATACACCTCCGCAGACACTGAAATAACTCTCTTCTAACTCTCCTCAGAATTTGATATTAGCTGGTAGAAATTATACTTCTCCATTGATTTAGGCGTTCAGGGTAAAATGTGGAAAAAAGCATATATACTCAAGAAACGCATATCATGACAAAATGTTATACTTGGAAGTAGAAGCTGTGGAGGGGATTCCAATGTGGCAAAACAGATTTTCCAATTTTGTCTGAATTGGACCGTTGCATTTAGGAAGGTCAGACTTGTGAAACTGCTGTGATCTAACCACACCTGTTTTTTAACTCACATTTGGAAGCCTACAGTGATACAGACACACATATACACTCACATTCACACCTGCCTCTAGTTAGTGCACCTGACGTCACCTTGAACACAGCGTGTAGAACACCTGCCGCATGTTACACACACGAGCGCTCGTCTGAAACAGAGCTCATGGGACTTGCGCGAACCTCCAGTACAGCTAAAGGGAACACTGCATGTCAATCTAAAGTTCCACCAGCGCATAACCTTCCAGGCATCTACACCTCTGCAGTCTGTTAATGTCACTCAGGGTGCAGTATAAAGGAATCAGATGACTATAAATCGAAACAGACAGTATTTATACACTTCCAGAGTACCTCAATTTTCATTTCAGACTCAAGAGCGTTCACACGCATTCTCACGCATACTGATGTTTATCTCATGCGAGTTCCAGCTGACGGGTTTTCTGTTGGTCTTGTCGGACACAGCCAATACTGGTGGCTAAATGTGTATAACCTCAATTAAACCATGCTCTAAGTGTCTGACAACAGCTAATATTCCTCTTCCAGCAGCGGGCCGAATTGATGTTCCCGCATTCGTCACCCCACTGAAAAAGCAATCATACTGTTGTCTCGCTCTGCTTAGGAGACGGCAAAGCACTGCCTGCAGTCTCTCATTAGCATTCGCCGCTACCACCACACACTCCCACTCACATCCCACCACGTTTTCTCACACACCTACCGCTCCTGCCTACACACTCACAATGACAACTCAGAAGCAATTAATTTCAGACCCTGTTTTAAAAGGCATCTAAAGGGTAGATACAATAATAAAATGTGGACTAGCCATACATAGCAGGATCTGAAACATACACTCCTAAATTAAAAGACTGTTAAAAAGAGAGTTATTTGGAGCAAAGTCAAAAAATAACACTGCTTGATTCTCTAAAGAACCTGAGTTGTTGAGTTATTAATACAGCCTAAGAGCCGGGACTTTTTTATAGGGGTGCTTAAACATTGGAAGAGGACAGATGTGGCAACACTAGGGGAACCATGGCTGATTGTTAACTGTGCCACTGACAGACTGACTGGCTAAAACCTTTCAGCACTACAGTGCATGTTATGGCTTTAATATAATAACATGGAAAATCAATTTATTAATAGCAAAGTATCACTAATTCTCATTGGTGCACTGGCATAAAAGTTCACAATTCCCTGGATTTAAAAATTGTGCATTGTGCATTATTTGGGATGAGTTCATGGTGCAATGTTTCTAACATCTTTGCATTTGTATAAAACAGTATTCCGATATTGTTTACAAATATAACCAACAATTTATTATCAGTAATTGTCTCAACTCTCAACTCAACTGTCTGTGGCCAACTCTCATCAAGTCCCTCGGCCAAGTTTTGCAAGTGTTGGAGGCGTTTCTGGAAGACAATTTGACAAGATGCTTGCTGCTGCAGTATAATGGCAGCTTGCGGTGACATGGTTGGGGTGTCAAGGGTTTTTTTTGCTTCTCCCTCCTCTTCAGATTAAGCTCTGGTTAACCCCAGCGCTGAGCACAGGATTGCAAAATATTGGTGAGCAAAGTAAAGCAACTTTTTGTTCGCCCTGCTGGCAAACAGGCCTTGACCTCGCACTGACCTCAGTGTTGGAGATGCACATTACTAATAAACAGTGTCACCTGTAGGTCTGCCATTGTCTGCCACATTATATAATAGGAGGAAGTCCACTGGTGGAATGCATGCATGTGTGGCCAGAACAACCATAAAAACACCTGCTTTTGTGCTTTATTTGAGCCAAACGCTGCAGACTATATATACTGTTTAATACATTAATGCGGCTTTCAGTTTCAGACTCTCCTCATTCAAACAGACAGGCCCCCTGGGATTAAATCAATAAAAAGGGCGGAAATAACTGCCTTCATACACAGTCTCTTTCATTCTGCTCAGATACTTAAAAACTTTTAACTCTGTATTTGTGTTAGTCCTGTAGGCTCAGAGATGGTTTGGACTCCAGCCTGTTTGTCCTAACTAGGCTACATACTTTGAGTGGACAACCAAGCACGTTTGTAATTCGCTCTGAATAAGCATGTCCTATGAACATTTTAGGTTAATGAACATTGTCAGCAGGTGGTAGTGGCGGTGCTGAATGACTTTCCAGGGGTGCCATCACACCTCCTACTGCTGCACCTGGAACCGTTCCATCTATAGAAAAAGTTCTTAATGGAACCAACAGTGCTTCTTTAATGACAAAGCTTCAAAAAAGTAAGAACACACTTATAAAACCTATTTGTAAGAGTGTATGTAAATAGCTGAAGGCTGATATCATGTTCCTCTGCTTTACATTATTATTTGTGTAAGACAAAAACAAAAAACGAAACTAAAAAAATAAGCAGACAAGCAGAAGCATGTACCTCTCTGTCCAGCAGCGAGGGTGAGATGACTGTGACGATGTCACCTCTCTCTGGGTCAATGTAGAACATGTTGGGTGAGGGCTTTTCGGGAGACTGCCTCAAAATGATGTAGCGGAGAACCGCGTTGTCTGTGTTGGGATCATCAGCATCAAAAGCCGTCATCGTCATCACTGTGGTACCTACAACAAAAACAATATCACTCAGTCATAAAAGTGGCAAGTGGAGAACACGTCTGTTGCTGCACTCAAAAAAATCACAAACACCCAACAGTCATGTTTATTGGTCATACTGTGGGTCTATGTAGGCCTGAATATCTTTTGCTTCATGAGCTAAAGTGGAAGAGGTGCCTTGGGGAATAACCTTTGTCTTAGGCTGTGAAATCTTAGGCTGCATGAGAAACGCATTTAAAACAATTGCTGTGCTTGTAAAAACACTATGCAACATTAGAATAAGTAAGGATAAACATTATTACAATGAAAGTAATTCCGGTAGCTTAAAAAACAGATATTGATATTTTGTGAGGTGGTTAGAAAAACACAGGTCTGCTTCTCCTTCATGCAGCCCAGTCATTGCATACAGCACACTTGATTTAACTTAATGAAGTATTGATTAGTTGGTATAGATGGAAACTATAAACACTGGGCTACATCTAGAAGAGGTTTGAAATTGGTTAAGCTAGCGCACTAACAGACATTAAATCACAATGTAAAGTATTAAAGCTTTGTATTTAGTCTTATTCCAAGAAAATAAACACTCGCTACCCTGGTCAACAGTTTCTGTAGGTTTTTCATTAGCTTCTGTATCTATTCAGCATTATATATCAAAAGCTATACTGCATGAACACAACAACCTCAGCCCAGCAGATGAACTGACATCCTGGTTGGTGCGTGGCAGATCCTCACACCAGAGACAGTATCTCAGCACTACAGTCACAGTGCACAGAGTTACAGTGTACATGTGCTGCGGAGGTCTCGGGCACTCCCTTCTCCCCCCACCTCCTCCACATCTCATCTGAATGCACTGAGCCACTTGCTGAAGCGAGCTGCAAATGGAGCCGAGGTGGCAGCTTCAATGACCGGGCGTGGGCCACGGCTGAGTCATAGCTATCTCTCACAGTTAATGGCCTCTATCACTGCCTGTAACCTTTAATGTTCACTTTTATTACACCCGTCCACCCAACATAAAGCCTGTGGCAGCTAAGAATGAATGAGGAATAGGAGGGAGATATGGAAAACATGGTCCAAAATAGTTATGACTATCTGGAGTAAATGGGTTAAAGGTAATTAAAGGTAGTTGGAACGGGGTGGGCTTCTCTCCTGCGGTTGTTGTTACGGCAGAGAAGATATTAGCAGGCAGTAAAGCAGCACACCTCTAATGATTAATTACAGACACAGAGATGTGTGGAAGGACTCTCTGGTGACATCAGCAGCCACGCTGAGCTGTTCCACTTCACTGTTCAGTCAAATCAAGCTAAAAGGCCCTCACTCGCTCTCACATCCGCCCTGTTCATTTGAAATGATCAAGGAAAATGAATAACTAATGGTTCTGCATAAATAGAACAGCATTAAAGGGCACATTTCATACACAAACAAACCCTCCCCACATTTTAGAAACAGAACGGTTTGCTTATATGCTAAATAATCTTACTGTTAAAGTTTCAAAACACTTTCTGTTCCATATGGCCCAAATGGGAACATAATGTGCAAAAGCAGGCTGTTTTGTATGTATTTGTCACAAACATGAACACATTTACACATCTCTACTTATTTGGCCTAAAGTTTAACTACACTCATTCATGTTCATCCAATAAACAGTTTTAATCTGGACTGAATATGGCTGGACCACAATACACAGGAGCCATTCAGAGCATACACACATTTCAGTCATAAATATGTAGTAACAAGAACTGTCATTTAAATTCTACAGGGCAAACAAAAGTTAGAAATGATTATTTGAATGGAACACAGCATTTTTGGTATATATACCTATATAGCATTATGCAGTTCTCACAGACCATGCTGCATTTATTCTGTTTTCAGTTAAAATGGCCATGGGTGGCACAGAGGGTAAAGCTGTCAGCTTACAGCAAGAGGTTTGATCCCCGGCTGGGGTGTCCAGGATCATTTCTGTGTGGAGTTTGCTTGGTCTCCCCGTATCTTCCTAGGCTTTGTTTCCTTCCACTGTCCAAGGACATAGTCAGATTAATTGGAGATGCTAAACTAGCTGGTGTGAATGTGCATGTCTGTCTGTCTGTCTTTCATGTGATTGGCTGATGGCCTGTCCAGGGTGCTTTCTGCCCAATAAGTGGTGGGATAGGTCCTAGTACCCTCCACCTCATAGGAGGATAAGTGTTTTAAATAATGAATGAATTAACTAATAAATGTCATCATGTACAAGTTATTCCATATGCAGGAAATATTTCTCAGAAGATTAGAAGAAAAATACACTAGACCTAAAAAAAGCAGGTTTCCAAAAGTGGAGGTAAAAAAATTACAAAAGAGGTCTGTCCATCCTTTCACTGTGAGACATCAACTTAACGATCTGAAAGCATGTGTAGCTGTTAGGGTCATGCCACTCCAGTCCAGACCTCAACATCATTTTATGTGTTTGGGATTGCTTGTAAGAAACATGCAACCCACTATTAAAACTCCATATTAATACACTAAATATTACATTTACATGTTGAAGTTTCCGTGCAATGTATAATTTGACAGGAAAAGAAATATATGGAGGGTGGTCTCTGACTTTTGCACAAAACTGTAAATGTACACAAGCTTCCTAATTGCCGGGGCGATGGGCATGGGTACAACATGGGCCTCAAATCTTACGAATTGAAATGATACCAGTCATAATAATAATGAAACCTAGTCTATGGATCATATCATGTATGATGCAATAGAATGGTGTGCAAAGCCCCAAGAAAAACATTTCTCCTGAGTGATCACATGGGAGCCCCCGAGCTGTTAGAGTCACAAGAGCACCATCTCCAATGTAAGTCTCCTGACCTGTTTTTGCCTGCTCGTCAGCCGGCATGAATACAATGAATACAATTCAACAATACAAGTCGTCAGCTTCTGGCACCAATCACTAACTCCATCTCTCACTTAAACAGAGAACCTATGGGTTGTCTCTACTCTCTCAATTACTACCTACTGGATTAATCAGAATGTATGTAATAGATGTTCCAAGCTCCTTTTCCTGCTAGCTCTGTCGTTCTCTCTTCACCGGGATGGACCTGAGGAGGATGGGTCTGGTTTCTTTCAAGGTTTCCTCCTTACTCCTAGTTTTTCCCTGCCACTGTCGGCTTTAGCTTGCTCACATGGGGCTTGGGCCCGGATTTCCCTTCCCCACGTCTATACATTAACTCCATGTAAAAAAGCACTATACAAATAAATATGGACAAATTGATTGGCTGAAAACAAATTGTAGCGCAGAACCTATTCTTAAAAGAGAGAGTAAAGTAAAGGTCACCGCAGATGGAAACTGTAACTAAGTAATGATGCATCCATATCACTGATATATGTTTTCAGTCAGATTAATTTACATCCATATTCAGCTAGGTATATGTAGACTTTATTATACCGGGCAGTGGTATGTAATTTGCAATGTTGGCTCTGAGCTGAAAATAACCACTTCAATAATCCCCTTCTAGGCAAGCAAAGTGCTGCTCAATTAAATTCTGCGGATGTGTAAATTCACCAGGACTGCATATCTGGAACTCATCCAGTTTTGCATCAGAAAGGGCCTTCTGCTGAGGGGAGAAAAACTGAATCATATAACTATAGCTTCATTGCAAATCCCAGAGGCCATGCAGCACACAGTTTTTAAGGTTTCATTTACCACCCATCAGATGGCTCAGTGTCTGCGTTATCAGTGTAATCAGAGAATTTCAATGAGACTCTTCTCACAGCAGACAAAGTCTCCACAAATCCAGGGCTATTTAGAGGATAAATCAGAAAAATATATTGCCCTCTAATGCTGTAACTATTTTTGAGCTCATCGCTCTAATCAAATGACCAAGCTAATCTCCATTAGTGCCTTCTCAGCACTCAAGCATTAATAAAGTTGGTAATTATTGTTACGTTAACCTGTCTCCAGAGCTACTCTCATAAAAATCAAGAGTGCTCGGAGGCATTTAGCACGTGTCAATATGGCCCATGACAAAGCCATCAACTTCCATCAGCACACGCATAAATCAACAAGCACGTCTAATTGGTTAATAGGACTGGCCAGAGAGTGAATGCAAATCACCAACCTGCAATTATGAGGCAATAATTTCAAGGCTGGGCACAATTCAAGAGCTATTGTCTTCCTTTATGAACTCCATATTCTCTCCGGTGCCAAGGCAGAATCAATGTTAACTGCATCCGAAGGTTTAATGGGAGGACCTCCAAATGGCTATACGTGAACCTGTGGGTCTCCATTACTTTATTATCAACTCTTCTCATCTTATCTAGAGTATGAGATCAGGAAGGGTGAGGGCCTCTATCTCACTGTCTCTGTCTATGAACCCATGAACAGGACAGTGAAATGGAAAATGTCTCATCAAATGCCCGACTGGAGCAGCTAATTTAATATAGGGCACATTGCCTGCAGTTAATACTCCATTAACTTACTTTGCATTCTTAAATGGCTCACTAAAATATCCTCAAATCTTAGAAAGAATGGTAAAGTACTTTAAGCCTGGTACATCTGAATACTGCCTTCAAATGCAGCAATTAAGATACAGCCGGCAGTTAAAAATAGTGAGATAAGCATATAACAATGTTCAGTTAGGGTAGAGATTTGTGGAATGGGATAGTCTAGCTCCATGCATATAATTATTCACAAGAGAAGAATGACAGATTATTAGGTAATTCTTGCCCAGAGCAACCTATCTAGTAAACAGATGTTTGCTCCCAGTACAGAGGCACAGAGTGCTCAGGGGTTTACACTCCACTGCAAAAAGTACAACATGCATGTTTTATGTTTTTTTTTTATGTTTTGTTTTTTTGCACTGGGGCTCATAAGATCCTAATTACACCACTGATGGCTAGCCTGTGGTATGGATGGCTATATTTAAATCCATTATGTAAAACGCCGCTACAGAACTTATGTAAAACCTGGAACAATATTGCTGGCACAATTGAAGCCAACATGACCCCATATGCACCTGGTAAGTTTCTATTCATCTTGATGAAGATTATATGCATGATGACAGAGAGGAGTACTACCTAAAAATACAAAACAATGATAATAATAAATTACATAATTATAGGAAATAATATACAAGTTAGGTGGCATTTTTTAAGTGACACTCAATGTGCAAAATACAGAGGGGTCTTGGGAGGGTCCCATTATGAGTAGGCAAGTCTCTGTCTTTTACATTTTTAATTAATTAGAGATGCAAGACTGGTTTGCCTCAGGGAGGCATTGTAGCAAATTGGTTCAACCATTCGGTCTGACACTGCCGAGTAAATGTAACTATACCTGGGATGCCTCAAAAAATCTTCATAATATGATGCAGCATGTTTGCGAATCTGAAAACAGTCTAACTGCACCTGTATATGTAACTCAGTCTAACTTACCAAGCCGAGAAATACCAGCACTGTGCCACAGCCTCAGAAAAATGCATGCAACTAGCAAGAGTCATGTTACATTAGTCAGCCATAATGTGTGCAGTTAAACTCAAGTTGCAGTAGAGCTGTTACTGAAAAGAAAGCTGGCATAAGAGTTAAGTTAACCCAGCACCTAAGAGAGTGAGGAAAGAGAAACATTGTCACCCCCACCTAACTAAATGCCTGCTACCTTTCTCATCTGATTTTCCTTTTCCAGTGTTAGAAAAGCACACTAAATGACAATGTGCTATAGCCTATTAGTCCCGTTAACCAGATGAATTCCATAATGCATACGCTGGGGTTGGGGCAGATATCAGGCTTTTTGGGCCAGTCACCAAGGCACTGGATCAGGTGACTGATTGGTTGGATTGATTTTTGTGCCATGGCTGGAGGTATTTTGGCATGCTGGGCTGGGCATACCAGCAGAAACACTGGGCCAGGCGTAAATGGCATCAATGATGAATGCCTGGCATCATCACATTCAATTGGATTTTGATCCGAGACATCCAACCCAATTTTTTATTCACAAACCTGCTCAAATTCTCAGGTGTAACGTCTTCTTCCCATACATGTGTGAATAGAACAGCACATTAGAAAGCTGTTCCTCCATGATCACAGCAGCTTCACTGAGTGCTACTAGCAAAGAGAAGCACATGGGCAATACTGATGAGTTTGTCTGGAAATGCTTGGCATGTGGTACTTTCCAACAGGAGTGCATGTTTCAGCCTCGACTGTGCCATGTGACATCTGAGGCTGGGGACACCATACTGCACTTGATAGCAATTTAACTGAAAGAGAAGGGCTGCATGATCGCTCTCCCCGACAGCAGTAAACAGCATCTTCCAGCGAGATGACTGTCTGCTACTCTTTTTCTTTGGGTTTATTGAGGCTCAGTGGTGCAGTGAGGCCAGAAGTTTGAAAAGGTGCAGACTTATGTTGAAGGTGGTTCTTTTCTTTACAATGATGTACCAGATCAAGTCTGATTTACAAGCAAACACACACACACACACACACGCCTATACACACACACACACACACACACACACACACCTATACACACACCTACACACACACACACACACACACACACACGCACAAAACCTTTAAAAACAATAAACAGCTGTAACAAACTGCTGTCATAAACTGAGAGATGTATAGTGACTAGTTATATTTACTCAGATGTACATCAAATTTACAATTCATTTTTATGTGTAATCTTTATATTATTGTTACTGTTTGGTAACTAAGTGAAACGCTTAATAACTAAAAGTTTCATAATTAAAAACTAGTAACTAAAAAAGTATACATTACATACAATCATATGAAGCAATTAGCATTTTCAGAGAGGCCCACTGTATTTTTAGTTTTTTGTTTTTGATTTTGCATGTTTTGAAGCTTATGTGTGCATGTCAACGATTAATACAAAGTCATATAGCTCACTGTACATGAAAAAGGAAGAAACTCTGACAAGTCCCATCTCAAAACTTCTTATTGCACACCTACCAGCAAGCTTGGCACTCCCAGAAAACTAAAACACGCATTTCTAAACTGTCCTGCTCCAGTACAGGTGTATCAGATCTACCAACTTGGTTCACTTGACCTTCAGGACTGGATTCAAACTGATACACCGGAACCAATACTGTTGTAAGAATAGCCACAGTAGCGTGGGGGTGAAGCATGTAGCAGGATGCTGCTCTAGAATAGAGTGGTTGAACTTGTATAGAGCATTTTAGACAGAGGGTAAACACAGATGTACAGCAGGAGAAAAATATGTTGGGACATTTGAAGAATGTAAATCTATTCTAGTTAACTCCAAACATAAAGTTATGAACACTGAAAATTAGTATTACAGGTCTCTTTTGAATAAAGGCTAAATTAAAGAGATATGATCATAATAGATAAGCTTTATATGTTCTGTGTTTTTATGGGTGGTCCGAAGGCAGAAGGTCATTGTCTGCAGATATATGATTATGCATTGGAATTCTGTGATGTGCTTTTTTTAAAAGTAATACTAAAACTAAACACTAATAAAATACACCTAAAATCTATCATAAAAGATGCATTTAGGTTTTATCTTAGGATTAAGTTTTGGACCAGGAGTATATCAAACACAGAAAAATGGAGCTTGACAAACACATATCTCACACACATTATGGAATTTTTATATGAGAATGGGTTTGGTTTACTTTACACTATATAAATTCAATTATAAATGTTCCTCAGACTGTAGGCCAATTGAAGCCTACAGCCTACAGGTTTAGCCAAGATTCAGTGTGTATTTTTTTTTAAGTCTTTGTTCCTCTCTCTCTCTCTCTCTTTCTCTCACTCTCTCACTCTCTTTCTGCAAAGACATGGATGTGCAGGGTGATTTCAGAGAGCACAGCTGCACTCTAGAACCAGCTGAATCACAGTTAGTGCCAATCAAAAAGCCACACTTCACTTTTGGAGATGCTAGCTTGCAATTAAGACTCCAACGCTTAACCATAAGAATATTTATTCTGACTAAGCCATTTGGGTTAGGCTGTCTAATTGATGGGGTTTTGTAATGTTTCAAAACTATATTGCTTCAGAAGGGAAGCTTATGGTGTATAATTTCTAAGGTATGGATAGTGGTAATGGATAGTAGTGATAATGTATGGTAGGGATAGTGGTAGTTAAGGTCATAAAGTAAGTAAAGGATGATGGTAGCTAAGGTGAAATTCTATGGTAGGGATAGTGATAACTAAGGTGATAATGTATTGTAGGGATGGTGGTGGTTAAGGTGATAAAGTAAGTAAAGGATGATGGTAGTTAAAGTGAAATTGCATGGTAGGGATAGTGGTAACTAAGGTGATTATGTTTTTATTTGGGATGGTGGTAGCTAAGGTGAAAATGCATGGTAGGGATGGTGGTAGTTCAGGTGTTAAAGGATGGTAAGGTTGGTAGTACTTAAGGTAGCCAAAATGGGAGGGATGGTAGTATGGTCTGGGTATATGGCAATGGTTAAGGTGGTAAAGCCTGGTAAGGGTGGTAGTAGAATCTAGGTACAGAGTAGATTGGTAATAGGGTGATTTTGCAATGTACAGTACATTTGCAAAAGGACCCTTGTACACCGGCAGCACTTTTGTAGCAAGGCCAGTGTCATATGTAGCATATCCTTTATTACAGGCGTCTAGGGAAATCAATATGGCTCCTGGATCTCATTCACCCCAGGGAGGCCACAGAACTGTGTGATAGGCTTTGTAATGGGAAAGAACAGGGCAGAGATTGAGGCAGGATGAGAAAATGATGGAGAAGGTGTATGTGAGCGAGAGATAGAGTTAGATACCAGGCCAAGAGAGAGAGAGAAGGGTGGAGCGAGGTCTGGAGGGAGAGAAGACAAAAGAACTACAACACAGGGATCAAAGGATTATCTTCAAACTTGTCACAAAGTTTGAAGTTTACAAACAATGCGCCTGATCTTTCATCTGAAATCTTGCCGGAGTGACGCTGCTTTCCCCACACACACACTGCCAAGGGACATAGACTTCCCAGATAAAGCTATGGCTAGCTAATGACACAGCACAATATCTGATTCAAAACTTCAGGGGACATGAAGATTAAATGGTGAGTCAGGTTCTCTACTGCAACAAACAATCTTTTACTGACCAACTGCTGATTACGTTCCTTTCATTTCCACACAGAGTATTCTAGCATGCTTTGACAGTATAGCAGAACTTTGCACAACAAACGAGACGAGTAAAATACAGTCCTAGCAAACATGTAGATGCTGTAGTCTCAGTCTCAGCCATCTGCACTCCTACTTGTTGCTAAACTTAAACATGTTGAACCCGAGACAATTTTACTTGGCTATTAGTTCCCTACTGAACCCTCATATTCATACATTCAGGTTCTCAAGGGCGCTTTGTGGCTTTCCACCTTAATCTAACAATTACCAGTAACATTACCAGTAGAGTTTACTTCTTAAGGTCAGAGAGACGGAACAAATGAAAGGAATGAGTTGTTCAGAACACATTTAAATATACATATAGAAGCTGATTGAATTACTCAATTATTGATTCTGTTTAATTAGTAGACCATATTGCAATACCTTTCAGAGCAACGGGGCAGTCGTGGGCTGGAGATTAGGGAACCAGCCTTGTGACCGGAGGGTTGACGGTTCGATTCCCTGAACTGACAGTAATCTTGAAAGTAACCTTGAGCAAGGAATTAACCCCCAACTGCTCCCCGGGCGTCGTGGGTAGGGCTGCCCACCACTCCGGGTAATTGTGCTCACTGCCCCCTAGTGAGTGTGTTTGTGGGTGTTTCACTTCATGGATGGGTTAAATGCGGAGACTGAATTTCCCCACTGTGGGATCAGTAAGGGATTAAAATCTTAAAATAAAAAAAACCTCTTAATCCACGAATTGGCAATGGTCCCAGCAAACCCATGTAGTGAATTATAGTTAACAGACTAAGTGCAAATTAACTAAATGGCTGGCTTTTGTGCATTTCAAATCATCAAATCATCACTAGCTAATGATTAATTACTGTAGCATTCACCGCATAAGTTGTAGTGTTTTATTAACCAACTGTTATGCCATACAATCAGAATTAGGTCTAAACGTTTAATATAAGTTTACACCGTACACCATATTCTATGACTCTCACTTCTGTATGCTCTGCACATGCATTGTCAAAAGTATTCACTCACCCATCCAAATAATTAAATTCAGGTATTTTACTCACTTCCATGGTCAAATGTGTATTAAACCCAGCAACTAGACATGCAGACTGCTCCTACGGACATTAGTGAAAGAATGGGCCGCTCTCAGCAGCTCAGTGAATTCCAGCGTGGTACCGTGATAGGATGGCACCTGTGCAACCAGTCCAGTTCTAAAATTTCATCTCTACTAAATATTCTACAGACACCTGTCAGTGAGATTATAACAGTGGAAGTGATTGGGAACGACAGTATCTCAGCAACAAAGTGGTAGGCCATGTAAAATGATCTGGAGAGTCAGTCGCTACAAGCCTCCAAATCTCATGTGGTTTTCAGGTTAGCTCAGGAACAGAGAGCTTCTTGGAATGGGTTCAAATGGCCGAGCAGCCACATCCAAGCCTTACATCACCAAGGGCAATGGAAAGTGTCGAATGCCGTGGTGTAAAGCCCACCATCATTGGGCTCTAGAGCAGTGGAGACATGTTCTTTGGAATGACGAATCACGCTTTACCATCAGGCAATCTGATAGACACGTCTGGGTTTGGCGGTTGCCAAGAGAACAGTACTTGTCTTGTACCATGTGAAACATTTGATGGAGGGGAGATTATGATGTAGTGTTGATTTGGGCTCAGCCTATTAGTACCTGAAAGGAATTCTTAATGCATCAGCGTACCAAGAGATTTTGGGCAATTTCTTGATCGCAACTTTTGGAGTTGGCCCCATTCTGTTCCAACATGACTGCGCACCTCTGCACAAATCGGAGTCCATAAAGACATGGATGAGCGAGTTTAGCGTGGAAGAACTTGACTGAGTCCTAACCTCAAACCAAAAGAACACCTTTGGGATGAATTAGAGCGGAGACTGCGAACCAGGCCTTCTCGTCCAACATCAGTGTCTGACCTCACAATGCGCTTCTGGAAGAATAGTCAATAATTCCCATAAACACATTCCTAAACCTTGTGGGAGGCCTTCCCAGAAGAGTTGAAACTGTTACAGCAGCAAAGGCTGGGCAGACACCATATTGAACGCTATTGATTAAGAATGGGTTGTCACTCAAGTTTATATTCGTGTGAAGGTGAAGCGAATACTTTTGGCAATATAGTGTATAACAGGCGACTACTTCTATTCCACTATTGAAGGTCAGAATCCTTAGCTGGATAACCCAGCACTGGATTGCCAACCCTTGGGTTGGAGATCTACCTTCTTGTAGTTGGAACCACAATCTGCTGTAGTTGCACTTGACTGTCCTTGATCAGGTGGATCAAATACATTAGTGTTAAGTATGCAGGCAGATGAGCCTCTTACATACAGGATGGAACTAAACTCTTCAGGAAAACAGATTTCCAAGAGGGCCGGTGGCTACAGCACTACAGTACATTCGCCTGCCAGGGAACAGTTACATTTGTTGCTAAAGTTTGCAGCCTACGTTGGCAGAATAGTGTGCATGTGTTGGAAAGCTAAGAGTGGAGCTAATCTGCATTGCTGAATAGTCATTAGTGGTGTCTCTCACAGTGTCACTATTTTTTCCCTTCACAGCGTCATTCCTAGCCGGAAACTACACTTTGGGACTGAAGTACACGCATGATTATAGTTGCACTTCCTCAGTCTTTCCAGGCTTGGTTAAATCCCAATGCTCCCAGCGCAGCACGTTGCTCACCACAAATCCTACTTCAAAACACAGTGAACAAATAACAGGACAGCGGTGCATGGCGCTGATAAAAATCGTCAGAGCTGACCCTGATTCCAGGCCTGCGGTGGTGTGAGCTGCAGCGTAAAGCCACAAAATTGCTCTCCTGCAACACTCATTCTCCTGCCTACCCAGTGTGAAGAGGGTGGAGGGGAGCAGGAGCAAAACTTATTAATGCCTAAAGAAAAGTGCCAGAAAGGAGAGAGAGGGGGAAAAAATCATGGATGAGGCAATGGATCAGGATGAAGAAACAATGAGAAAGGAGTCCAGCCCATCAAAGGTTTGAGGACACCCTGCCTTTTTATAAAATTTGAATTTTCACAAACTATGAAAGAACGACCCAGTCAGTTGTTTTCAGGCTGCTTAGATTAGAATGAGGTTCAACAAGGCTTTTTTCTAATTCAGATTAGTCTCACAGTAGAAAAACACTGCCCTTATCTGAGTGGCTCCATCGACTGCTTTTTAACTGACTTTGCATAGGGGCGGCACTTCTTGTCTAACTTCTTATTCACCTCTGTCTTCTTTGTTTTTTTCCAGATTCATCCTAAACGGTGTAGTAGTTACATTCTGTTGCCTCAGGCAACTGCTCTCAACTACGGCAGTAATTAAGGTGGAATGAAATTTTCAACACGAATACGAATAATCAAAGCCAACCTCCGCCTTGTATGTCTGACTGCTTTCCCGAACCGGGTGGGGCAAAGCTCCAGGTGAGTAAAATGTAAGTAAATAAAAAGTAACAATTATATACTGTAAACTGCTTTATTCATCTGGCTCATGGAGGGTGCTGGAGTCTATCTCAGCGGACAAAGGACAGAAGAGAGAAAACACCCTAGACAGGCCACCAGTTCATCGCAGTGCAAACACAAATATATATATATATATATACACACAATATATATATATATACACACACTCAAACAGACACACCTTGGAGGCAATTTAGCATCTCCAATTCATCTAAATGCATGTCTTTGCACAATGGGAGGAACACACAGACACGAGGAAACTCCACAAAGAAAAGTCCCCGGATGCTCCGGAAATTCTTGCTGTGAGGTGACAGCGCTATGCACTGTGCCACCGTGCCATCCTAGCTTATTTCATGGCGGTAAAATCAACCTAATAAACAGGTGAATAACATGGGGTCAGGGTGAGCCGGGGTGAAGATGGGGGCAGGGTGAGCAGTGGCTCTTCATCATTTAAGGTAACAGGCACTATAATTGAGTGCTCTGAGCCGGGGTGTTTAGACAGGGTGTAAAAGGAGCTGTGGTGCTTGATCAATGCGGTATTTTGACCAAAGCTTGTCACAGACATTCTATTAAGACCACAGAGAACTGTGTTAACCTGTGGGAAAGGGGTATAATATGTCACTTTTAAAGGCAATATTGAAAACGTTTGCTCAAAAGGTCATTTTTGGTGTGGGGTAATGTAGAGGAATCTACTCTTACATCTTGTTAGGGGACATTGGCGGTTTTCATACCCTTTCCAAGGAACCACACTGTCAGCAGGCATGGCGGATGCTCATTTTCAAGCACATTTTCAAAGACTGAAGTTGCCTTCCTATTTGCCGACTTCTTAACTAAATGTTCTGCTCCATATTAAATGCTAGAGATTATACAGATGCCAGATGATATCTGTGACACCACAGATATATCTGATATCTGTGTGTGGGGGAAAAAAACACAACAGCCTACTTCATCTCCAATGATAAATTCATCTAGGAAGACAATATTTATCAAGATCCTTAATGCAAAGCTGTTAGTTTGCTCTAAAATTTCACTCACATTTCTGCACAGTTTCTTTGAAACCTTGGACAGTACTAAAAAGCTTCAGTCAGCATTAGACTGAAGAGACTGAAGTGAGGAACCACCTTAGTACCACAACTTCAGCTGTATCCTGTAAGCAGCAGCCATACAATCTTGTCAGCATACAATAGTTCCTTTCACACTAGGACAAAATCATAGGCTTATAAATGGGCATTTACAACCATATCTGAGTGTTTTTCCATTTTGAACAAATGTTTTCTTTTGCATTCAGTGGCAACTTTAAGAAATGTTGTAATGGGTGCTGACATCACAAGTAAAATAAAATGTGTAGGATTTGTCATTATTCCGAAATATTATGCCAAACACATGTTTTCCTCAGGAATGTTCCAGCATTGTTTGATCAAATCTATTTCTGCAACATCTATATGCTACATTTGTTAGGCTTGCACAATAATGTCAGTGTATTTTCTTTAACTTAGTAAGAGAACCGAAATCTGTTGACTTAAAATCCTATAAGTCAACAAGCAAATCATCGCTGTCCATAGACAAACATGTATCCCCATTATCCCCGATGTTTTAGCCCACTGGTATAATGTCACAGTTTCGAATATACATGTCCTTCTTGTGATTAAATGCAAAAGCAACTTCCATTTGCCTTCTATAGGATTTCTGTTCCTTTGATAAGTACATGAAGGCTACAATTACTATATACAATACGTGGAATGCTAGCTTGAAAAATACTAGCTTAAAAAAAGGCTGGAGTATTCCTTTAAAGCACACAAGGGTGGTTTTAAATTTATGTTGTAAAAAAAATAGCAGAAAACAGTAATTTATATTTTAAAAACATTTTTGAAAAGCTAGGTGTCCCCAAAGTTTTGACAGCCAGCGCAGCATGAAATGTATCAGGGAAAGTGTGTGTGTCGGAAGGAGTAGCAGACAGCAGTGTTAGGAGCGTGTAATTGCCCCTGGTTGAATAGAGGTGGTCCAGTGCCCTGGGGCACAGTGACAGCAGCCCTCTCCACCCCTCTGCCTCTGTGGCCTGTAATTCAGCAATGAAACCTTCTCCTATTCCCTGCTTCATCCTGCCTCCTGCCCTCCCTCTCTGCCTCCTGCTGTTCTCTTTCTGCTGTCCTCTCTCGTCGAAGCAAGCTGCTCCCTCGCTAGACCTGCTTCCTCTGCAATAACGGACAGTGCAAACACAGCTAAGACAAGGCCACCCCTCCTTCCCGACATACGGGAGCAAAAAAGGGCAATGCATGTCGCCCAGCATCCACCAGAGGCTCAGGGGAGATCAGCGCCTGACCATGCGGCGTACACATACACACAACATGCTGGTTTATTTAGTTATCAATTGATCCCTTTGTTCCTCCTCAGAATGTAGAGCCACAGAATCGCAGCCATACACTGACCTTGACAGATACGAGCAAAAGCACAAACGTGCTCCCAAAGATGACTGCAGATTAGGATTCACCATCGCCTCTGTTTCTCATTAACAGTGCTTTGTGTATTAATTTGCTCTTGAGTGATTTTCAATTATATCGAGTACACATAATATTACACCCATTACTGAAAACAAGGGACTTATGCTGGGCAAATATGTACAAATGGAATGGCAATGTAATGGTGCAAATGTAATGGAATGACATTGTGTCTTATTAAACAATAAACGATATGGATGCATAAATGCAGGTCACAGCTAATATCTGAAAGCTGTGTGCACAGGTGAGAGTGTGCATGCATATGAGAATGAACATGCATGTGTCAAAATAAAAAATGTAATTATCGCCTCTGTGGGAGCATGCTGCGTTAGTTAACTGTGCCACAGGACATCGCCTCCATCAATCAAAATCGTGGCATCCTCACATCATCTCACACCAGCTCAGTTTTATATTCCTTAAATGTAACACAGCATTCTACACAGACAGGAAGTATAACAAATGAAAATAAAACATGTAGAACATATAGACATAACATACAGCATGTCATAAAAAGCTAAACAGACACATATAAAAAATGAAATACACTAACAGGCAAAAGTTTAGATATAGGTATATATGTATTTTATCATCTCTAGGCTAACGCCTAACAGTTCCAGCTGATGAGAAATAACTACCCTGATATACACTCAGATGTGTCGGATTACAATGCTGTTGGGAAGAAAGATAAAGATTACCAGGAACAATAATTGATGCTAAATGTAGACTAAAAAGGCTCGCCCTTGTTTACATCACACGCACCTCACTGTCTTATTAAAAGAAAGGGTGGAAAAAAGCACTTCCTGTAGCTTAGATTTAACCCTTCAAACCGCAAATGCCTGTATGTGGGCCCTCACTTTTATAAAACCAGTATATAGTATGTACATAAACATTACTTGTTTAGTTGACAGCGTTCTAGAATTTCAGCACTAACAAAGTAAAAAATAAAAAAAAAGAATGCTATATCTACTTAAAATGAAAGACAACATGCAGCAATCCCAGGCCCAATGTGGCATTAATGACCCTATTGACCAGAAGCATTACTACACTAAATATTTAGTGGCCTGCCCCTAACTCATTCTCTTTGGATTAAGGATAAATTTCATCGACCGCCCTTGAACATATTCAACTGGCTTTAAGTGGCTCTGCTTTAAGGTTTAATGAAATACGGCAACCCATCTTCGCACATGCGAAAAAAAGGTTTCCAACTTCGGTGTCACTGAATAAGATTCAATAATTACAGCAGGACCTAGACTGGATCTTCTGATATCTAACTAATGGGCTATTTGGTTCTCTCTAAATGCACATCCCCTCCACCTGTACAGCAGTAGGTGAGATATTATCTCTGCCTTTACATATAAGATAGGACCACAAAGGTAAGGTGGACAGTGAAACCACACAGTACCTCAAAACTCCTGAAGCGTTGCTGTGTCTGATCCACTTATACCAAAGCAACACACACTAGCATACTGAAATTGATCCACCACCCAAACAATGTCTGCTCTGTGGTGGTCTTGTGGGGTTCTGATTTTTGAAGATCTGACTTAAAAAGCAGACAAGCAGATGGACTACAGTAGAACTACAATGTGCTCCTATATGGTATATATGGCTGATAAAATGGACAATAAGTGTAGATACAATTAAGTGTTTCTAATAAAGTGCTCCACATGAGTATAGTCACTGTTACAACACATCTTCATGTCGTAAAATATCAAAGTCCATTCTCACCTGCGTTCTGGCACCGCTATGTCAAAATTGTGAGAACATTAATTGTGTTGGCACATTAATTGTGACGTTCACTTTAAAGCGGCCTTCAGTAAAAGTTTTAAATAGGTTTTCACATAACAGCGCCAACATAAGCAAACTTAGAGAGGAGAATATAAAGCTGCATCTGCACCTCTGTGCTTCTTTGTCTATAGGACTCCACTGTTTCTCCTCTAGGGACCTGCAGAGTTTGAGTCACTGTCTGGCACCTGTTCCCCCGTGTGTGCAAATGTCCACACCTTCTGCTCTATAAGAAGCTCTGAGCCTGCCACACCTCACATACACACAGACACACACACACACGCACACGCACACACTGACAACCCACCAGCAACATTTCAGTCACACATCGGCATCCGTGCCAACACATACACACACAAAGTCCATCAAACACACAATCTGTTGCGTGGCAGCGCCCAAACTGTGCCTTTGGTTATTTATTGTGTTAGAGACAGTAAGGCCCACTGTTGTCCCACGTCTGGCGGAAAAAAAGAACAATAAATCAAAACACTTGTGAATGAAATATGGAAAGAAGACGGATGGAGGGAAAATAAACGATGACATTTCCTGGCTGTCGGAATTCAAAAATACCAAAAGCCTAAAAGATGCAAGGCTTACTTTGAGAAGATGAAGAAAAAGAAATCCTTTCCTCTAAATGCAGTAGAAGCTCATGTTGAAGAAGATGTATCTTTAAGACTGCTGTCATTTACATGCCACAAGCCTTTCAGAACTTTGAGACCTGTTAAGAATAAAGCAGTGGCGAGTTTGCTTGACATGCTAACGTTATGAGTGGCACATTCAAATGGAGGAATGTCCCATTAGGCGGGCATAAACAAGACAGCAGAAGGATAAATATGCCTTCAGGCCCTTTACCTTGTGCTTCACTCCTTATACGACTCCTCTCTGACAGACTCTGTCTACTCCGCTGCATCTAGAGCCTGTCTCTTCAAGCTGGAGCCAAATCAGAGCTGTCATTCACTTCTCATCTCATACTTCATACCTGAAGGCCTTTGTGCAGGGAGGGATTAGGCTGCAACTTAGCAGTTTAAAGGATTGACTGGCCATTTCTCCTGTTAATCACGCGCTGGGGGAATGTTTTCTCACAATATTCACTAAGCATGTGGCGCCCAGGGCCGAGATTTGATACAATCCTCCAGAACTCCATTGTGATTGAAGGAAGTGGTGATACCCTAGAACAGGGGCCAAATAGGAACTGCAGAGCTTCCTCAGGCCTTCATCCCTAGGATGATCTAAATCACTTAGATCACGCGAAGTCAGTGATCTTACTTCCAGTAGGGGCTTCTGCCATCAGCTACTGCTGTAAATGGGCTAGTCACAACATTTTGACAGAAGTGCAGCACTTTGACAGCATAAAAACTGTATTAGTTAATAATTACATTTTTGCATTGAGTGTCTTTGTATTCAGTCTGTGAGTGTACCCACACTCGGAAACAGTAAGTCCAGCCTCTAAACTTAATAAAAGAAAAATGTCGGGCATGTTCTGCCAAGGAGACTTCAATGCAACTTCACTCATACATCTATTACTCTGGCCAGTTGGACCAATTGGACACCTGTCTTTAAAAGGATTCATATTACAAGTCTGTTCTGCTGCTTTCATGTGCTAACAGCTTGGTCCTGGTCCTATTGTCCAGAGAGTAGGCCACACCCTTGCTGCCCAGATCTGTGAGGAAACACTTCAAGACATGGGATGGTACCTATGCCAAAGAATCTTTGTTTCTTATTTTCTAGGATTTGTTATCCTTTAACAATTATCCTTGCAGAAATTTATTGAAACCCATGTGATACTGTTCTAGGTGACTTTTAGAAGGACAGTCAGGTCAAGATGAATCAAGTCAAGTTTTTTATTGCGATTCCTCAATATACAGGGGTTGGACAATGAAACTGAAACACCTGGTTTTAGACCACAATCATTTATTAGTATGGTGTGAGCCTCCTTTTGCAGCCAATACAGCGTCAGTTCGTCTTGGGAATGACATATACTGCGTCCTGCACAGTGGTCAGAGGGATTTTAAGCCATTCTTCTTGCAGGATAGTGGCCAGGTCACTACGTGATGCTGGTGGAGGTTCGTCCTTCTTGGTGGTATGCTGACATTACCCTGGATACCGTGGCTCTTGATACATCACAAAGACTTGCTGTCTTGGTCACAGATGCGCCAGCAAGACGTGCACCAACAATCTGTCCACTTTTGAACTCTGGTATGTCACCCAATATTGTGTGCATTGCCGTATTTTGAGCAAAACTGTGCTCTTACCTGCTAACTGAACCTTCACACTCTGCTCTTACTGGTGCAATGTGCAATTAATGAAGATTGGCCACCAGGCTGGTCCAATTTAGCCATGAGACCTCCCACACTAAAATGACAGGTGTTTCAGTTTCATTGTCCAACCCCTGTAAATTGTATACATTAGGATAAGATATTATTCTCCAGGCCTCATGATACACAACAACTGCGTGAAGAGTCTGGTGGTGATGGAATAGATGCTCTGGTACCCTCTACCAGATGGTCTATGATGGGGTGGCGGCCTTGTGGATGCACCAGTTCTGGTAGGAGGTGTTGATTGTGGGTAAGACACCGTATCTTCTCAGCTCTCCTTACAATCCTCTGTAGGGACTTGTGGTCAGAGATGATGCAGCTCCCATACCACACAGTGAGACCACTCATTAGGATGCTTTCTACTGTTCCCCTGTTGAATGTAGTGAATATTAAGGGGAAGGTTTGCAAGACGAGGAAATAAAGTCAATACTGAGGTTTCTTGGCCCGGCCGGTGGTATTGTGGCTACAGGTAAGCTTGTTGGTGATATGCACACCAAGGTAGAGAGAAGTACAATAACGGTCAAAAATCACCCTTTTTGTCTTATCAACACTGAGAGATAGATTGCTTTCTCTGTATCAGTCTGCAAGCTCCACTTCCTTCCTGTATGCTGACTCGCCACTGTTGCTGATAAGACCCACTGCTATAGTATCATCAGCAAACTTGAGGATGTGATTTGAGCTATGCTTTGCAGAAGAGTCATGAGTCAGCAGTGTGAATAGCAGGGGATTGAGCACACAGCCCTGGGGAGATCTTGTGTTCAGTGTGGTGTTGTTTGAGGTGTTCTTGCCGATCCTGACAGACTGAGGTCTCATAGTCAGGAAGTTCATGGTCCAGTTGCAAAGGGAGGTGTTCAGGTCAAGCACAGATTTCCAATAACTTGCTGTGGTGTGATTACGTTGAATGTTGAACTGAAAAAGAGCATTCTCATATTATTTTGTCTTTTCTGTCCAGGCGGGCCCGTGAGAGGTTATGACATCCTTTCTGGCTGATATGCAAACTGAAATGGAGCCAGTGTGAAGGGAAGACTGCTTTTTATGTGTTTAACCAACTGCTCCAAGCACAATGAGTGGAGTGAATGTTATGGGTAGTGTTCCGAGTCGAATTCGAGTCAGCCCGTGTCGTGTCGGACTTGAAAGAAGTCACATAATCTATGCACTTGGTAATACAGCCAGTCACTGATGCTGCATATTACTCTAAATCAGTTGAGTCCTCAAATGCAGCAGCTCCTTGAAAACATTTCAGCTTGTGTGCTAAAAACAGTGCTGAGATTCCCCCCAACCCGGAGTTCTCACCTGTTTCAGAACTGGCTTGGCACTCTAGAGCATAGATTTGTGTGCTGGACTTAACATGACATGTGTCATCAAATTTGGTCAGAGCAGCTGAGATAGGGGGGCTCAACTTTGTATTCGCCGTAGATGTTGGTGTAAGCAAGGTTCTAAGTGTTTACCGCAAGCATCACAAAATCAAGGAGTTGGTTGAGCACTGACCTCAGATTTGCATGGTTGAAGTCCCCAGCAACTATGAAAAATGGATCAGGTGCACTGTGTGTTCCCATGTGTTAGCGCTGGGTGGAATGTACAATGCTGTAATGAGCACAGTAGCAAATCCTAGGGAAGGTATAAACTCCACCAGCACCTAACAGTAACTCAATATAACTACTGCATCTCTGCACCATTTGCTGTTGGTATAAACACACACACTACCACTGCAGATCTTACTGGAAAGTTCTGCTACCCTGTGGGTGCGGTGAACCATTAGCTTGTCTAAATAACTGGCTCATCTGAATTGCTGTAACACATTCAAGTCTCTGGAGTTCACTCTGGGAGGTTAGCTCTAGTCTGAGGCGATCTAGGTTATTGTCAGGAGAGCAAATTCCTTTTCTAGGTCAAATCCCCAAACGTTTACTGTATTTTATAACTCATTTATAACTTAAGTTCATAATTCATTGAACACTCAGGATGCACTATATTGTTACTCTGGAGATGAAACATGCCCCGAACAGAATTATACACGGTGGTGGTTAAAAGAATAAGACATCTGAGAAGTTTAAAGAAGTTTAAAGGAGCAATATGTGAGGTTCAGTCTCCCATACTGTCAATGCTCCTTCTTCATTCCTTCCCCTATTTACTCAGCAGTCTAGAAGAAGAGTTCAGCATCAAATGACATCCCTTTACTCACCAAGAGGTGCTCCAGGGGCAGAAAGCAATGCCATTGTCAACTTTTGCTACTGGTTTGCTACTTTTATCACTTGTTTTCTTTGTTTTTGAATATGGGAATGACTCTCTATCATCTCTTCAGGTACAAAGTATTACTAGGCAAGATAGGCAAGGGCACACTGATTAGCATGCTAACTTTAGTGGTTTCTCTGCAACAAGATACAGTTGAATGTCTCTGACATACTATAAAACCTTATTTCTTCACATTCTGTGGATAACTTAAGTTCATTTTGGAATGTTTAAATATAAACATCTTACAAATTGCTTATATCATCTTACATATTGCTCCTTTAAAAGCTATCTCACAAAAGGTTATTGCATTAAATAGTTATAATAATGCTGCCTAATCTCGTTGTTTTATCACAGTTTTATCACAGTTGATAAGCTTTTGGCCTAAAGTAAATGGCAGAATGGTACTATCAGCAACAGTTCCTAAATATGTATTTATTATTATTTACAATTATTTTACCATTATCAATATCACACAGAAACCTTCAAAATATGTCCAGGTTCACTGGATGTTCTGGATAACAAACTAAATGGCTACATGTATATTTGTGTTCTAGACATCATGACCCCTGGTTCCTACCACCACTGCTGTAAAGTTTCTCTATAATTTTCACATTAAAACTCTCTGAATGACTTTGTTTCCATCTCAGAGATTAAATTCTGCAGAATTGTTTTTTTAAACAATCAGAATTCTTTTTAGCTAAAGTGAAAATCATTACAAAACAATACTTCTCAGTGCTTTCTCTCTTTCTTTTTTCTTCCCAGCACTGGTGGGACAGTGAATCTACTGTATATAGTCAGGGCTGTTCTTGTGCGGTGTTGCACTATTGCTCCGGAGTTCAATTAACCTGTGTGCGTCGGTTAAACCAACACTCTGAGTGAATTTACATTTCAGTTCTTCAGCAGTATAATTTCTCCACACATTTAAGCTCTAATGGCCGAATATTTTAGCTGGAGTGGGTGTCTCAGAGCCGGTTATAAAAACAGCCCCATTAATCTACAGAAGGACAGCAGAGCATCGCTTTAGTTCCTCAAACCCTAATTAATCATTCTCGTCCACATCAGGAGACCAGTGATTAAATCAGAGGCCATCGTGTGTCCTCATTCAGAGAGGGTTATCTCGCGCCTGTGGCGCCTAGTGGTTGTTTCAATCAGTCAGTAGAACCTAATTCGCAACACCTTCGTAATTCTTACAAAAAGTATGCTGAGAGTCTGACTTTAAGTGCTAATGGTTAAAGTCTGCAGTGAAATAAGAAGAGGGTTATACTGCCTGAAAACTTTTCCCCAGCATTAGCATCTACTCTACCACAACTTAGCAGAAATGCTGCAGACGTGATAGATTTGTTTTTTCTTTTTTGCCTGATGCCACTTTAAATTCAGTGTAGTCTGAGGGAAAAAAAAACAAACTTGCTTTTAGCTGTGATGCTACATGAATATACAAGCCACCAACCTGGCTGCTTTTGGATGTGGAGATGAAAGATCTAACGCAACAAGGTGCTTTGAAGTGCCGTGACTAACTCTGATTTGCCGTCCTCAGTCCCACTGTTAGAATGCCACACGCAGGGATTTGACGCGATTAGATCACCAAAGGCCTGTGATGGGCTACGCCACCAGATAACAATCAAAGCTTGGGTGCTTTACATAGTCGCCTTTCCACACACAGAAACACAGGATCAGCACAAACACAAACAAACAACGGTCCTCTTCTGCTGCCATAGAATATTAATGTGTGCAGGTGCAATATAGCTCAAAGAGCCACCTAGCTATGTGGATCCACTCCTTATTAACACCCTCTCCCACATAAACACACCATAAACAGGCACTTTGGTGTCATGGAGGAATACCCCCTAGTTCACTAAAGAATCTTTCTATGGGTCTATAGAGGCTAACACTACAAACACACTAGAACTCAATAGTCACCCAAAACAGCCCAAACTGTCTCTGTTAAAACTGAACACCAAAACACACCACATTCAGATGGTGCTATATATAGTATTTAATTGTGGCAACAGTATTGAACACTAACTGAATTTAATTAGAATGATTACAATACAGGGGTTGGACAATAAAACTGAAACACCTGTCATTTTAGTGTGGGAGGTCTCATGGCTAAATTGGCCCAGCCTGGTGGCCAGTCTTCATTAATTGCACATTGCACCAGTAAGAGCAGAGTGTGAAGGTTCAGTTAGCAGGTAAGAGCACAGTTCTGCTCAAAATATTGCAATGCACACAACATTATGGGACATACCAGAGTTCAAAAGAGGACAAATTGTTGGTGCACGTCTTGCTGGCGCATCTGTGACCAAGACAGCAAGTCTTTGTGATGTATCAAGAGCCACGGTATCCAGGGTAATGTCAGCATACCACCAAGAAGGACGAACCTCCACCAGCATCACGTAGTGACCTGGCCACTACCCTGCAAGAAGAATGGCCGCTGACCCCCGCTGACCACTGTGCAGGAATTGTATATGTTATTCCCAAGACGAGCTGTATTGGCCGTATTGGCCGCAAATACTAATATTGGCCACCATACTAATAAATGATTGTGGTCTAAAACCAGGTGTTTCAGTTTCATTGTCCAACCCCTGTATATGTTAAATTTGAAAACATGCCAGCATTAGGTTTAGCTAGGTCATTTTTATTTTTGTCTTTTTAGATCTATTTTTTTTTAGATGTTAAAGATTCATTTCCTGTGACATTACCACAATGGTAACTACCTTAATCAGCTTCTGCATGAACTAAAGTCTTCTAATAGTTCTAAAGTTTGCATATAAACTAGATATGGAGCATGATTAATTTTCTGGAAGGCAGCTACCAAAGTTAGCTAAAGTTAATTAAGACATGGCTAAGTAGCCTTATTGATGTTGAATATTACTTTTTAAAATTACAGTTATAAATCACAGCAGATTTACAGGAGTAAATAGCAAAATGAGACAATAAATCGGCTTCTAACACCACTAGTGTAAAGTTCAGTCAGTCAAAACAGTTCCAGTCTCAGCAGGCTGTGTGAGGAGAGGGCGGCTTGTGGTTCGGCCCATGCTCTCAACTTTGAGTGACAGTGGATCTGTGGGGATGCGGGCTCTGAGGTGTGCATGAGGTATGCCTCTACCCAGGGTCCCTGCTCCGCAGTAACTGAGGGGAAAGCAGGAGACTGATAGTGCAAAACTGACAGGCCTCTCACTGCAACATCTGTAAGTGAACACAACATCTGGAACCTGGCTCTCCGATTTCTCTGTGGCATTGTGCTCTGCACACAGCCATTCTTCTACATGATAAACTCTCCAAATTTAGTTCAAACGTAATAAGTAGCCTGTTATCAACTTTTGACTGAAACTTAGCTACACTGGTTTTAACTGTGTATTTTTTTTTTATTATGTGTATTTAATTGTTTAATTGTATGTGTGTGTAAAATGTGGACCCATTGACATCTGCAGTGTTAAAAAGCACATAGTATACATACAAATGCTATAAACTGATGCTCTAAAAACTGGAGTACTGTACATTATATTAGCTACACATTTTAGTTGACCAGACAGAATTATTAGCCACTCTGAAATAAATAAACATTATTCAGAAGATTAGAAAAATAAAACCCCCATTGCTGACTGACTAAATCAAGCAGAAAGAATGGGGTAGACGAATAGATTTGTCTATTAATCATCACTGGAAAGTCCTTTTATCTAATGCTGGAGCACAAATGAAACAGAAAACCTATTAACCAGCATTCGTTAGAGCAAATCAAAGTGCAGGAAGCAATCAATGGAATCAAGATTGAGGAAAAGAGAGAAGGAGAAGGAAGATGGGAAGGCAAAAACTAAAAGCAGATAGACAAGCTATAAAAGAGAGGAACAGGCATAAAATTACACAAATGAGGTTAGATGTTTAGAGAAGAACTGAAGTCATTGCAGGTAGAGGAGAGAGAGAGATAGAGAGAGAGAGAGAAAAAGAGAGAGAGAGGGAAAGGATTTGTTTTCAGATGCAAGAGAACTCTCAGGCTGTTTCAGTCGCTCAGATCATCACAGTGTGAAATCTACTAAAGCGCTATACAGATAAATATATATTGATTGATATTCACATGAAAAGATATCTTCTCAAGGCTACAGAATTTTTTTCTTGCAAATGCAGCTGAAGTACACTCTGGATATACTGGTTATCTACCATCCGGTCATCTGACCAAGGCTGGTTGAACCACAGAGTTTGATTTATTAAAGAGCTAAATAACCCATTTAAACTATCAGTTAATTGGCTCATTATTTTTTGTTGCAATTTATCCAGTGATCAAAAGGCAATTAAGAATTGGTAGACTAGATAGCATAATTACCCTGACTGTCTGTCCCTCAGGCCTAACTGCCAGATGAACACATCAGTAACAGCACAGAACTGGAACTTTTAGAACATGCTTCTAACAATCTTCTTTACACTGTTCAAAGATAATGTTTAAAAATGCCAAAAGTCCAGATCAAACTGTCCCAGTTAAAATCAAGCATATTTTAATGTACTACAAATGTACTTTAATATCAGCAAGTACTTTCCGACCACATTATTAAACGCATGGCTAAATGATGAGTAATGCAAACTGAGCATGGAGTTTTTAACTCTATATCAACAAGGCAGCTGTTTCTATAAAGAAATGGCCAGAAAAGTGTTTAAACACTGTTTAAAGAGCCACACAGCACTGCTACATCACACACAGCTGCAGCTAGTTAGAAAGGAATGCACAAGCTGCAGTTATATACAGTAAACCTACTCAGTGTCATTCACATTTGTTTGAGCTGCAACCAGAGCTCTGATTAGTCTGCCTGATTTTAGCGCATCCGTTCAGTGCAGAAACTAGAACATACTTCGATTCAAAATTTTACGCAGTGTTGCAGTTCCTTAATTTCAAAATCATTATTATACATGTTCTTTTTCAGAAGTTAACATATACTTTTTTGATCTGTAAAAATCAGACTCTGTCTAAATAGGTATACTATACTGGTCAATAGAGATATTCTGTATTTAACATGTAGCCTAACGTTACCTTCAGTGGGCTTTGGCTAGTTTGTCACAGCATTATCCCTCAGCACTTTATGGTTTCCTTCTTGATGTTGTGCTGCAGTGAAACATCATCTCCACATTTCCATATTATGCATTGTGCACTGTGACTTTTGTGAGATATGCTTTCCTGAGCTCTTCTCTATATTCCACCATCCTTTCTGGTTTGGAAAACACAGCAGTGATTTATTTATTTATTTATTTATTTATTTATTTATTTATTTATTTAGTAAAATAAAGTAAAACATGCATCAAAAATAAAGCATCCATGTCAACACTTCTTATAACTGGCTGTAGGTGACTATGTTGTTTTGATACAAAGGTATTCACCAGTGCACGCATAGTACACACAAAGGCTACAAAGGCTACAAAAATGCCTTATGATCTACTGACATGAAAGAAAAAACACTCTCTGTCTGTCTCATCATAGCTATTGACTTTTTTGTATTGTTCTCAGGGGAGAGACGGCTGTGTTTGGTATGAGTGTCCACTTCTCTACCGGTTTATAGCCTTAAGCAAGCCATTCAGTCTCCCTGGCACCCAGCAGAGACCCAGACTTCATCAGATGTTGTGACCTTGTACTAGTCTCTAATGAAGGCCCTTATGACCCACCATCACACATCACTGCCAAACTCACACACCCGCAGTCACTCAGACAGCACATCATACATGATTTACCTTTCTCTCAGGAACACTGATGGACACACAAATAACAAATTAGCAAACCCTTTTGAGAGCCATTAGCATTTTTACTCTCCTGACAAGCCAGGAATACTGAATACAAAATGCCCTACCACTGTCTCCATCCACACCTTGTAGGTCTTGTTCTTCAGATTTTAGTGGCAGTCAACTTTTTGAAATGTGTGAAGATTTCACAATGAACAAACCAACACAAGAATGCAACATAATGGTTCAAAATCACCTGAAATAACATCTAGCTACATTACCACACAGTATTATGCAAAAGTCAGCGATCACACTTTCATTCATTTCATTTTCTGTCAATATGGCCAAAAAAAAAAAAAGCAAACAAGAATTACACAGGTTTCCATGTATTTACTGTCACTACAATTTATCTTTATTACAGGTTTCATTCATTCAGGACACTCGCATAGCTAAGTTCTTTGAAGTTGATGGCATTTTCTCATGATCCATGTAATGCCAAACACATGAAACATTCCGGTCAGGACTCGTTGGTTGGGTTGGTCAGCACCTTGTACTGAGAGCCCCAGCTGCTACTTTGATTATTTACCAAGTCTCTTCTATTTTGCCTATTTCCTTTTCTCATCAAAGACCTTTTGGCAGCTACACATTCTTTCAGACTAAAACAGAGTTGCTTTCTCACAGTGGAATGCAGAACAGAGGCATCAGTGGACTGCTTGTGACTTTTGTGGTTTGATTTCCATCTGTCTTTCAAAGACGACAGTTTTAGTGGTGTACCAGATCTCGCAAAGTATGTAGAAGCCCCTTATGTCTGATATTCTCAATAAATAAATAAACGGATAAACAAACAAACACAAAAATTGATTGATAATTAAATACATTTATTATAAATGTATTTATCTCTATTTCTATTAGATTACATCAGTAAGGGGGTTTGGCTTTTCCCAGATCTGTACTTTAATGGTTAAGAATCTTTTTGGAACCAATTTTGGTTTTGTTCGTATAGGGAATCTACAGAATTGTACAATTATGATTATTATATAGGCCTCATTCATCATCCATTCTTCAGAAGATCTTTTTGTCTTAAAGCCTACTTATAGTTTGCACAAAGATTATGACATTCACTAATGTTTTCTGATTTGGGATTCGTTATGAAGTAAGAAGAGAATCTACACACACTCCAGAGCACAAAGGTGGAAATATTTCTGGGCTTTCAAAACACGTTATGCATCCAGGGCAGACTTATTCTCATCAGCTGTCTTAAGAACAAACTTGCTACTTAAATAAACAATTAGGCTACTAGATTTTTATCTGCATTCTGTATTGACAGGCCGGTCTAATGTGTTCCTTTTCTCTGTTTAAATTGTGTAAATTGTGTGTATCGTGTGGCAATTTAATAACCTTTTTGTATTGCACTTATAATGACCTTTGTCAATGTGTATTGTGTTGCACTTATAATGACCTTTCTCTAGGTACCAGCACTGGCCCCCTGTTCGGGCAGTGTCTGAGCTCGTGGTGAGTTTTAGGCTCTAAACTTCCTCTACTAGCTGGAATATTATCCAACAGAACACTAAGCACGGTTGTGCTAAATGCCTTAAATGTAAATGTAAATGTAAATGTAAATATTTACAATTGTCTAGATGTCAAAATTTGAAAAAAATGGATGGAAATCATTCTGCAATGAGCTTTGTTTGAAATAAATTTGTGTGTTACTGAGTCATGCGAGGTGTTGCCTTCTTCTCACAATGGAGATGGATATTTACATGTCCTAGCCAGCCAAAGAATCCTTGTGTTTGAGTACTGTTGATTACATGAAGAGCTCTTAAAACCCATCTCAGACCAGCCTTCCTCCTCACTCTCAGGTCATAAACCTGCTTCACACTCCTGCAAATGCACACCGCGGCCTTGAACGGCCTGAGCCAAAATAAACAAAGAGCCGTTCACCGTGCTGGGGCCTGTTAAGTGAACAGCAACAGATGCTAATGCAGCAGTTTGACTGTGGAATAAAGTGTGCAAGAATACGGGAATAACCATTTGGCAGGTTTCCCTGACTACAGGTACCATGGAAACTAGATCCCGGGTGACATATCCATGTGCATGTCTTGTAAGATTCTTTTACCTTTACCACCCCCCACCCCCCCTCCATCTTTTTTGTAGCACTTAAATTAGCTTTGATCTTGGACGTCATTCTCTTTGATCAAACAAAAATGTTGTCTTGGAGTGCAGCCCGGCCTTTTTCGGAGTCACACTCTTTCAAATAGTTGACATCTTAGCAACCTAATTAGGCTACAAGTAACATCATAAATGAAACCATCATTCTACAAAGAGCGCACACAGTTGCATGAAGGCAATCAGGTTGAAGGAACGCTTCTTAATTAAAATGAAAGTCTGTCAGACTTTGCCCAAAACCGGCGACGGATCATCTCCTGTTTTCGGAATTCCATATGCAACCTGCCGCTCCCTCAGCCCTCCTCTTTCGGCATCATCGCGCTTCATGATCTCCCATCCTGATGCAATCTGCAGAAAGACTAAAGTGCACATGAAAACTAGGCCACTGCTTTACATTCATGCTTGCCAGGCGACAACCGTTTGCTGTTGTGTCTGCGAAGCTGGACGGACTGTTTACGAGGAGCACCTTCGGGGTTGGGAGAACAGTGTCAGGTTTGCATGTTTGACCAGAGGAGCCAGAGAAAGGCCAACATTCAGAGGCATTTACAGACAGGATGGTGGAATAAACTCTGTACCGAGGGCTCAATTACACCCTTCAGTCTAGGTCATACGGGACACAGCCTGTCGAGGCCAACTCCATTTATAGATTAACCAAGGAGCATGAATCACCCCTTTAACTGAACTCCTCTTTTCTAGTAACATGCTTGACTGAATTCACTTATAACAGAAGTATGTTATAGCCTTGACTGCACAATAGAACAGAACTCACTGGGCACACCTAGATTGCATGAAATCACGACGCTCGCTTCCACCATAGCTACAATTAGTTCAGAAACTTTAAGGCTATGACTACAAAAAGACCCCAATGACGGTTAGGTCCTATTAAAAAGATGAACAAGAACTAAATAAATGAAAAATCTGTATAAAAGTAGCAATAAAACTCTCGTTTGGAACTGTCGCTCAAGTCCAAGAACATGTTAAAGGAGCTGAAAGAAAGGTGCAGTTCACTGCCATCACTTAAAGGCGAGACTGACAAGAACAGCATTCTCATTTAGATAAACCAGATAACAAAGAGAAAACGTCAATCACGGATATCGTTCATGACTCTTCTCCTGTAAGGCACTGAGCTGTACTTCACTGAGCTATAAAATGCTGCTAGATTGTTTCAGCACTGCTGAATGAAAGATATGATTACATTTCTCTCTTGCTGTGATTTTTTGGGGCTTGTGTGGATCATGTTTTTTAGGATTACCGACAACCCAGGAGATCGTGCTGGCACATCAGTAACACTCCAAAACTGACTTTAATCAACAGATGGTGCTGTTTGAGCGCATCAGAGGTGATGGACTACAAGTCGTCTTACCAGAATGTGTGTTGATTATGCTTTCTGTGTCAGAAAGGACTTCTACAGAGACCACATGTGAAAGAAGTGGCACACAACATGAGGCCGAGTCTAAATCTCTCCCCAAATCATTTACCCTCCATTTCATTTAAAATGTAGATTTCCTTTAGATGCCAGACACTGAATGTCATGTAAAGTTAGTTTAAGTGGTGGTTTAAAAGTATAAAAACAGAACTACATGCAAGGGGAATCATTCAATCAATAAAAAAAAAAAACAGTAGAAGCACAATCACTGCAACTTAACTCATTTAATACTATCACATAAAGAAACCCACATGATTTCAAGTTAAATGTATGTTTCTGTGATATTTGAATTGAACAATAAAATATTTATTAAGCACAATGTATTCAGAGTGCTTAATTCACTACCACCACTACTAAATCATCATTCAGGTTAGTGACAACAGAATAATTCATAAACACTGACAGAGACACACTTAAAGGAGTGTTCATTTTAAAGGAATTATTTTTTCTCCTAAACACTGACACCCCACCCCACCTCACCCTGGAGAAGACCACCTGACCCCTAGGTAATTTGAGCAAATAGAAAATACTGGTGTGGGTGTAGAAAAGCAGTCAATTCTCTTAACAATCACTATTACAACATTCATAAAACAAGCCATAAAACATAAACCAAAAAAGGGTTTCCAGTATTTATCACCTAAAAGCCTTTTGTTTAAGTGAGCTGCGTAATTCCCTGAATTTATACACAAGTCACAGCGAGCGAACAAGGTAGTTTCAGGCTAGATTTAATGATGTGCTATAAATATATAATAAAAACATATATATGCCCCCTCAAGGGTTATGATCCTTCTGTGACTATTTGGATTTGGCATATATGATTATGAACTATTTCATTTGCAGATGAATTTGCCATTAGGATTAGACTCAGTCCTTGTAAGTCCAGGGGACGTGCAGAGCACATGTCTTTGTGTAATCTAATTTTACCCCAGTGTGCCGTAATCACAGCTGTGATTAGAATAAATAGCAGTCACAGGTCTAATCAGGGGTATTTAAGCCTGCTTTGGGCTTCACAGGGAGAATAGCAATGTACATGAACTACTCTTTATTGAAGAGAGTGAAAAGAAGCTCTATTTTTACTACATAGTGCAAAATTAGCTTGGAAAGGAAACACATGTGGATGCACTAATATCTGAGATTGAATGTATGATATGAATATGATCTGTCTGTCTGTCTGTCTGTCTGTCTGTCTGTCTGTCTGTCTATCTATCTATCTATCTATCTATCTATCTATCTATCTATCTAATTAAGATCTAATTAATTCATTTTGGCATCTCTGATGTGAGTAACACTGACTGCAGCTAATCCCAGATGCAGCACAGCAGAGCCAGTCATAAACCTCACCATCCGCCCATTTCACTTTGTGCTAATCAATAAGGGACCTACTGCTCTCCCTCAGGCGCCATAGAAATGTATTACATATCAGTTTTTGCTCGGTACAAAATTTATGTGCGTATGCTAATTTCCACACCCTGGCAGTAAATGGGTTTGAAGTTTTGCTAGTTTTATACAGGTTGAAATTATATTAATGTTTGCCATAAATCTGAGTGCACAAAATTCCCAGGAAACCAACCGGACGAAGACTGAAGATACTATTTGAAACATGAAAGCACACAGCGCTCAGCAGTTTGCATAGAGTGCCTGACACTGGGGGGCAAGATGAGAAGGAGTCTAGTGTCTCCATGGCAATCTTTAAGGGTCCTGATCTCAAAATATTCCCCTTTTCCATTGCCCAAAAGTCATTCAGAGTGCAGTGAAGTCAAGGCTGAGTCAGCATGAATGCCAGCCTCTATCTAAAGTTGCTGACACTTGGTTATGTATTATTCAATCGTCTTTATCAAGCTATGAGATGGGGGGTTCAGAGTTGAACAGTAAGCTCAGGAGAGGAAACCGTGGCTTAGGTGCCTTGGTGTGCACCCAGCTTGTTTACATTTTAAGCACTTTTCTATGTAACAATTTTTAAATGCATCACTACATTGAATTTCTGCCTCTTTTGGAGCTCCCTCGGTTTTGCCACTTTGCATCCTGTTCAATAATGCTGATGGAATGTATTTCGAAGGAAATGTGTATCAATTCCCAAACTAGATGAGAAACTGAGCATAGCTTTAGTTAAGGCAGGTCATGAAGTCAAGCTCAAGCCACAGTCTCACATGACCAGCTGTGTATACATAGCAATAGCATGCTATGTATACTGTTGGCTACATTTGTCAGGACCCTTATTTAAGCTGCACATTCTCATCACTCCCCAATTAAGCCACTTTGCAACCCCTATTCAGAAGAAGATGTAACTTTAATGTAACTTAGTACCGTCACACCTACCAGGGATTATAAAACCCAGAAATTGAATTCAAGGTCCAGATTTTTAGACCTGGGATCTAAAAGATGAAGAATACTTGCATCCTTTATTTCATCAAGCATGCGCCTGGTTTCAGCCTTGCTCTCTTGCAAACAATATCAGAGCATGAGTATACATGCACTGAAAAACCCGATTACTGAGCTAAAATCCCGTTCTTTACATTTTGTGCTGTTATCACAGCAGGAAGTTCACAACCCTCAACACAGAGTCAACACAGCTCACCCAACAGTGTCCCAGCTAACCCGATCATTTTATTTGATTGTGTCAGTTCAAAATATCTGAGTTGCCAGTGGAAGGCCTGTAGAGAGGGGGTTAATATAGTTTGCAGAGCAGACATCTAACTGCTTGTTGTGAATAATGTCCAAACAGACACAAAGAGAAAGAGAAAAAATGCAGTGCTAATTCATGTCACATCCATGTGTTCCCCAGTTGGTTCTCAGTTAGGGCAACAGCTAATTTAAACACTATGATGTCTCTAAAAAGTGTTAAAGAGACGTGTTGGAAACCTAAACGCTTAAATGTATAATGTATTGCTGCCTATAGTGTAACAAGATTTTACTTGCTTACCATGTACCAATTCTCTGAAAAATGCCGTTAACCAAAACAAGACCTTCGCACTACCCACATGAAGTTGCTTTTGCTTGGGCTGAGTCTTTCACCCACTCATATTCGCCAGTCAGTCAAGCTCATGAATTACTTTTTGTTCTCTTGCTCATATAGACATTGCAGTCATTTCCTCACATAAACTAACCCATGCGAGTACTGAGCGTGTCTCCAAAGAGCTGTCTGGAAATCACGTTTGACGTTCTGAACTACGATGGTGGAAACTATAAAAGGCCCACAAAGTAATTAAGAGGCTCTTTGGCTAGCGTCTGGGACTAGAATGCCGTACTTGTTTCTCCCCGGGGGAACAAATAAACTTGCACGCATCCTGACAAATGCAAAGAGAAAAAGCAATTCAAAGCGATTTAGTGAGGAACTTTAGGGAAATATGGTAGTGACAGGTCTCCACTTTTATCCTGCGTGATCGTGGCTTTGAGTGCCTTTACAAAACCTATTCTGCCATCTGTCAGTGCAGCGGGGAGTAGGCGATGAAAATAAGAAAATGAAATCCATTTCATTTGCAAAGCATTTAGCCGAGACTTGCGACGCACATCTGAACCTGTTTGAGGCGAGAAGCCTCTTCAGGTAAGACTGCGCGTCCTATTGATTGCATTGTATGCGTGCGCTGGGGATGTAGCGTGCACCTCCGTCTTCGGGTGCTCTCTTATGGCCATTCACAAGATCTGCGTGGATGTGCCACATCATAAATGTCAGCGCCACTCCACTCTTTTTAGCCCTTTTGCTTATTGATTTCTCTCCACTATTTCTTGATTCACGAGATGATGCCATGACCTTATGCTTCCTTCTATCAATTCTCAGCACGAAGTCAGAGCTCTTTCATCCCGCAGCAACACAGTGGGTGGGCTTACAGACTTATTTTATAGCTTAATAAAGTGAGATGAAAACCAATTTCTATCACGCTGATGGAACTGACCTCTTGCTTTTGTTTGCGAACGATGGAAATGACTGATGAATTAAGAGGCAGTTAACAGAGACAGTTGACACCTAAGGCGAATTGTAAAGTATAACCAAAATGTCTCGTAGCTGACACTTCCAGCTTTACATGGGGCTTTCAAGGTGGGTGGATTTGACTTGTGCTGTGATAAAAACCTTCCATCATCCCTCGTGAGGTTGTGTCACATCCACAACACTTCCATTTCAGATCAATACTCAATCAAAGTGTTCATGCTCCAAGGCAAGTGTGCCTGCTGTCCCAGCCAAACGAGCAAGCTCCTCTCAAAGGTGAGACAGGAAGTGGAGGGAGAGAGGCCTCATTTGGGTTATTAATGATCAGTACTTTGTTCAAACATGCTTTGCTGGTTTCATTTAATATAAGTATGAGCTACATCGACACTAAACTCAGGCTTCGGTCTGCGCTTGGCTCCTGCACTCATCTTCACCCTACTGTGCCATGCTGAATACTGAATGAACAGTTTAAGACAGAAAGAGAGGCCATATCAGTGAGGGACTGCAAAGAGATCTGGAGGATTCATGGACAGAGGGAAGAGAAGAGTGTAAAGCAATCCTGACAGCTACAGTTCATAACTGGGCTTCTCTTTTAGCTGTGTGTCATATCTGACATCTGAACTGACACATAAAAAAACAGGAGGACTCTCAGCTTTTGCCTTTTACCTCATTGACAGTTCTTGCTTCTATATCCAGATCTGTAGGTTACCAATGACTCGATGCGGATGACAGCTCATACCCGGCTAATGCTGCAATATGTACCGCTATGAACTTACGCAAACATCCGTAATCATTCGCATAAGTTCTTCCTTTACCTCATCCATACTTTGATCTTGCATTCCTTTTAATGCTCCACTATTTCCTTGGGGGGAAAGAGAGCTGTGCTCGACCAATCGTAGTTGGTGCCAGGCAGTCAGGAAAAAGGCTGAGCGTGTGAAAACATTAGCGAGCTTCAGTGGAGCGTTAAAGGCGTCTTCCTCCCCGATGACATGGGCCAGCTGCACCTCTGCTACCTGTGGAAGAAGGGGCTGGGTCTTAATTCTTCATTGGCCTGACCGGTACTGATGAGAAGATTATGTCTTGCCTTCCTTTAAAAGTCAGGAACGGAAAAGCGGAATCGTTCTTTGGAAGTGTTATCTCCTCGGGACCTGCCGTCTGAATTCCATTTCATCAGGAGCCCTTTACGAGCCGCCGCGGGGACTGTGGTCCACTTCTAAAGCAGTTATCTTGTCTGGAAATGTTCCAGTGAAACAATGAAGGGGAGATAATCTAAATTGGAGAGCAGGGAGTGCAGAGACTTTAAAATGGTAAGGGGCATCAGAGACATGGGACAGAGGGGCCGAGAGATGGGGCCAGATTGGGTTCCCATTTGGCTCGCTCGTTTCCTGTCTCTTTTTCTTCCTATCTTTTGCACTCTCAAAAAGAGAGGAACAGGGTAATCAAGCTCACGTACAGTGCTCTGGCGGAGAAGTGGGAAAAGGAAGAGAACGGAAACTCTATAATGGATTAGCGGCACTCGTGTAGGAGAACCCCCGCAGGGAGACGCCCGCCAAAACCAACACTTACATCCAGCATGGTGCACTCGCTTGATCGTCCTGTGCAACTCTGGGAGTCGCTCGTCCATTTGCATATCACTCACCCAGAACCGTCCACCATCAGGGAGCGAGATGCAGAGCCAGAGAGCACGAATAGCAAGAGAAAGCCTATTTTGACTCACCCATAATGATGCAATTTAGCTCTAAAGTGATGTGGGCCACCATATCAAGGCCAAACCCACTGATGTAATTTACATCAAAGTTGTAAAATGTATTTGAGAAAAGGGAGGAATTTGACGAGCATCTCAGAAAGGAGGAGAATAAGCCAAATATCAGCTTCTTAGCAATGAAAAATCAGATGGCAAATGACAGTAAACAGATTGAGCGGCATCGCTGCAGTAGCAACTTCTGCGTCCCTGACTTTCTAACGATAGCCATGAAACAGAATAAGAGGGTAAACTCATGAAGAGCGTGTGAACCCTCAGAAGACGACTAGCTGCGCTGAAACCTCCCTTTTCTCTCTGACTGACAGTGCAGGCAGCTGTGCACAAATGTGTGTGTGTGTGTTTGTGTGAGTGTGTGTGTGTGTGTGTGTGTGAGTGTTTGTGTGAGTGTGTGTGTGTGTTTGTGTCACGCTCTGCCATCTAATGCCTGATGGGAGCCAGATGAGACACTTGAGCACCTGCATCACCTCATCCATGTGTGAGCTCTCGTCACACCCACCCACAGGCACACCAACAAACATGCAAACAGGTAGACCTGACACACAGCTACTCACTCCTGTAGAGGGAAATTCAGTTAACTTCAAATTCCTTTATAAAAGCTGTCAACATACATGATGAGCAAATATTTCAAAGGCCTTTCTGAGCACACATGATAACATCTAATAATCTAATAGCATGTCTGCAGTTCAGAGACGTGCAATTCCACTGAAAATATGAGAATCACAGCCCTAACTGAAAAAACAGAACAAAAACTTAAATAACTTTCCAGAGAGCTTCATGCAGCCCCTTACATATTTATCCTGGAGACTTTATTTTTATTTTTTTATTTTATTTTGTTCTTCACTGTGGTTGATGAACCTGATGCAGTACGATTGTGGCATGAGTGGCCATGGCTTTAGTTAATACCTATATATATATATATATATATATATATATATATATATATATATATATATATATATATATATATATATATATATATATATATATATATATATATATATTAGGGCTGTACCCAACTCAGAATTTTGTCAGTCCAATTGGATTCGCCCATCCTGGTCGACGATTCGACTATTCGTTCACGTTTTTTTCTCCATGTACATTATCTAGTAATCAGTAAGTCAATTTGCATACGGTTCAGATCTGATGTCAGCAGAGTCACAGAAACATATTTTTAACTAAAAGAGGCGGGGCTTATGATGATCGATCTGAACTGGAGCCTGATTTAATTACAGAATACAGTGTCGGGAAGCAGCGCGTATTTATGCTAAACATTAGCACATTATAGTCTTTTTAATTTCACTTTTAACAGCTTCAGTAGCAGGACCCTTCGCCTTTCATCTCTCATAGATAATGAACTGCTAAATAAAAACAAATTAGTCCATATTTAAATTATTTTAGATGAAAAGGAGAATGGTAAACCTGAAACCGTTTAATTATTATACTCTGAAATAATTATCTCTCGTTTATCGACAGGCAGATTAAGTCACTGTACTTATCCTTAAATAAAAATAATCGTAGCTGTAGATGAATAAATATAAATATCTGTAATTTAGGTTCTAAAATAATGGAGTTATAATAAACAAATGTCTCCGCTCCGTTTTTCCTTCACCGCAAACAGACGTTATGTCTAAACCGAAAGTCAGCTCCCTCGTTTGAAGCAGTGTTGGATGTCTGGCTAAATGAAGAGCAGAATTTGGTTTAATTTATTCGGATTGTCTTCTTCCAAAGGGCCTCCATGCTTTCTCTGAGACATCGTTCCTCCCGTGTCTCTCAGCTTCACGGCTTCCTAAGCGGTGAACCGCCAGCGCACATCGTCACGTGGATTAAATTTTTTAGCAAGGGTACGTCACAGCCCAGCTAGACCTTTAATATATATATATATTTATTATTCCCCTTTAATAATTTTTTTTTTTAAATGTCATTTTTATAAAATGTCTTTTTACATTCTTAAAGTTCTTGTGCATTTTTGTAAGCTTTGGTCTGTTTTATGAGTCACTGTTGTCAGTCGACTTGAAGGGTCTCAGCCGACTTAAAGGGTCGCCAGCCGACTTAAAGGGTCGCCAACCGACAATTTGAATCATCGACTTCTAGAGGGCAGCCCTAATATATATATATATATATATATATATATATATATATATATATATATATATATATATATATATATATATATATATATATATATATAAAACTAAAAATAGCTATTATTCTAATTTGTACAAATAACTATTTCATTCTGCCTTCACTGTGCATTGTCAATGGAACACCATGAATTACTAGTACTGCTACCACCAACAGTTCACTTGCCACTTTTGTTCACCAGGGACATGGATGATAACACAATAAGAGTTCCATATAGTTCTACAGTTAAATGTAAGTCTGCTTGATTTAACAGAACACTATGTACTATTCCTACCACTGTGTTATTTCCACTACTGCTACTTCTATTTATAGTATTCTATTGCGTCATTAAGAATACCTCACTGCCATTCTAGAAGGGAGGCAGCAGCACAAACTGTGCTGCAATATTGCTCACCTTGCTCGTCTCAGACTCTACAGGTACAACCCTGCAAGTGGATAAGGACTAAGTAAAATTGGTCCTAATGACCATAAAAGACATGAAAGGATATGTGCAGATGAAAAAAGTCTTATTTGAACTTTCTATTCCACCTTAAATGGTGCTCTAGTTACACTGGGGTGCACACTGAGACAAGAGAGCAGGGCAAATACAAGGCTAACACCTGCTTACCTCCAATCAATGTATTACTTCACCTCAATAAATGATCTTTAATCAAGAAATACCTTAAACGTTCACTTGGAGATGTTTAATAAGCAGCTAACAAGCAGTACAGAAGCGGCAGCCAGACTGTTACATACTGTGGACCAGACCAGACACTTCTATATGGTACCTGCAACACTAAAAAGAGCCCTTTCCATGATATATGCACAGGTTTTAGCATACTTCTATGCAGAATGCAGACATTGGAAATGTCAGCCATTTAGTTGTCAGCTTTCATTTGTTGATATTACAAGCAACACCTCAAATTAAATATACCAGTTTTAAATAAACCATGTGAAGGTATTGTTGACGCTTTTTTTGTTTTAAACCTGAGTGATTCAAATAACTCATTTTGCTGGAATGAATATGGCTTTGTTTTCTCATAAACAAACCTTAATTGCACTGGCGAGTCACCTACCAAAATGGCAGTAGTGTGACTGCGGAATGTCATTGGTATACCACGGTTTACTAGTACAGCCACTACCGACAGGAATAATTTTTAAATTCGAATTTTGCTGTGCACTTTGGGTTGAATGTCTAAAGTGACTGAATGACTGCCTCATTCAGGAGCTAAACACTTCATGAGTGATTTTGCATATAGCTCTGATGCCCATTACCCAGTTTGAGCTGCTTTAGGAGATGCTAGCTTCGTATGTGACGTAACAGAGGACAAAAAAGTTTATCGGAATGTTGCTGGGACACAATTAGTTCATCAGTTTGCTGCCATTCCAAAGGATGAGACAACATGTGGCATACTGGATTTCATTACTGTGACATAAAGACCTCATCAATGATTTCAACTCATGTTTGAATTGGTTTTTTAAAATCGGAATAAAGCACGAGAACAAAATATGTTAACATATCACGCTCGCTGTGTGAAAGCCTTGTAATTACTTCATCTAAACTCAGAAACTTCACTGAGAGCCGAGAACTTCACTGAGAGCTGAGAACCGAGAAATGTGTAATGTCTGGTTAGGATGCTTGCAGCACATAATAAAGCAGGCAGAACAAGATCAGTAGAGCAATGGCATAGAAGAACAACTTATGGCTCCTTAAAGAACCTTTCAGGAGATCACTTTTTACACTCCACAATTGAAATCACTCAACTGAAAGGTTTGCACGCTCCAGGGAATTCTTCACAGCACATTTGTAAGGATATAGTTAATAGTTTCTTAGAGGCGGCATCCTTCTTTAAACTGGACCTGCAACACTGCCAATACCTTAACCTATACACCAAATCTACTTCATATCACATCACCATGTCGTAACGAAGGGCTTTTTCTGCACACAGGCAAACAAGAAAGACTTTTATAAGCTCCTTCCCAAGTCTCAGTTAAATCCAGCTTGGTCATCAGAGTGACCACAGCAGCCTGTCCATACTCTGGTGGTCTGTGGCACATGTGATGGACCTTAATTTAGCAAGCTTTGCCAGACTGAAGGACAGATAATGAGGCATTGTGAGAGTGAAAGGCCCTGAGGAGAAGAGAGCAGGGGTCGGCGTGTGAGAGCTTTGCTCACCAGCTGGGAAATCCTAGCGGCGCACACAAAACGGCATTATGCTACAAATTACCTGCTGGCATTAGTGTCACCCACAGCCCAATCATTTTCTCGGCTGGATCAATCAGGGCTGGGGTTTGGCTGCCTCTCCTCGGGGGCCTGTCCTGGCAATTAGCTATTGATTTTTTTAGCCTTTTATTTTCAGTGCCTGACGCTCTGGCACTCGCGCACTGCTCTGCAGGCTCTGGAGAGCAGGCTGTGACACACACCTGAGGAGAGAGGCGTCTTGTCAGAAGGTGACGGAATGGAGAGAGATAGAGCTACAGGTTGTGATTGGACAGGTTGTGATTAGGGTCACTGCTACTAGAGGCAACACCTGAGCAGCAGGGCCAGGGGCTACTATCGCTGCACTACCAAAAAAACTTTGGTATAGTTGCTGTTTTACATATATTATATAGAAATGAATATTACATTTATATTTATTAATATTAAACGATATACTGAAATGATTTATTTACAGTCATTTTGGCAATTGACCTCCCTCAACATTTGAGCCCCACTAAATCACTAAGTATATGACTTTCTAAGTCTTTTTAGGATCCTCTACCGCTCCAGCCATCACTCTTGATACATTTATAAAGCTTTTTGACATCTAACGAATTAATTACAACCTGTGAGAGCGCCCTGGAGAATCAGAACCATCCCATACCTCTATCTCCAACCAAACTGGTTTTATACAAACTTTAAAACAGGGATTTCCAGCAGTGGTTTAATAGTTTACACATGGGAAGATTAGTTGCAGCCTATAGTCTGCAGGTACACTGTCTAATAAGGGCCATAATGACTTGTGGCTTCCTGCATTTCACTCTTTCTTTCAGTTTTCTCTCTGCATGAGTAGGTGTCAAAGCTCCTTCCCTCTTATAACTGCAAGGCCATAGCCGGAAATAGTCAGAAATAACAAACCCCGACTTATGTGCACTGGCAATTACTCATTAGAGGATTTCACACACTGTTGCCAGCAGGGCAGTTGACCTCAGACAGTAGCTTTCAGAAAAGGCCTTGAAATCGTTAACATAAAGAGACGGTAAAGGGAGAGTGAGTGAGCAATGGCACGCAGCAGGAAAGACATTTGTCACACACAACTTAAGGAGTTAGGCATATAATGATGAGGTATATATGTTCACCTATTTTGCAACAATTCATATTATAAAAAAAAAACACTGTTAATTGAAATTTAAAACTGTATCACCGATACCCTTCTTGGATCCTACGTTTGCCATCTGTCATGGAAACAAAGTCCATTAGAGTGCTTTCTGAACAATTTTGACTTGTTTCCAGCTGGTTCTGCACTCCTTTGTTTTGAAATAAAACAATGGAAGGATATACATTCATCAACAAAAATAGTAACGTCCAGAAGGAATGAAACTTCTGTATAAATATTTTAGAGACCCCATATCTATTACAAGCAGAGGCCATTCTAAAATCTTTGCATGCCATTTCTGTTCTACTGCTGCCATAAAAAGGTAAGGCTAGGACCCGGAAGAAGTAAGTAGGTGGTCGTTTTGCTGTCATAGCAATAACATCTCTCCATCAGTTTTAGATGCAAAGTAAATAGAAGCCAGCTGCCTTGACTGCTAACAATGATTTGCAGATGAACATTTTTGTCCACCCTTTAAAAATCTATTGTAACCAACACATCTAAACTACCTGATTGACACGTATGGATTATTTAGTATTCAAAATGGCACTTAAAACTTCCAAACAATCAATTCAAATCAAATGTTCCACTAATTCTACTAACCTCTTTATGCATTGCTTACAGTTAACAGCTGCACGGTTTTCCAAGATGACCATTTTGCACAAAGACAGTGAGCATTGCAATCATCTGTTCCTACAAAAGTACCCAAAAGTACATATGAGAGTCCACCTGACTGACACAAATAAAAAAGTTGCCAGCTAAAACAGAGTCTCACCGCCTTTGTGTGTTCAATAAACAGCAGTGCCATAAGGAATAAATAGGATACTATAACTTTCTTGCAAGATTAGCATCATTAGTGCACTGTAGCTTTTTTTGGGGTACGTCTGCAGTAACAATATCTGCTAGCTGTAAACTCCCAACAGCATGCAAACAACTTCCAAATGTTTAAATCAGAGCTCAGCGCGGGGACGGAATTATTACAGTTTTATGCTTAGTCTTCATAAACATCTCTGTACTCTTTACTCGGCTCATCGTTCTACAAGTTCTTTTACAGGCCAGGTTGCTCTGAACAGATTCAGTGCAGTGGCCTGTTACGTACAAGCTATTGGTCATGCTGGTTGTGTCTATAGTAGAGGGCCTGAACTGATTAATGTAGCCAACTTTAAGCAGCTTTTCAAATCCCATTTTTCATAAATGCCGCACGCAGACGCACATCCTCATTCTGAATGGGACCTTTGAAAAGGAGCAGTAAAGCACAGCGGATTCATCCTCCCTCCGCTCCCCGTGCAGCACGGCTTTGAAAGCAGGAAGAGACCCACTGAGCACATCTGCAATGAAAAAAAGCCACGGGAAAGACGAGGGCCATGCGGTACACACGCACCCACTGTGCACACCTGCACACACAATACACCACGCACATACAGGATGTATAATACATCCCTGCTGCACACCTGTAAAGGGCTGAGTTTGTCATAGCAGCTCTGCCAGAGCGAGAGAGAGAAAGAGAGACTGCTGTCATGCATTGGTGAGGAACTCTGAAGAAAATGGCTCTTTTTGAAAGCAGAAGCAACAAAGCTGATGGTAAAGCAGCACTGAATGTATTTCATACACCGTAAACTTGCAAAATTGCACTATATACAGGGTATACCGGATCATCAAATGCAGCAGTGACTGACAGTAGCTGCTGCACCACAGCTATGATGCTGTTTGGGGTAGCTACTAAAGCAAAGCTACACACCGCCCCAGAAATGACAAATTACTAGATGTTATCTAATATCACTTTAAAAACGGTAAATAAGGAAACATGCACATAGGCAAACACGCCTAAATATCTCAGACAAGACCACAATTACTACAGTCACTCTGAAATAGACAATTCAAACATCATTTGGCCAAACAATTTAATACTGCATACAAATAAACGGTTTTAAAATTATGAAAATTATAAATGATTTCTCTAAATGATTTTCTGTCTCAAAGCCAGTTGTCTTGATGCCTTTCTGTCATCTCTAAGGCAGGTGTCTCTATGCCTTGCTGTGCACTGTTAGGCTCCCGGCATGAAGCCTTTCTATCTTCTGTAAGGCAGGTGTCTCAATTCCTTGCTGTATTCTGTACGGCAGCTGTCTCAATGCCTTGCTGTCTTCCGTAAGGCAGGTGTCTCAATGCCTTGCTGTCTTCCGTAAGGCAGCTGTCTCAATGCCTTGCTGTATTCCGTAAGGCAGCTGTCTCAATGCCTTGCTGTATTCCGTAAGGCAGCTGTCTCAATGCCTTGCTGTCTTCTGTAAGGCAGCTGTCTCAATGCCTTGTTGTATTCTGTAAGGCAGCTGTCTCAAAGCCTTGCTATATTCTGTAAGGCAGCTATCTCAATGCCTTGCTGTCTTCTGTAAGGCAACTCTCTTGATGTCTTTTCGACTTCTGTAAGGCAACTGTCTCAATGCCTTGCAGTCTTCTTTAAGGCAGCTGTCTTGAAGTCTCGCTGTCTTCTTTAAGGCAGCTGCCATGAGGTCTTCCTAGCTTCTGTAAGGCAGCTGTCTCAGTGCCTTGCTGTGTTCTATAAGGCAGCTGTCTCAAAGCCTTGCTGTCTTCTGTAAGGCAGCTATCTCAAAGCCTTGCTGTATTCTGTAAGGCAGCTATCTCAAAGCCTTGCTGTATTCTGTAAGGCAGCTATCTCAATGCCTTGCTGTCTTCTTTAAGGCAGCTCTCTTGATGCCTTGCAGTCCTCTGTAAGGTAGCTGTCTTGATGTCTCGAAGTCTCGCTGTCTTCTGTAAGGCAGCTGCCATGAGGTCTACCTAGCTTCTGTAAGGCAGCTGTCTCAGTGCCTTGCTGTGTTCTGTGAGGCAGCTGTCTCAGTGCCTTGCTGTCTTCTGTAAGGCAGCTCTCTTACTGCCTTGCTGTTTTCTGTAAGGCAGCTCTCATACTGCCTTGCTGTCTTCTGTATGGCAGCTCTCTTGCTGCCTTGCTGACTGTGTTGTCATGTAAGTCACTGGCTTGGAAGGCAGCATTGTATACTGTGTGTATTTTTTTTGCAAACTGCATCAGCACAGACAAAAGGATTAATCGGAAACCTACGGCAGCAAAGGATATATCTACACTGCCTTCAAAAAATGGCGGAATGGAAGGCTCTCAGCAGGCAGTATTTTATACAAACATTAGATTCAGACATGACTGGGTGCCTTCCTGCCTCAGAATACAGTCTGAGTAGGCAGTGTTTATTATGTTTCAGACACAGCCTTTAAATCATAGCTGCCTTCAGCAATGAATGTTCCACACTTCAGTTTTCATTGGCTTTAGAACATAATCTAGGCATTAACAGCATAACAGTACAGCAGACTGGACTATAACTACTTGTGCAGGCTAGAACACCATTAAAGCACTCAATTTAGGACACAGTTAAGATGTAACACACAAACAAATATGTTGACTCACACGAAATGAATAAATAAAATAAACGCTCTCTCTCACACGCACATCCCTTGAGGGGGAGCATTTGCCGTGCTGTTTGGCTGAGGCCTGCAGAACAGTGAAGCGGCCTGTGGGTGTTTAGCACCTCTCTGATTCCAGCCCTGTTCACAGAGGGGGGATTTACTTTTAACTTTATTAAGTCCTTCAGCCAAATTTCATTTCCTCCTCTGGCTATTAGATAAACCCACTTTGCCTAACCAAGTTAGCGAAAGCTCCGCAAGAAGCACGGAAGCCTCCTGCTGTTGCAGCTCTCATCTCATTTCGCCTTCACGGCTGCACAGGCAGCGCCGTTTCGTTGGGCTAAATGTATCACTTCCACACACAAACAACCTCTACAACTGCAGGAAACACAGAAAACAAACTAGAAGGAACTGCTCGGGATGCATCTAATAACACGGCCCTTGTTCTCTGCCATTAAGCTCCTCTTTGGTTGTGTGTTTCAGGCTGATGAGGGTTTGTTTATGTTCTAATGGTCCGGGCATAGGCCGACTCTATACTGAGACAGGCGCGTGATAGTGTGATCTCATCATCTTATTAAGCAACTCACTGCATGAGCTCTTCATACACAGTGCAATCACATTACATACAGAACAGAACACTGGTCAAAACAATGACAGCTTAGAGGGAGACAAGGGAAGTGTGTGTATGAATGTCTCAAGTGTGTGTTTGTGTGCTGGCTTTGTAGATAAACCTGAAAAAACAGGGCAAGTCTACAATGTCAGGAACAATGAAAAGGCCCTGACTTTGTAAAGTGCTTCTCAAACAAGCTGATGGTTTGTTGTCTCTCAAAACTGAAAGTCCAAACACATGTCTTACCGGCTACTGAACATGCACAACAAGGCACATAACAAAATAGTATAATGCATATTTTCCTGGCGATCTGCAAATCCTTTATTTGTAAACGCACCCCTGTATATTATCCCTCCTGTTTAGCTCCAGACCTTAATGAGCTACTTATTCTTATGTTCACATTCCCCTGATCTTTTTGATTAGGTGAAGGAGGTGTGCTAGATTAGGGCTACAAAGGGAGTAGATCTGTAGGGTATCTTCGGCACCCCATTGTAAAAAATCTATTGTTCTTCTTCTCTCTATGCAAGTCGCTCTGCCAAGCCCAGTAAACAAAAAACACAAACACCGCCACCTAATTAAGACATCATGTTACCTTTCATATGATACTGAAAGATAATAGAATCAGCACAGCTCTCATTTATAAGGCAGAACAGGCATTTCTGTTGCTTTAAATGAAAGAGAATCATCACAATCATTACTATCGCAAGTGATCCGTCCCAGGACTCTTCCACTTCCCTACAAGAGCATTAAGCTCCATCAGGCTGAAATATCATCATTACCAACCTCTCCCTGAACCGCTCATACACATTTAACAGCATCTGTCAACAGAGAGGAGAGAGAGAGAGAGCGCGAGAGAGATTGTGTGAGGGCATTGTGTTAGTCTGTACCTGTGGGGGAGCCCTCCAGAACCTCTCCAGAATAGCGGGACTCTCTAAAGATAGGTCTGTTGTCATTCTGGTCAATGACGTACACATCCAGGTCAACAGGCCCCTCTACCAGTTTGCCGCTCATGTCAGTGGTGGACACCTGGAGCTGTGAGAGAAAACAACAGGGTGAAGGGTTACAGTGGGTCTGCTAGACCAAGGGGATATGGTCAGGATGAATAATGTACCTCTACTGGTCTGCTGTTGGCAGGTGTGGGAATTTGATCTGATATGTTAGGAGAGAGCCAAAGGCATACAGTGCTAGTACAGTCCTAGTATATGTATATTTTACCATTTATTTAACGGTATCTGGTTCTTCATCTGTCAACAAAACAAACAATGCTATTGATAAGAACCGCATATATAGATGCTTGGTTAATGTGAGCAAAATGGTAGTAAAGTTAGCAGTGTCAACAAGCCTTGTTGCACACAGAGACCAGAAAGTCATGAAAATGGTTGCCATAATTTAGTAAGCATACATATAACACATAAGCACAACATATATGGGATAGTCGTGGGCTGGAGGTTAGCTGTGTATGGAAGGTTGCCAGCTGATCCCCTGAACCGACAGAGCACTACTATGTTCAAGTGCCCTTGGCTCTGGGCAAGTGTGCTCACTGCCCACTGGTGTGCGTATGAATAAGCTCATACATGATGTTATTGCCAACATGCTCAGTGTACACTATTCAAAAAAATGCACAAATAGCTGCACCCAGAATGAATCAACCGACAGGAATGAAAGGCTGACAGGGCACGCATAAGCAAGATCAAGCCTTTTCGCTGTATCTGACTAACCCAACAGCCACAACTGCGGACATTCAGTAAACAGCGATGTCCTCCATGAGTCATCCTGTTAGTGCCAACACCTTTGGCAGTCGGCTGCACGGCACAGGACTACATGGCCACAGACCATTGCAATGGCTCCTATTACCACCACATCAGTGTCGCCTAAGACTGCAATTCTGTCGTGCCAGACTGTCATGGAGTGGTAGTGGGTCATCTTCAGTGACGAGTCCCGCTTGGAGGAGGCGACCAACGAATCCGTGTGTGGAGGCACTGTGGTCAGATGAACAGTTTGTTTTGTTATGCGTCACATGTCCAAAAGTACTGGTGTCACTCCATCTCCAGCCCTACCCCAAAATCTGCAGAAACTGTGAGGATATTCAAGCTCCATGATTATCACAGGAGACCATTATCTACAAATCCATGCATGTTGCATTAGCAAACATGGCGGCCCAGCATCTATATGTATCATCATATTTTTGTTCCTGTTCATTCCGGATAGGTTTTATTTTCATTCCTTCTTTTTGACAATATGTGAACTTCTTTTTTTTTTTTACAGGGAACAAAACTAAATTTTCCTCAATAAGTGAAACTTTTACAAACTTAGCTATGACTAGTTAATGCACATTGCTTTTACAACACTCATCAAAATAAACTGAGCTACAGCTGAGCAGATTTTGGTCCTATCTCTTATTATGCCAGAACATGAAGGATAATAAAGAGACATACAGAGAGAGAACTCATCAACGATACATTTACTCACAAATAATGTCAGTGTCATTTATTTCACCCCGAAATGAAAAGAACAAAATGTGAAAGTGAATGGTTCAAAGAAGGGAGTGGAGAGAGGGAAAGGGGGAGCGCACTGATACTGTGAGTGTTAACCAGGAGGCTTCCAGCTTGCTGCAAGGCTAATTGTTGCCTTTTGTTGCCCGCGCTCGGCAATTATTGTGAAGCACGAGATCAGCCACAGCCGGTGACAAGCACGAGTGTTCGTCCCTGACTGCAGCTGATCTGTTGTATGAGGCCGTCTCTGCTCGAATGAGGGGCAATAGAGTGACAGAACAAATTAGCAGCAGCGTGTGCAAGGCTGCACTTCAGCGCAGGAAGTACACAGAGAGGCACTGCTCACTTTATGCTAACTCTTAGTGCAGCATGGCATGACAGCTTTTAGCCAAGCTGGCTAAATGTGATATGAGAACCAGAGAGGTTCTCCATCAGTTAAGCCCAGAGGTTCTTCAGCATAGAGTGGTAAAAGTGATAGTCTGGTGAAACATCAAATGTTCTATATGACACACAGTTGTGCAGTAAAAGTGCTCTAACATCACGTGACCTCTCGGTAGCAATGCACGTAAAGTCTTGAGCTCGGCTTACAAGCCCACCATCTTTCATATATCCTGATAAATAACAGACTTGCTTCATTTACTGCACTCTTAATACACTGACCACATGGATACCAGTAAAAGAGACGGCCATCGCCTATTAAGAAGAAATTCAAAGATTCATCCATCTCCGGGGGGAGCTGGATGCCGCTATTGCTAACGGTATTAGGCTAGCTATAAGGAGCAACGAGCTGTGCTTGATTTAGCTGTTGAGTTAAGAAGTAGACTCCTGGGTTGCGCGAAAAGCGCGAGCTTGCAGAAAACGAATAATGCGAGTCAGACATTGAGGTCTAAACTCGAGCTACAGGTTGGCATAACTACACAGACTCATAACGCAGTGGATTCCGTTCAGGCTGCGGCATGAGAAGAAAGATGTGCGGTTGCAGAGCTAAGGAGACAAATAGATAAAACGACAAGATGAGGGGCCTTGTCACAGGTCAAGCATTCTAAAACCCTTTCAGTGATGTTGAGGTCTGCACTCTGGGGTGGCCAGGGCATTGATTTGAGAACACCAGGAGCTTCTCTGTTTGATAAATATGTTTTGATCTTATCAGTGTGTTTGGGGTCATTATCTTGTCGTAGAATTTTTTTTCCCCCAGTCAACGTTTTCCAAAGTACATTGGATGATCTATTAAAATCGAATTGATTATACTCATCAATATTTATGATTCTTATCTCACTGGATGTTGGTACACAGCCTTTAATTTGCACTGACCCTCTGCAGTGCATGATTGATTGTTGTAGACATTATGCAAAGAGTCTTTTTGTTGTATATTCTGCCTTTCGTCCCTTCTGTAGATCACTGATTCATTCATAAAACCTTAAACCATTTCTTAGATTTCTCTTCTGCTGTTCTAGTGCAAATGTTCTTTCGTGTCTATGTCCTTTTTTTAGTAATGACTTTTTGACAGCTACATGTCCTTTCAGACCATCAGTGTTGACACATAGTGGGAGAATGAACTGAAACACCTGTGCTTGTTTCATATCTGAGACAAGAGTGGAGCTTGATTTTCTGCTGTCTGACAGGTTTAAGTACTGATTACGTGATGATAGTCTACTAGGTCGAGTTAAAGTTTCCATGTTCTCTATATTCAGTATACAACAGACAAAACTAATAGTTTAGATTTACTACATTAAAAATGCAGGCCCCACAGAAAGGACCCCAGTGCAACAAATGTCAGTACACCTTTCATTACAGAGATTCAATCTTTTATTACTTGGAATGAAAGATACCAGTGTACGCAATTATTTAAAAAAGATATTCTGCCATTCTTCAGAGATGATTTTGTGAGTGGTTGGTGTAGCTCAGCAGATAACACCACATGTGGGAGAATGGGGTTCAAATCCTGGTATGGGTGACTATGCTGTGCTACACCTATAGGAGCCCTTGGGCAAGACTCCTAATACTACATTGGCCTACCTGTAATACAGTTAACCTTCTAAGTCGCTCTGGACAATAGCGTAAGGTAAATGTAAAGATTTTCCAGCTGCTGGGTTGTGTTGCTCTACCACTCTCTTTAAAAAGGCCCAAAGGTGTTCTGTGGGATTCAACTCAGGTGACATAACTGGCTAGGTCAAAGTTTTGACTTTTTTCTTGTTTAGAAACTTTTTTGTAAATTTGGCAGTGTACTTCAGATCATTGTCATGCTGGAATATGCCAAGCTTCTTGAGACTGGGAGTGATCTTGTCAGCCAGTTTTTGCATATTTTACAGGCATTCATAGTGCCATCTATAAATGTAATCTCCAACAACTTTTGCAATTATGCAACCCCAAATCACTGAACTCCCACCTGTGTACTTTACTTTTGGGACTATGCATTCACTGTGGTCGTATCTTGGTCTCACTGCTAAGGAGTAAGCAAGGGTTTTGTTCTTGAGCGCTGCCCATAAAGGTTGGCGTTATGCAATGTCCTTTGCAGTGTCTGAGCTGTCACAGAAACTCCTCCTTCCATTGATAAACCCTGAGCCAAGTGTAAAGCACTTGGCTGTCTGTTTTTAGGAGCTAGATTATGAAAGCAGTGCAATGGCTGTGGCGTCATTTTAGGCCACTGCAGCTCTGATTAGTGGTACTAGGGCTCACAATTTCACAATCAGATTTTTTTATTCCTCTAGCAGCTCTTTTCCATGGAGCCATGATGCAGACATACATATAGACACCAGCCCATAGGTCCAGAAGTGAGAAAGTTCTAGTGCTCAAAGGTCATTTTATAACCATGTTCATGCAAATAGGCTAATTGGAAACCACAGGTGTATTCACTTTTTCTGCATTGACGTTCTACTTTATGGCCTGTATTTTCAACATAGTCTTTCTAAAGTATTTGTTTTTGGTTTTTCATGAGAGGGAATACTTTACTTGTCAACTTAGAAATAATGCGATTATTGCGAGGTGATACAATTTTGAATCATTTGACATTGAAATGAAATTGCACAGGGGTGTGCTCACATCTGTTGCCTATTGTATTACAATCATTTTTATCCGGTTATGGAAAATCCTGTTTTTCCACTTTTTTTTCCCTATACTTTGTTCTTCCTTACACAAGTAGATTACCTTATATCTAATGTCATCAAAATATCTCTTTTAATCATGTTAGATAAACATGAGAAATTATTTTGCACGATAGCTAAGGGGTGTTCGGGTGATTGCTTGTGTGAATGTTAGAGTCTCTTTTAAAGGGCGACATAATAGTAGACTGGAAGGATGAAAAAATTAAAGTGGCAGTCAGATTCACAAAAGTGGACAAACTAAATACTGATAAATGTCAATACTATACAGAGTGTTGCAGGTTGCATTTGTACATTTTCTGTACTTAAGATGTCTAGTGTAAAATATTCCAAAAGGAAGTAAAATTATCAACAGGTAATACAAAGTTAGCATGCTAATCAGTTAGATTATATACATACAGGTAGCCAATTAAAAGTCAAGTGAAAGGAACACAGGCTGAAGCTCTTGGTAGGCGACCATTATAACAACTGCGGCTGCTTGCTTGCATCAAGTAACCACATTCAGCAGTAAACTAAATAAAGCACTGTATATAAATATAAGCAAAACAAGCACTGACATGGGCGCTGCTTTCCACCGCTGGAGCTAGTTGCCTGCTTCATTGCTACAGCTATACTGCAAAACAGAAGAAACAAACTTCACACACCAAACATGCCTTAGCTGACTACATTTTTGGCCATTTTCGGCTGCAAAACCATGTATAGCATAGCTCTAGTGCACTGTTTGTGTCTCTGTTCAGACAGAGACTAGGCAAGCCTCAACTTCGCTTGGGAAAGTACTGTTAAACCCAGCGTGAGGTGGAAATAGAACATCCGCAGACAGGTGCAAACAAAAACAAACACGGTGAGGAGCAAAATCCAAAACAAACCACAGTAGGTACAAGAACTTGAAGCGAACACAGAAGAAAACCAAGCAGAGATGTGTGAGAGGCAAGGAGGGAGGACAGAAAGTGAGATTGAGGATAACACACAGGCGGAAGGGGAGGATTTATTTGCTCCTCGCAGTGGCAAAGGCCCACCAGAGAGTGCAGAGTCTCTTTCTGGAAGTGGCTCTCTGTGCGCAGGACCTGTTTAAAACCCCACATCACTTATTCATTTATTCTACAGTATCAGCACTGCCTCGCCAAGCCCGCAGGAGCCGTGTGGCACAGACAAACAAACAGCCCGACTCCTCCGACTCATTCACACACACACTTGCGCGCACCGAGCGTAATACCTCAGGCCAGACGCCTTGCTGCTTACTCGACATATCTGAGCACTGAGCACTGCAGGCAGGGCACTTCAATTCCCACAATTCACTTGTAGATCCCATCAAAGCGTTCAAAGAGCCCTCCTGAGATCTTACAAGATTTCCTGTGACATTGACTTTTGATTTGTAGACTTGCCAAAAAAAAAATCGAAACAAAACAACACAAAAAAAAAAACAAGTCAGCTAGTGAGTTCCATTTGTGGAGTGAAGAAGCAAAGTCCTGCTGAGAGCCATACCGCACTAGCTGTAGCCTGGGCCTTGATGCTCATGTAGAACAGCTCACCATTCAGATTGTATTGGTACAAAATATTGATTGACTTTACTGGTTCGAGGCATACGTATCTGTTATCAATCATCCTGATCCAAACATTACAATTAAAAAACAAACACATTTCAGCAGTGGTCACTATTTCTGCCCATGTATTGGTCTACCTGCAACAAGATACACCCACTGGCCCTGTTACCTTCTGGTAACTTCTCTAGATGACCATTTTATCAGCTTTACTTACCATGTAGATGGTTCTACATTACAGAGTGTAGTAAGTGAGTCTCTCTGCATACGTTGTTACACCTCCTTTACTCTGTTCCTCAATGGTCAAACCCCCACCAGACAACCACAGAGCAGGTGTTATTTGGGTGGTGGATCATTCTCAGCACTGCAGTGACATTGATGGGGTGGTGGTGTGTTAGTGTGTTTGGTGCTGTTAGATCAGTAGATCAGACACAGCAGTGCTGCTGGAGTTTTAAACACCTCACTGGTGGTTGAAGAATGGACTGAGAATAGTCCAGAAACCTTACCTATCTAGCCATAGGCAGCGTCCTGTGGGCTGTCCTGTGACCACTGCTAAAAGACTAGAGGATGACAAACACAAACTGTGTAGCAAAAGAGCTACGGAACCAGCATGTTAGGCATGTCTAAAAGAGTGGACAGCGAGTGGAGACAGTGAGTGTTTACTGGTCACCAAACTTCCAGTCCAGCCTCGTAAATGCCTGTTTTATGTGAAATTAAGTTTTGCCTGCGGCTTTAATCTGCCACTACACATACAGACAAAGTCACCCACTCCAGACACTTCATGAACTCTCACTTTACAATATGGTCAGCCCTGAAAAAAAAGAGAATGTCAAGAACTCAAATTAGCGAGATTTCACTTCTGGCACCATGTCCGATCATCGGAGTAATGGACGATGATTCTCCCCTCCCTTTTCACCCCAGTGGGAATGACCAATTATAGCACTTGCCATTGTGCATTACCTTGAGAGCCCATCCGGAATGATCCATTACACTGAGTGGCCGGCATGGGGGAGATCCTCTACATGCCAGAACATTACCACCACTCACTATCACCATCAATAATGCACGGCACCACTCTCCCCGTCTCTCCATCTCTCAGAAGCCTGGGTTCGGCCACTCCGTCTGGCCCTGGGCAGCGCAGTCCCGGGCCTGCCGAACATGTCTAATGGCCCTAATGATACAGATGCGTCTCAACTTCCTGCGTCAGGGGTTATGCCACTAATGGCCAATACATCATCAAGCGCTTTCCACCCCGTTGTGGGCAGATGGAGAGAAGGAGAGAATTTACGAGAATTTCTCTTTTTTTCTCTGTCCTCTTCCGCCAGAGTGCTGACTCTGCATATAGTGAGCTATACGAGAACACGAGGCCAACCATGCTCACCAACAGCAAGTTCAATGTCAGAGGCAACACACACAAACTGGGCTCTGGGCTGCCTGGGTGATCTGTTTTTTTTTTATGTGGGAGCTTTCTCTAGCCAATCATAATATACCCTCACTGAGCACTGTATTAGAACACACCTGCTTGTGTCTATACTATCGTACCCATAGTATCGTACTATAGTACCCATTTGTACTTCTACAATTACAGACTGCAGTCCATCTTTTTCCCCCGTTCTTCAGTGGCCAGGACCCCCACAGGCCCACCACACAGCAGGTATCATTTGAGTGGTTAACCATTCTCAGCACTGCACTCTTTAAACACCCCAGTGTCACTGCTAGACAAAGAATAATCCACCAACCATTAATATCCAGTCAACAGCGTCCTGTAGGCAGTGTCCTGTGATGACTGATGGAGGACTAGTGGATGACTGACACAAACTTTGCAGCAACAGATTGTCTCTGACTTTACATCTACAAGGTGAACCTTGTATGTCTACATGTCTAATAGAGCGTATAGTGAGTGGATGGAGCATTCAAAAGTTTTTTTAGGGCATTTTTTAAGGGCCTGTAGCTGATAAGGGCCCTAAAAAAATAAGAAATTATTTTCCAATAATAAATTATTAACACCTCCACATTAATAGACTAACAGTTTCATTTTCTTCTCTTTTCTTGTGTAAACCGTACTTGCCAGAACAAATTGCTTGCCAGTTAAACACCATGTCCTGACTTTTTAAAGAAACAGCTTCCGAAAGCAAAAATGATAAACCTGAGAGAAAAGAAAGGACCACAATGTGTTACCTAATTTTTCACAAAGTAAGGTGGGTGTAGTCTGTTTCCATAACATTAATAACTACAATACCTTCTCCACCATTAATAACTATATCCCTTCACAGACAATTCTGAGTGTTTACATTTTGCTCCTCTTTTAGTGACAACTAATCAATGGAGGCAAACTTTGGCTGTTCCTACTGATTCAGCTGTCCCTGTCCTTGTCTGTTGCCATAGAGATTCAGGCTCAGCAGCCATGTACCCACCCCTACCCATAAACTAGCACTACTCCTAACAAATAAGAAGGTTAGCTGCAGTATGTTAAATGACATGTCATGTGGCCTAATTGCAGGGCATCTGTGATGTGGATGCCCTTCTTTATTATAATGAAAAACAGAAAAAACATATATTAAATCCCTTCCAATGATAAGAATATAATGTGGTTGTATGGCCCAGTGTGATATCTTTTCCCTGGAGGCACCCCTGGGTGGGATTTTACGCTGCACAGTCCCTTCAGTTTGACTTTGCTCTACAAGGTGAAGTGCTTTTGTGAAGTTTTATTTTCTTTGAAGAGATTCTTCAACTGACAGCATAACTACTAGCACTTGCTTGTCCCTCACATAATAACTTAACCTATAATCTATCCTGCCTCTTCTACTTTTCCTCACTTATCTTTATCTAACACACACACACACACACACACATATATATATATATATATATATACAGACTCACACCTATAAAGTGCTGAAACATGCACTCTCACTGTGCTCAGCAGATCATAATTTGGTGTCAAACTGAACTATAAACAGAGCAGATGTAGTCATTTTCGCTTTAAGAGTTCCACCACACACATAACCACAGTGATCATGCATCATTATGTTCACACCGACTCCCTAGTGGGGCTTATTGTCAGTAAAACACATACGTCTCATCGCATAATAGTTGTCAAGTTTCCGCTTACTCTCCCTGCCAGTCGTCATTTTCAGCAGACATATTTGCATATTGTATCTCCATTGTACCAACCATGTAATCATCTACATGGGATTTCCAAAGCAAGGCCTTTGCATATGCAGCGGCCTTTCAAACACTGAAGTCCCTCAAAAGCACCTTGGGCTACATTCTCATTCTAAGCCTTGCTGCTCTGTTCTGACTTTTTGCTCAGCGCTGATCTCTCTGCCTTTATGGTTCACATTCGTTTTTGTATGTGACCTGTATCTGTCATTAACGTGAAGACACCTCTGCCCTGAAAGAACCCACATGTGCATAATGTAGAATCAGTTTAACCGCTGCTGACATGCCGTCGCTGGTAATATAAGCATGTGAGCTGCAAAAAAATCGGATCCTTCTGATCTAACTCTGACTCCTACAACTCCTAATACAGCTGTAGGTTAGGTGTAGTTGTGTAACTAGGTATTTCCAACAAATCAAACATTTGAGCATGCAGTTAAAAGAAAAGCCTTTTAAATAAGAAACAGGCATGCATGATTAGGCCCTGGGAGTTGTGTGGGAGTGGCTACATGTTCACTTTTTTTAGTAAGATGCATATAGTATATTGAATAACCCTTTACAAAATACAATAATACGTTAACCTGACATAGTTATTTTCCTGAATAAAATATCTTATGACAACTTACCACACTAAATGGCATCTGTTGTCACATATTTATTGGTTCACGGAAAAGAAAAATAGGTATTGTCTTTCCATATTATTATTAATAGTATTATCTGTATCTGTTTATCATCCCACCTAAATACTATTTCATTATTACATAATTATTTAATTATTATGTTAAATTCCAAGTGGAAAACGGTCAGCTAACGTGAAAGGCAACGTTGTTTGACATGTATTTTCAAAATGGTAAGTGTACCCAAGTCTAGGTAAGGTTGTGGCAGACAAAAGGAATTATGTCAGTACTACTGAGTACCAGTTCACCTTATATCAATCAGTGCCAGATTTTGGTATAGGCTCAACAGTCAGGGCAATGGCGAGCTAAAAGTGGTCTCAAGTGTGGTTACACTTTCTACAACGTGAAGCAGACAATGCTCTCTGCTATATTTAGAATGCAAAATGAGAAACACACCCACAGCATCATCGATATCTTTAGTTATTAATTAGCTAGTCGGTTGGTTGGTTAGCATGATTTTTACTAGCATGAGTCAATGCTGAGCCACTGGCTGCATCGGAATACCTAGCCAGCATGCTATTTATGGTAAACAGTAACATTATATGAGATAGGAAACCTCATTTGTCCCCCAATTTTACCAAATTATTCTCACTGCTACGACTCCTAGCTTCAGGGAAGGATATCACATGAATTTCTTTCGGGAAACTCATGATATGCCCTGGTGACAGACTGTGACAGGCTGGGGGTTGTAGGGATGGTTTCAGGAAGGAAAAGCAGGGTAGAAAGGGATTCTATTCGGTGTGGTGCGTAAAATGTTAAAAAAATAATTATAAACGTTAATAATGCCAAAAAGGACCCTTGAAACCAAATGTAAAAAACCCTGAATCCAATCCTGCCCCTGCCACATCCGCTCGGAACGTTGTAAATTCCTTACATCTCTGTAAAGATAAATTAGACTCAGTTTAAACCATTTCAGATTTTATCCTAGTGTTCTATACCTAAATGACATACATTATAGACTAGTAATTAAATTCGTCATGGAGGTCTGTTTTCACAAACAAACTGGCCAGCCAAAAGTGCCTGTAGCAGCAGAAACACCCTTATGTATTTGTTCTGTATCTGTTCAGAATTCATAATCTGTTATGAATAATGTATTTGTTTTCTATTATATGCAACAGCCTAGGACATGTGGAAGTGACTCCAATATGAATTGAAAAGGTCATATATTTATGTTTACACAGCCCTGGAAAACCTTCATTAAAAACATTATAATGAAATTAATATGAACGGTCAATCTCTCTCTCTCTCTCTCTCTCTCTCTCTCTCTCTCTCTCTCTCTCTCTCTCTCCCTTTGTCTCTCTCCCTGCATAAGGTACAGAGTGCTTAACTGGCCTCATTCGTTATTCTCACAGTTTTCACTCCTGCCCTTTTCCTCCTCACTCTCTTGACTCCCATCTGAGGGCTGTTTACATTTGTGTCAAGTGTACTTTCTCTCATACGTGCTTTTGGAGCACGGCGGGCCTCAGGTGGGTCGCTACACAACTGTGCACTTACACTCACACAAGTGTTCAGGCCTGCAGGATTAACAAGGCCACTTGATGGTTTCACACTACACACCGCAGGTCCATAGCGATGGGTGAAGCTGCAGAGACGTAACACTTTGGCTGTCACATTCAGAGCGCGCAGGCTGAGCAGCGATGTGCCGCTGGCTTTTTAAACTACTCCTGTGTCCATCTGTTTTCTGCCCTCCACCTCCATCTACATTTTGTATGGCTGCATTTGCAGTCTGGCTGACATTGTTAATGTTAGTCACTGACTGCAGGCCATGCAGTCCTCTAGTATTCAGTTCTGTCTACCTCTGTTACTCTCTCTCTCTCTCTCTCTCTCTTTCTCTCTTTCCTCCCCCTCATTTCAGATAGGAATCAGGCTTGCTTTCTCACAGCATGCATACATTGCTCCATAATTTGGGACTGCCTCTTATCAGGCCCTGTGTTTGGTTGCTTCATTAGTCCTGCAGACGTGAGAAAGAATGAGTGCTAGAGGGAGCAAATCCAGCTGTATCAGATCAGAGATCAGAAGAGTACCTCCGACATGCTTTATGAATACAAACTCCTCGCTCTGAAGTCTGCAAGAGCCTTTACATTATTTAAAGCGATTCATTACTCAAGCATCTATTCAGGTGCTTTCTATCAGATAAGGTTCCTCATTTTCAGTATCTTTCACAAACTGTATTATCACACCAATTTCGTATCCCCAAGGTATTTGGGTTAAACGTCGACATATTTGACTCCCTTGTGGCAGGGCAAGGGTTCAACCGGGTAAAGGTGCATATTCTGCAATGTAACATTAATGTCTATCAACTGTATTCAGATTATGTATGGGCAAATACACATACTGCCCACTTTATTAGGCATCTTGTATTTACAGTCATTGTCCATTTTATTTGGTGCACTTGAAACAGTCAAGGTAGTCAAAGAATGCTGCCCACATGACAGCTGGCTGCTGGCTGGATATCTTTGGTTGGCAGGGGCTAGGGGTGGTGATGTGCGCTAAGGAAATATGCGAAAAAACAGACAGAGTGCATCTGTAATTGTAGAACTACAAAGTGCACTTAAGTGACAAGTGAAGCTGATAAATACAAGGTAGATGTACCTGATTAAGTGGGCGGTGAGCGTATATCTGCATATTTAAGTGAGCCTTTGATCAAAATGTGTTGCCCCACACCCAGTACATGCTCCTCTATATAAGCCCTGCTGGGAAGTGGCAGTTAGACATTTAAAAGCAGAAAATTAAACTGAAACCATGTTTTAGTCAAAACATCTGCGAATAAAGCATTTTCATTTCCTTTGAGGGAGTAGTTCACTCACCCTGATCGAGCTAAAAACATAGCCTACAAATATAGCTTATATACACAGTTGTATTTCATTGCTGTCCAAAGAAAAACACATATTTTTCAAAACGGTAACTTCACAGGAAAGGGCAAAACCCTTTCTTACTTTTAATGAAGGTAATGAGACTGTACTTGATACAATTCTGCAGTGTTTCTATTGGTCTATTAATCATGACATTCCCACATAATGTAAAGAACTGTATCTGAGCTCAAATTATGCAGAAAAGAATGATTTAACAGCAGTGATTTGTAACTGTTTGGAATGCATGTGTCCAAATAATTCTGTATTTGCTTGTATCCCTAATTAGGTCTACAGCTTCCAGCTATGAAACCAGTCTGTGGTAAAGAAAGTTGCAGGAAACATTAAAAAAAAGATAGAAAAATGATAAATCAGCTACTGACATAAGATTAGAGCATGCAAGTCCATGCATGTATTAAAAGACCACTGAACTACTAAGTGCATTAAATCTAGCTGAGAGTGAGTCACTTATAACACAAAGGCTAACACAAAAATAGATAAAACATGCACACCTTCTTATGGCATTATAATCAACAAGACAGCATCACTTTCAAACAGCATCATGAAGCACATTTAAATGATGGCCTGACCCAAATGTTCAAGATGGTTATACAGTGTTGGAGCTATAGACTAGATAAAGGCTAGGCTCTAAGGTGCTCGACCTCTACTCACAGCCCGTCCTGTACCATAAAACCGACAGCTATTTCTATTAGGATCAGCTTGTTAAGCAGAGAATTTGTGCGTCTCTAAAAAAGTCAAAAGTGATTTAATTCAGGGGGAAATGACTTATTAAATACAGGGACAAGGGAAGCAAGAGAACACACAGAGAGGGTAGCAGTGAAAATTACAGACACTGCACATCACTGACTGTCACAGCACAAATTAGCGCTCAGACACTTTTACAGAGTGTTTATTAGCTGCCCTGCATATGCCACAATAAACTTGGGTGTAATCTTTTCCCTCTTTCCTCTGTCTAATATGCCTCTTTGATGCTCCACCTCCACCTAATGAGGGTTCTTCCTCTTGCCTAGCTAACATGCATTACACACTTGTTTAGTTGGAATATAGAGCTTGGATTGGCTCAAAACAACTGAGTTTTGTAATGAGGTATATGTGAAATAAAGAGATCCGGATGGACATTTGCTGAGGCATTCCGAGCATGTAAAGCAGGTCATGTGGCTTTACTTATACATTCAGCAGCACTTCTAACAGAAATAAGACGGCAGGAAGGTCTAGTGTCATGTTACAACATAAACCTTTTCACGTTTCCTCATTGCACAGCCCAGTTACGCTCCTACACACATTACAAACAGTACGCCTTGTACTGGCCATTACAGCAAATGAGATCGTTTTTTTCCCTAGGTAATTGTACAGTATTAAGAAAAAAGCAGAAAACATGCATTTAACGGGGAGGCACAAAGAAACCCTCGAAAGATATTTTCACGTGGGATCCTTTCAGTTTTTCTGAGGAATACCGTATAATATAGATTTTTTCCACACCTCCAAAGTTCAGTCTCAGAGGTTGGTTGCTTTTTCTGCTTCACTTAAACACAATGAAGTCTGAGCTGCAGTTCATTGTTATAAGAATTTTATTGTAGGATCTACTTTCTTTTTCTTAGGAACAGCCTCTGGGTTCTTCTCTTACAGTGGCGCATGAACATAGAGAATGGAGCTGTGTTGATGGACAAACAGATTGTGATGAGTGCTGAGCTAAAATCAAGGTGAGGTTTACTTAACAGATGTGTAATCAAACACAGCAGCAACAGGAGCAAAGCGGGCATAACAGATATATACCTAATCCTAATATATATCTAATATGGTGCAGCAAAGGTAAATTGCTCACTGAGAAATAGCAACTAAATTAACAAAGAACAAAATAACAATGCCTCCGTAATTATGATGTCTTCCCATTGATTTGCACCTTCATTGTACAAAAGGATTTTCTTCTATATGATGAATGAATAACCTCAAGTGCATAATGGCCGTTTTGACTGGAAATGAAATAAACAAAGAATGGTCTCTGACTTAGTCATAGTGTTCATGTTTAGCAGATATTCTGATCTAGAGTAACCTTCAGTTCTAGGAATGTGCAGCATTAATATATATATATTATAATATATATTATACATACACACATATATGTGTGTGTTTTAAACCTAACATGGTGCAGCAAAGGCAAAACACTCACTCAGAAATAGCAACAAAATGACCAAAGAACAAAATAACAGCGCCTCCGTAATTACAGTGGCATGATCTCATCTTTACTAGCTGCTCCAGTAATCTCTGGTGAGTAATCCACACTGGGCACTAATAGTGCTCCTCTGCTCTCCCCTCTATTTCTCTCTTTGGGTCTTGCTTAAGGCTCCAGCCAGCAACCATTAGAAAGCTGATTCATTATGGGCTATGGGAGCACCTTTCTCTAAGGTGAGATCAGACTGTGAAGGGGGCCAGAGCTCAGTCAGGGTCTTTATGGCTCTGTTAAATAGAGGGACTGAGTTAGTGAAGAAAAAGAGGGGACATAGAGGCAGCCTTGAGTTCAGTCTACTGGAAATACGCTCATCACTGGCAGGACTTTCAACTTACTGTGCTGAGGTTTTTTCATACAGCTCGCCACAGCAGAGCTATTCAAGTCTGCCAAGTCTGCCAACTCAGTCTGTAGGTGCTATGACCTCCACTTACTCTGCTTCTCACTTAGTGAAGAGAATTCAGGCTATGATCTTCCCCAACTACTGAGGGCCTGAAAGCCCAGAAAAAGAAAAAAGGAAGAAAAGAGTTGTTCACATACCGTGTATTAACAGAGACACATTGAAGCACCAGACTATTTCTTGGGCATTGATATGAATGCACACTGCCTCACACAGCTTTGTTTTATTAGCATCTTCAGATTATTTTTATCTTTACTAATATTATTATTATTATGTCAATGGGGCTGTCACTACACATCTCACCTAAACCATCCTCACAATGGTCTTCATAGACAATCCATACCCTTACTCTCACCCTCACTCTGCACTCTATATGTAGCATATCTACACCAGCACATATAGACTGACATTGTGCTTATCTTCTATCCATATATTGTGTATTTAGAATATATACACATATATCAACATTCTCATTCCTGTATATACAACACAGCTATTTTATGTACCTCATACTCACCAAACAGCATGTTTGGAAAAGTGGACATCTGTATATATTGTAGATTCTTTTCATAACTTTATCTAACTGTTATATAAAACTGTATATTCCGATAAACTAAGCTATTCTGATGTTCAATTGTGTGCAAGCTTATCTAACTACTGCAAGGTACTACGCACCTAGGGTTTTCTACTCATCTTCCACCTGTGTAAATGTGATGTGACATTAAACGTGATTAGATTATTGTTATTATAACAGAGTTTGATGTAGAGTGTAAACACTGATTCATAATGTGCCATTCAGTGGTAGTCTGAACTGTCCACATATAGAAACTAAACCGTTGCTAACAGTTTACATACAGTCACACACATTTTACCTACAACCCTTTAGCTCTGTCTGTTTATGCTGAAGTTATAAGGAGTGTTCAGACAGGACTGTCTTCTGAACAAGTGCAAACCAAGGCAGCCAATCACAATAAAGGTAATTTACATGCATCATTCTTACAGGCACAGTAAAAAATAGCCTGTTTTCTATAAAATAAATAAAAGTAAATAAATTAAATTGTATGCTGTGGGTTTTTAGGGTAAACCAGGCAAAGACAGAAGTCTGACCATCATTAAAACAAACAAAAAAAAAACAGATAAAACTTGCCTACATACTGTGAAGGGTTACGAGAGACAGTGTATAATGAATATCTATAAAAACAGTTTACCTGTATGTGAAACAGTAGAGGCAGCTACTAATTGCTCAACATTCAGAAATGCAGAGGCAAAGGAGAACACAACTGGCCAGGATACAAAGAAGCAAAGGGGTGGTAATGTATAATTGGCCACTGTACAGAGGGCCAGAACATGAGGCATTAGTGGCTGGCCAACACTCACAGAAAATGAAAGCAGAAAGCGTCAAATCTCTGGCAAACACTCAGAGGTTCTAGGGGGAGGAAGTTTGTGATTGGCTTAAGCTCTAAGAGGCAAAACTCAGGGAAGAGGTCCAAAAATGCCCAGAAGCTGTAAGTGGAGGGAAAGGGAGAGAGGACTGTGTGTGTGTGAGAGAGAGGGAGAGTTTGTGTTCTGAATATCAGAGGGCTGTGCGGCCTTGATCTCCACAAAAGTCCATGAAAGTAATCCAAGTAGAATCAGAATACGGCAATTTGTCCCTTATTGCATTTCCTCTTCGATGAGAACATATAGAGGAAGGCTCTGAATAACAATGAAGGAAGAGGACTGGATGTGTCAGTAAAACAAATACCACAAATAGGAAGTTTCATGATGTATGAAAAAAAACAAACCTGTGGATGTGATAACAAAACTGTAATGCGACCATTCCCAATGCTATTTCAGTGCAGTAGTAATACTGCTGTAAGGATTTAATTGCATTCAGCCACAAGAGAAGGTTCTGAACTCGGAATGCTCGGTTCTGAATAACGGAATGCAAATTTGGTCCCACTTTATAGTAAAGGTTCTAAAATAACTGAGCACCTACACATTGACCATATACGCAACAGCATTATAACTACAGGTGATGCATTCACTGTCAGAGATGGATTACAGTAGTACAGCTTAGGTATATACACACCTGCATCAGTTTTTCAGTTTTAAATTGTTTATAATTATACACATGTAACAGTTGAATGAACTGCTGATTTAGGGATATTTATCCATCTGATGATCAAGTGACCATGTAACAAGTATTCCACAATAACTATGTAAATGTTCCTGTGGTGTGTAGTTGATACGTAGTTACAGTAAAATTAAAGATCATTTATGCATTAATTCTGGTCTCATAAAATACAACACATCTTTCACAATGTAGACAATCACACACCTTCAATTACAATCAGTAGATTTATCGGTGAACAGTGAAGTGATTACGCAAAAACTCAAATACCGAATATCTAAATCTCCAAAAAAAAAACAAAAAAAAACTGACAATGAATATCTGAACCCCCAAATACCTGTATCCAGCCCTTGTATAATAAAGGGCAGTCACCATAATGGTCTGTGTGCATGAAGTCCTGTGTCATGCAGCTGTCTGCCAATGGTACTGCCGCTAACTGGAAACTCTCAGAGGGCATTACTCCTATTGTGGCTGTTGGGTTAATCTACAAAAGGTGGACAATTTGTCAGTTCTTTCTCTCCGTGGTTTGTGTAGGTCTCCCAGATACTTCATTGTTAAAGATGCATGCTTTTTTCTAACTACTGTCATCAACAGTGTGATAGTATCAGCACAACAGCTATGGTGTGCAATACATCGATAAGACCATCCCGCTTCCCGTAGCCCATGCAGCCCCTCTCCAACTCTTCCAACTGCTCAAATTTATTTTTTAACACGTTTCCAAAGAATCCTTCACCTGCAAAGGATGCTACCAACAAAACAGCACAGGTCAGCAATGCATGTGTGGCTAGCATTAACCTTTAATATTGTAAAATCACACAGGCTAATTATTTTAATATATCACTTCTGCTGTGTTGGAGGCATGGTAAGAGTCAAGGTCTTTACCATAAAGCAAAACATAAAGTGGAATGGGGTTGTTTTGTTTTCACAATCAACCAGACCACAAAAGAAACTACAAACAAATGAAACTGAGACCACGTTCATTTGACATGTTCACATCTGCACAGAACACCATGAGGAAATGTGTGAATATGAAATTTGCTATTCACTATTCACTTTTAAATTGTACTGCTATAACCCTAATGTAACAATGGCTATATCATGTTGTTAGTGTGTAACAACACAGTTTTTAAAGAAGATTAATTTTGTATTTTGTTGATCAATGGACAGACAATGGCCTTAACATCGGGCTCAGACCTCAACATTACTGAATGTATTTAGGATTACTTGGATTGCGATACGCAGAAAATGGCACAACATATATGGACGTAATTGTTTTTCCTTTTGATGATATGTGCATAAAGTAAACACAGCTTTCCACAGAATCCCTGTGGGCTAATCTAATCCACAATCCCTGTTCACATCTGCTATGTGTCTGCACTCTCTCTAAATATTTCACACAGCCATCTGAAAGTAAGTTCTGGAACCCACGCAACATCACAAAGACACAAATGCTCCCTTTTAGCTTTACATGTCAGAGTGAAAAAGGGAAGGCTAAGTGAAGGATTAAAAATGGAGAAGTATGGTGTGGGTGAAACCATGGTGAAAGAAAAGATCCGCAAAAGACAGTTAAGTGCTTTAACTTACGGAGTTATATATGCTCACTCAGACTCGTGGAGAAGCTACATCAAATAGCTAATCTAATATTATAAACTAGTATGGTAGAAAGAAACTGCAAATAAACTGGAATCCCAGGGTTTACATTGTATTACACCTGTATAAGGATCAGAGGATCTTCTATATAGATATGTGTGGGTATCAACAGTGTGAAGACACAGCTTTGTTTGATCTTCAAAAGTAACACACAACATATGGATTAGAGTACAATATCTTATTGGTGGCACGTCTAAGAGTTTCTGGCCTTTTAGTAATCATGATCAGTTTGGCCTTGGAAAGCTGGAAACTAAAGCAAACCATGGCTTTAGGTAGATATAGAATTTATGAATGTAAGGGGTGGTTTAAAAGCAAACACGTTAATATTTAATCATGTTATCTGGCAGTGCAACAAAGACTGTCATATACATAAAAGAGGCTCAGAGGCTCAACAAGGCTCAGATCATTTATATTTCGACAACCAGCTACTATGAGGCTATGTCTCCTCCTTTCACTTTTGGTGTTTGTCCAAAATCACATAGCAAAACAAACTCTTCTTGCAGATGGCTCCAGACAGTGGCAGATGTTTCTTTTCCCACTGAAGAAGAGTATCAATAGATAAAAGTGGGGATCAGCACCCCTGCGTCTCCGCCTCCTTTGGTTCTGCATGCTATAGTCACAGTTAGAATCTCTGAAACGCCAAAAGCCTCTTGATTAAACACTCATTGATAATGGCAATTTAAAAGCCTCATTAATCTTCATTGTCATCATAAATATGCATGAAGTGTATTAAATTATTTAGCTTGGGCAATACTCTTATTAGCTTTTTTTTTCTTCCACAAACGCTACCCTTGATGTTATTAATTGATATGCAGGTTCTTTTTCTGGCGACGGCAAAAAGAAAAAAGAAAAAAGTGAAATTGATTTCAAACTTTTTTTTTTTATACATAAAAGATAAAGCACATCTTCTGATGTGTGTAGATATAAATAGTTCAACTTTAAAGGGAGCAAAAAAGGAGCATCAGACAAAGGCAGGAAGGCAGCAAAAGAGAAGAGAGTAGGGCCAGGAAGGGCTAGAAAAGAGAAGAAAGGGAGGGAGATAATGATACTGGGGGAGATCTTTTATGGGAGCGGCCAGATAAAAATAATCCCCCACTGAAATGTGCTGAAAGAGTCGCCTGGGCTTTGGAAGGTGTTTCGTGATGCAGGAATGGTCCTCTCCTCTCAAAAGGTATTATTCATCCGACTTTATATGGTGGCTGCGGCGGCAGAGCGGCCTCAAAAGCATGGCTCAGATCGTACCCTGTAAGCCTCCTGACAGGAGACAGCCTCTCTTACTGCCAATAACGCAACCCGCTTCAATCTGCAGAGAAACAGACTCAGCCAGGAAACCTTATGGCTAGATTGCTATCCCGTTTTTTAGAGAACACAACAGCAAAATCACCTGCTGTACATGTGTTGATATGTGGGATCTTCAAATGGGAAGAGCTATGGTTATTAAAAATGGCATGCTGTATATGAAACATCACCAAAAGCAGGAAATCAAATGCAGACAGACAGTGCAGAGCTTTAAAGACCTTACATCCTACAACTCCCTTATTTGGAGATGTTTGACGACTAAATTATGTCCTTGTTTGTACTTACTCAGTGGGAGGTCCAGTAACCGCACATCAAGATGCGCTTAAGATTCTGCGAAAAGAGGCTACAAGCACAGTAATGGCAGCAATGTGCAATTTTGTGCGCTTTCCAAAACAAATGATGTGTTTATGTCCCATGCATCTCCTGGAAAAGAACGATTACTCTGAGAACTACTTTTATTCTGATGCGTTTGACAATGTCCACCACCAATAAGCCACCTGCAGAAGTTCACTTCCAGTCATTTTCATCCCCCGGCCATAAATGTCGCTCAAAGCATCAGGAGGCAGTGCAGGCTCTGGTGCTGGGACTAAGTGCTCCAAGTATGAAGCCTCTCACGCAGAGTGCATTACGGGCCAAGCTGCCTAACAGCTGGCCCCGAGACTGAATTACTGCCCTTGATGCACATTGTGACCGCAGGAGCCCTTCCACACGAGACTAATCAAGTTATCTGAAAGCTGTGGCCAGGCATAATTCAGTCCCAGGCAGAGATGGTCTATATGCAGAGAGGACAAACAAGCTCTTACTTTATTTACTGCATCTGAAGCACAATATCAGATATAGGCCCAATCCCATTTCACCCCTTGCCCCTAACACTTAGCCCTACCCCTCCGTTTTCCATATTCACCTCTAGGGGTAGGGTTGTCCCGATTGTTGCTGAGATGGAGGGTTAGGGTAAAGTGTTAGGACTACATGGCCCTTCAAATGGGGATTTTTCAGTGGCACATTCCAAATGAAGTGTTATGAGAAAATGGTAATACCACTGTAATAGCGTTTAATGGTCATTTCATGTACTGGTGTCTCGGTCGCTCCTAGCAAAAGTTCCTGTTCCACCTTAAATGGTGGCAGTTGTGTTCTGGGTCCTGAGGTTGCTGCACCATTTAAGGTGGAGCAGGAAAATCCAATCAAGAAGCTGGCGATTGGAAAGCTAAGTTTAGCTTCATATCACCGAAGGATTCTTGGTGGAGATAATAACTAATTGTCATCTCCCTCTTTGAAGGAATATGATGCCCTAAATGTATTTAACCAGCGAGGAGCTGAACCTCCTCTACTCTCACAGCAGACCGGCAGGGTGGGCTACAGAGCACCACTAGTAGCCTGTTAACGAAGTCATGTAGTACTTTATTTGGGCTCTTTTTTATCCTGTGACTCGTTAGATTGATTGATGTGTAAAAGCTAACTTGAATGAAATGAATGAATCATGCTTGCTTTTTGTCTTTTTGCATAAATGCCACTGATGACAACTGATGACGTATCTGGTTCTTGAAGGGTCGTCCCAATTTATAGGGGGAAGTTTTCAATTATCCTTGCAACTCAGTTTCAATGTGGAGAGTTACACTTGAAAACAAGTGGTACAGGTAAAAATAGGTGTCGCGTCCGCGGATCTGCCTGACACCGCTAATCTCCCAGACTCCACTTTACAGAGTGCACTACCCGATGAAGTCACACCTACATGCCCGCAGTCAACTAATCACTCCTGCTCTAGGTCTCCTGAATACTGACTGGCTTCTTCCTGTTTATAAACCTCTCACACACCTTCAATCTTGGCAAAGTTTTGCCGACTCCTGTTGCATTTCTGAGCATTCCTATCTTTCTAGCTTTTCAATTTCTCTCTTTGTGTTGTTAGCCAGTTGTTAGCCTTGCTGGTTCTTGACTCTATTTCTGTCCTTTTGACCTCGCTTTGCTATTTCTCTCTGGTTCAGTCTGCCTTTCTGCTTGTCTCCCTGGATTTCAACAATCACCTGTCTCTACCACTCATGACCAGGTATCACCCCTTTGCTTTGCTGGCTCGTCCTTTGCTGTTGTGTAAACAGCGGTCTGCTCAGTAAAGCTCCTTTGACTTTTAGCTCTGCTAGCCTGACAATAAGACATGGGATTGGGCCTTATTTGTACAAAATAACAGAAGAGCAGCCATAACAACTCTATTAAACGTAATAATTCCAAGGCTAATTAAAACACTCTCTCTCTGTGAATTGGCATACAATTTTAGTAAACTTTTAGAAAACAGTGTGTTTTAGGACACTGTCAATATAATTTATGCCTTGTTCACTTTCTTTTCAAGCAGATGCTTATTCACTTTCATCCTCAGGAAAACGATAGCAAGCAGAAAAAACAGACAGATTTACTTGCTGAGAGTTTCCACCCCTGATTTTACCTTTTTTTTTGTCGTTTTTGACAGCTAGATTCAACAAGAGTAGCACTGCAGATCTATGGTTCGATTATGACGTATGTGTGCCTCTGAATATTTACAGCAGTATTTATTTGAAGTAAAATGGGGGTAAGGTGAAAGTTTGCCAGCTTGCTTTTGTGCAGGTTGGACCCAAATGTAGGAGAAGGTATGATATAGCTGATATGATATACAATTAAATATGGTAAAACAAAACTCCCATAATACACTAACAAATACGTAACACCAAAACAAGCACATAAACAAATGATTAAGCATCCCAAAACAACGTCTGAGTACTGTAGGGTTGGTTTCCTGGAAAAGGATTATGCATGGTAATGGACTATGTTTTCCTTTCAATGAAGAATCCCCATGTGGATGGCTGGTTAGACCAGGACTAGACTTACATCTTTTCTTTACCGTATATATTTCATGCCATTACTTTTTAACACACTTTGAGAACATTTACATAGCAAACACAGAACCTTTTTAAAACTAGTTTTACAATGTATAGGTTTGTCTACTTCCTTTTTACAACATTGCTACAACACTGTCAAAAGGTGGTGCAGTTAATATTGTCTCAACAGGTAAATCACAGCGTTTTTACAACATGACTTTTAACTTTAGCATATACGTTATACATACAGCTCTGGAAGAATTTAAGAGACCACTTCAAAATGAACAGTTTCTCTAGTTTTACAGTTACTGGGTTTATATTTGACCAAAATGAGCTGTTCTGTTTTGACTAATGACGCCTCCAGAAGCCTGTTTTTTTTAACCATGCTCACTGTGCATTTCACCCTAGCCACCACTCGCCAGTCCTTCTGTAGGTCACTTGAGGTCATCTTATGGTGGTTAAGTGACAATCGAATGAGGAGGCGCTCATCACATTCAGTAGAGAGTGCTTTGCATGCTATTGTATCTGCCAGTATAGCTAGAACTGAACCTTCTGTTCCTCACTAAGAACCTGCTGTACATGTGGAGATGCTGATTTAAGAAGAAACTGGAGTGGTCTTTTGTTCATTTTCAGAGCTGTATATGTTAACTTTCTGATAACCAGTAATTGTGGGCACCAAAACAGTAGGTTGTCACAACGTAACTGAGTTTTCTGGATACAGTTTAAATATCTTTTTGTAAATCTCAGTATTAATTGTATTAAAATTTGTTAAATGTGGCATAAATAACTTGAGTAAACATGTACAATCTACTTTTTGGTGGAAAAACTGAGTGAATAAAATGCACAAATCACACTTCTTTTGGGTTTCTGCGCTAAACACAAGTGATGTTATGTAAATATTCTTTGGCAGGTTGCTTGCAGTTCCATATTTCCAACATAGAGGGCCAAATCCAATTCCCCAAACTTGTGGTAAGCAGTACTGTTTATAAGCTTTATTAGTTGGCCCTTACCAGCCCAGCTCTTCCTATAATACACACCAGCTCGCCTGATATTTTTATTCAGCCTGAGTGTTGACTGATACTGTGATTAACACAAACAATTTAGTTTAGAAAAAAACTTCAAAACTGGTATTCACTCCATCATGCATGCACGCAGATCAGACAAATATTACGGTGTGTGCGTAGAGGCACAGGAAGTGTTATCTCTTTGATGCACAACTATAGAGGGATTCGGGGAGAAGGAGGGCAAGCAAAAATACAACGGGCGGTTTTCCTGTGTGCAGGCCAGCGTGCTGTGCTCTCCAATGCCCAGTAAATTACTGTCCAGTCAAGCAGAAAAGAGGAGTGGGATTTGGACACGAGCATCACCTGTCTCTGCCCATATCCCCAAAGCCAGGCATAAATGAAGTGGACAACTGCCTGTTTATTCTCCTCGCACCGGCACCCACCACGAGGCCAACGGGTGCTGGCTTCCTGCTTTTATTGAACTGTTTTCTGCTGAGCCCTCCACTTGCTCCTCGGATTAATCAGAAATCCTCGCGCAAACAGCCTCCTTTTTCTGCAAGAGCAGCCCGCTGGCCTCCAAACCACACACAGATAGGCAGCCACTGTAAAAGTGAACTGAACAACACTTTTTTTCTACCAGCAACAGTTGGGTGCACGTGTTGGTGCAGTTCATGCTCTACGTCCCAAAGCCTACACTCTTTTCCTGAATACTTGCATGCAGATGGAAAAGAAATGGATGACTGAATATACAGGTTAAGGTCAACAAGTAACACTTTATAGAAATGATGATTTATTAGACATCTATTAGCCATTTTAATTATTATTTATAAACCATTGAAGAATTTAGAGTTATCCATCAGTAATGAATATTTTACTCATATAAACTATTATCTGATCATAGTAGGTTCGGCTACAGCTAAGAAAGGTGGGTCCTCAGTAGGCCCATCATATGGAGTATCCTCATATGCTTTACATGATGTACAACAGAAGGCTCTACCAAGGTCACTCTTTCCTGTCTTCTGAATGGAGTGGGTGCACAAAAATTAATGGGGAAAACACTACTGATGTAATGGAAGAGCTGGCAACCAAAATGTAACATCTAAAAAAATAAACCCTTAAACAGAACTAAACAAAGAGCACACTTTGTATGTTTTCTGACCTTTTTAAGCAGTGAATAGTACTTGGTGGTTGGTCAATGGTTGCTGCTTTTCCTCTTGAACCTTCAACGGGCCAGTTGGGAGCTCAAAAACTTGCAGGCGACAGACTGTGAAGGACACTCTGGAAGTGTCCTTGAGAATTGTCCGAATGTAGGTTATAATACTCAACTGTATTCAAAGGATTCCTATGATTGTAACAACCTTGAATAATGTATCGGTCTAAAAAATGTAGCCCACCTCGACCATGGCCTAGTTTTTGGAACACAGCTAACATACCTTCCTCTCTCTCCCTATCTGTTGCCTTAATCAATGCTCAAGTAAAAGTATTGATACTTGGGTAAAATACTGACACATGTAAAAGTGTATTCATATTAAGCACCTTGAGTAAAAGCACAAAGGTACCCTTAGCACAGGAACTGAAATTGTATGGCCCAACTTTTCTCTGTTTATTTATTTTGGTCTAAAAGAAAGTACTAAAGCTTTAACGTCAGAAATGTAACCAATCATAAAGCAGTAGAGATGATGCCAGCAACAACAACAACAGAATGTCAATAAACAGAAAAATATGAATTAGTGACTAAATATGAATGGGTAAGTAAAGCATAGATTCCTTTACTCACCAATACACTTGAGTAGAGATAAACGTAATACTTGGCAGAGAGAAGGAGAGACTTCTGTACTTCTTAACTTAAGACTAAACATACATAAGTTGATGTAACTGGTTTATATGCCTCTGCTCCCTGCCTTATAATTATTAATGATATCAGCCCAGACCCATACACGTAACAGGTTCAGTGCTCTGTCACAAATGAGGGCAGAAAGTTCACTAAGAATGTTTATGTAGCTCCTTTTCTAGGGCACAGGAGGTTTCATTCAGGTTGTTTATGGACATCTCATTTACTGGTGTAAAAAAAGATCATAAATGACTTTAGAGTTTAATAGCATTCACAGACATTTATATAAACTTTCAGATTATGGAATAATCTTGCAAATAGTTTACATATATCGTATGCATCATTTGTAAATCTATTTTTGTTAAAGTCTACCAAAACATTCAGAGGTCTAACATTTTTAGTATTTTTTTTTTTTTTTTGGAATTTACAAATGACATATTGCAACCAAGGATTATTATTTTGTTTCTATCACTGCCAATAATTAAGCAGATACTCAACAATTTATTATTAATTTCTCATCAATTTATTGCTCATTAATTTATTATGATAGCTTATATGTCTTCTATAATATAATGTAAATGATTCAAGAGATTCAAGATTCAAGATTTTATTGTCATATGCACAGCATAACAAGCAGTTACATTGTACAATGAAATTCTTACTTTGCAGTTTCTCCATTCCCGACAGTCTTAAAAAATAAATATCAATATAAAAGGAGAGAGAAAAAATAAGAAGTATAATATATATACTTTTTTTACTTATTTATAAAGAAAAACACTAAGTAAAGAAAGGGAGAGTACAGCACTGTATGGATGCAAGTAAGGTACATATGCATGTGTAAAGTGCGCTGTGCAAGTACAGAAGTAAACAGTATGGTATAAAAAGTATAAAAAGTAGCAGCAGAATATGTATTGCGCTCATATTAATGGGTGCATGTCAGAGTCAGAGTTCAGCCAGTTTCAGAGCGGAAGGGGGGAGGAGGTGTTCACAAGCCTGATGACTTGTGGATAAAAACTGTCTGTCAGTCATAAAAACTGTCTGTCAGTCGTATAATGCATAATGTATAATATATAATATATATACATAATGTATAATATATAATATAATGTATAATGCATATGGCAATTAATGACGATGATCAATAACTATGATTAGTTAATTATGAAGTATGAAATCCAAGTTATTTATTATTATTATTATTATTATTATTATTATTATTATTATTATATTTTTATAATAAAGTGGAAGAACAGTAATTTGCAGTATATATAAAATCATACAGAAAACAGGAATAGCATTAAACAAATCAGAATATGTTTTGATTCTTCAAAGTAGCCACCTATTGCTTTGGTGATTTTCGATTGCTTTCCACACTCTGCTTGCCTTCTTAATGTGTCTGAGACCAGAGAGACCAGGCTCTGCAGAGGTAGGGTTGATACACAGTTCTATAGAGTGAACAGCCCTACTCCACTATTCTCTAATCCATATTCTGGCAAGATCCATTCAACTAAGTAGAGAAGGAGAAAGAGAAGTGACAGTACATCATTACTTTAAGATTTGAAGGTAGTTGAGCTGAAAAATGGCAAGAACTTTGAATGTATCTTCAAGTACAGTGGAGAAATCCATCAAATGCTATGATGAAACTGGCTCTCATTAGGACCGCCGCAGGAAAGCAAGATCAAGAGTTACCTCTCCTGCAGAGGATAGGTTCATGAGAGTTACCAGCCTCGGAAACCGCAAATTAACAGCATCTCAGACCAACGTCGACATAAATGCTTCACAAAGTTTAAGTAGCAGACATCTCAACACCAGCTGTTCAGAAGAGCTTGTGTGAAGATATTTGGTTCCACCCTCCATCTCTTACTGAGACACAGAAAAGGTGAGCAGAGGCTTCTACACGTGTGCTTTCCACCATGAAACATGCAGGAAGAGGTGTGAGGGTGAGGGTGCTTTGCTGGTAACGCTGTTGGTGATTTATTCAAAATTCAAGGCACAGTTAACCAGCATGGCTACCACAGCATTCTGCAGTGACATGCCATCCCTTCTGGTTCACACTTTGTGAGAAAAACATTTATTTTGCAACAAGACAATGACCTCAAACACACCTCCAAGTTACATAAGGGATTTCTAACCATTCTGTGTCCTCTCTCAATGACTACAGACCAGTGGCCCTCACAACCCATGTCATGAAGGTGCTGGAAAGACTAGTGCTGTCACATCTCAGACCTCAGGTTAGCTCTTTCCTGGACCCCCTGCAGTTTGTCTATCATCCGCAGATAGGTGTAGATGATGCTGTCATCTACCTAATGCAGAGGCTGCACTACCACTTGGACCAGAACAACACTTTAGTGAGCATCACTTTTTTTGACTCAAGTGCTTTCAAGACCATCCCACCTTTCATTCTGGGGGAGAAGATGGATAAAATGCAGGTGGACAAGTCCATGATCACCTGGGTCTTAGACTACCGGTCTAAAGGACCCAGCACATGCGGCTAGGATCCTGCCAATCTGATCTCCTGGTCAGGAAGTGTGCTCTCCCCTTTTCTCCTCACCCTGTACATCACACATTTCCAGTACAGGTCGCCACCTTTAGAAATTTTCTGACGACTCTGTCGTGGTCGGATGCATCAGGGATGGGCAGAATGGAGAACACAGAGACCTTGTGAACTGCTTTGTAGAGTGGAGTGCAAAGAACCATCTGCTCCTCAATGTGACCAAAATCAAGGAGATGGTGATGGACCTCAGAAGAATGACGTCCACGATCAGCCCCATTACCATCATGGGTCAGAATGTTGAGCTGGTAAACACCTAAAAATACCTGGGTGTCTCGCTCAACAACAAATTGGACTGAAAGGCCAAGTACAGGGAGGGAATGAGCAGACTCTACTTCTTGAGAAGGTTCAGGTCTTTCATTGTGTGCTGCAAAATGATGGAAAAATGACTTCTACCAGTCTGTTGTTGTGGGGGCTGTCTTCTTTGTGGGAGTTTGCTGGGGAGGCAGCATTAGCGGATGCTAAAAGCTCAACAAGCTGATCAGAAAGGTTGGCTCAGTTCTTGGCTGTCCACTGGATGATTTCAAACTGGTGGTCGAAAGGAGGTCACTTAACAAACTCACTGCTATCCTGGCCAATACCTCACACCCACTTCATGACCTTCTGGTCAGACAGCAGGGCACTTTCAGTAACAGACTCATACAGCTCCGCTGTAGCAAAGAATGGTACAGAAGATCGTTTGTACCAACAGCGATCACACTGTACAACTCCTCCTCACTGTGCCGGGACATTACTGGACACTAACTGAGCACCAGCTGGACATTACATATTACACTTCTCCATACTCATATCACTGTGCACCGCCACTTTGTCTATGCTTATAAGATTGCAAATTTATTTATAATACCTTCTGTACAGCTGTTTACAGTGTACAGCGACCCGTTACTGTCATCTGGCTTTCTGATTGGCCGGTTTTAGATGACTTGTGAATGTGGAAATACACAGCTGCGCTGTTCTATTGCATAACATTTATTCTGTATGCTTTTATTATTGTACATACGCGCTTCATGGTAATTATAATTCACGACATTATACTTTACATAGCCACTATACTTTTATTATTATTATTATTATTATTATTATTATTAATAGAAAACTTATTTTTCTTCTTCTCTTTTTTATGCACATATTCTATTATTTTATTATATACTATCTATCTATCTATCTATCTATCTATCTATCTATCTATCTATCTATCTATCTATCTATCTATCTATCTATCTATCTATCCATCCATGCATCCATCCATCCATTCATCCTTCCTTCTATCCATCCATCCATCCATCCAAGAGAGCAAAGAGTGTGGTATTAGCAGACCTAGCTTTCACATCACCTGACCCAAACCCAACTGAGGTGATTTGGGATGAGTTGGATCAAAGAGTGAATGAAAAGTAGCCAACAATGAATTCAGCAGTCATGTCACATTATTGTGACCACTACCTCTTTGTGAAAAAGACAAAAGCTGGTGATGGCAGTGTTATGGACTTGCAAATGATTTTGTGGCATTCTCGGGCCCACTTATCCATGTGGAAGGCACTCTCAACCAATTTGGGAGTAGATCCATTATTGCAGATCACATACAGTCATACATGTTGATTTCTGTGGGGTCATGTTAAGGCACTTGTTTACTATGTAAATGAATACTGTAGAATGCTGTTCATCCTAAAAAAAAACAATAGCCTTGACACTTAAACATGGTGGACACCATACTGAACACTCCTAATGGTCATTTTTCTGGTTTCACATCAAATCTCTCTTAAACATGGGAACAAATAAAGTCATAGTAACATGCAATACTGCATGCTTGTTTTATGGTGAAATTCTTTACCAGCCTGTGTCACACACATACCTTCCCCTCTGAAAAACTGAAGATAAATTCGAGATGGCGGCATTTAAGATGGCTGCCATGTTGGTAACATGGCCTATAAGATTTTCCTTTTGCTCTACAATTTGTGTCTAAAAGTAACTCACTGTCTGCCAAACTGTCTGTTTTTCATTGGCACACTATGATATGGGCTATATGGGTTTCATTACTTTAAGGACATCCTCTATATTAATAACATCTGGCCAGTGGTGGTCCTGTAGCAGTCGATGGTCAGATTAGGGGGTAGCTGGATAAAATGTGTTAAGATGCTTCCTACAATGTGCACCCAAATGTTTCTGATAAACTGTCCAGTGAGTGCAGGTGCAAGGCAGGTGTTTCTAATAATCTAACAAGTGTAAGACTATCATAGTCGCAACAGAAGTTACAGTATGGAGTTTAGAGAACTGGCACAGGGTAACACCTTAATTTTTAATCTATGAGATGAATGCCTCTGCAGCGCTGTGGGTGGTTTATGAGTGAACCCAGTCGGTCCCCTTGAGGTCCCCTTCAGGGTGTGTGTGTGTAGAGCCTAAAGTCTCCAGAGGAACACCTGAGACATGAGAGTCTGCCAAGAGAGGAAAACTCTTCAGATCTAGAGAATAGCTCTCTGGAGATGCTCCTTAAACCAGATCCTCTTTTCCTCTCCTTTTAACCTTCACCCATCTGTCTCCTCTCATCTTTTCTACCTCGCTTTCCTCCTTCTTTTCACCCCCAATGCCCTAAAGCAGACCGTGGTCATGAGGGAAATATCACTGCTCTCACATTCTGTATGCTGAGGCTGATGATCCATAGAGATTTTTAAAGGCCTTATTTGGCTCCCTTTACATTTTATAGTAAATGCTAGCAGAACATATAGTCTGGAACTGCAATTAATGTGGTGCTACTTCAAGGCCTATTAATCATCTCCTCTGGACGGTAGCTCAGCACTGTTTTACTGTTTACCATAAAAGATATGTCAAAATATTACTCTCCTTGAAATAATCTTTATCTACAGACTTAATATGACTGCCAATGGCAAATATGATTCATTAGCAAAAACAAACGTTTCAGTTTGCTTGGATTATGAAAGTTTTAACAGTGTTGAATGCCAGTAACTCAATGCATATGTATAGGACAATATTTATGTGTATTTTAAAGGATTTAGAGGGCAAAATGTATTTACAAGTGCAGGCACAGCAACAAAAATGGAATATGAATTTAAAGCTGTAGTTGCAGTTAGTAAGATAAAACTGCTGCCATTTTTCTCTCCTGTGGAACATGTTGTTTTCTACCCATTCAAAGCCAAAAAATGTCATTGTCAACAGTTTTCTGATGTCATTTTGAGTTTTTTTATGTATTTACAATGCTCTTAAACTACAAAGCCTGAAACACACTTTAAATGTCAAGGCAAATAGCTAACATTACTTTCGCAGCTGCATTAAAGATAGGACATGAACAGACCATGGTTCAAATTCGCTGTGTACCCTTTGTGTTTGCCCTTGTTCATCTCAGCTGCCTGTTTTTAGCTATATGTCATCTGGACAAATGTGCTTGTGGTGAGCGGATGCAGCTTCACAAAAAGCTCTTGCCTTTAACCACCACGGAGCTCCTGGCTGTCCTGCACTGTGGAAGCCTGGCCTGCATCCTGCTGACACATCCGATTACCCAGCAACATAATCACAGACTAATCAGACATTTATTATTCTACCTTACAAAACACTATACGCTCCTTTCTCGTGATGTCTTGCTATCTGGTGTTGATCCGAGGAGGATGGGTTCCTCTTTTGAGTCTTGGTTCCTCTCAAGGTTTATTCCTTTTAGACTGAAGTTTTTCCTCGCCTCTGTTGCCCTTGGCTTGCTCACTGGGGGCTCGGACACCAGATTCTTTGTTAAGCTGCTTTGTGACAACATCTGTCGTAAAAAGCGCTATATAAATAAATGTTGACTTGACTTCATAGTGAAGACCTGCAGTTGATTTTTTAAACATCAGTTTTGATAAATTCAGTGGATTTATCACATTTGGTATCAGCATCAGCTAACACACTTTCTTAAAATTCTGAAACTGTCTTCTTATTTGCTAGCCTCCTATTCAAATTCAAAAGAGAAGCTGGCAAAGCAAACTTCAGCTTTGGGAATGCACTGCCTTCTTAGTGCAGATTTTTGACTGTTGCTGTCAGTGGTATAGTTCTGTGTTCAGGTTTGTGCAGGAATGAATGGCAGTGCTAAAGTCACTGACTGGGACTGGCAGTATGAGTACCTTCATCAAAAACAAAGGTTTTAAGTTTGTGGGTTGTAAGTAAGTAGACCCTTAGGGCCCATGACCACTGCACCCCCAGGGTAGGTTAAAGCCCACAATCTGCTTGTTTTGTTGGTGCACGGTTTAAATGGCATAATAAGCTAATAGTGCTGTTAAAGCATAATATAAAAGGTCAGTGACAAACAGTGTTTAAAATAATGTTTATTTTTATTCCAAAACATTTAAAGGGCTATTATTTTTTTGAGCAGTGCTAATATAAACTGTATGTGTATATTGAGGACATATTGAAAGCACATTTTGCCCTGTGTCTTCTCACATTTGTTCCCAAGAGATGAAACATTGTTATTCCTTTGGTAAACATTCGTTCAGTATTTGTTTGATGCTCTTGCATCCTTCTTAATGACGTGCCTGCTTTCAGTGGTAAAGAAAGTCTCTCTGCAACATGGCTTTTATGACAAAATCACGCCTGCTTTTCAAAGATGGCAGAAAATGGTGCAAACCAGCCAGCATGAGTTTCTCAAGCTTCAATAAATTGAGCAGAATATGTAATCAGCTACATTTTTAATATCTCCTTCTACCTTTTTTTACCCTGACCTAAATGGATATACATGGAGAAAAGCTGCACACTTTTTCTTTTTATGATGCATACAATGCATAAGCTGTGCTTTTAGGGCTGTGTGGCAGTTTTGAACATAACACTGCTGCAGAATAGGCATCTGAAACTGAAAATGAGAAAACTCTCTTTTACTGTACTTTTACTTTTGTCTGTGCAGAAACCACAGGGGACAAAAATAAATAAATAAACAAACTGTTAAATGTTCAATTAAGCATGCAGGAAATTACTGGTTCTAAAAATCCAATGACACTGCACAGTACCGCAAACAAACACATACACACGCACAAAAATATGTCACTGGAAAAATTCACGGGAGGAATGTGTGAGTCCATGAAAATCACTCAGAGTGAGTATTGTTATGACAGGTCTTTGTAATGGCTTCATGTCAAGCAATTATACAGGGTTCATTTTTAATATCCAAACCTTGTCCTCTATAGCTGTGGGGTAGGGGAGTTCTGTTTTTGTCAAAATTTAGAAGTAGAGCACTCTGGTTAAACCTTAATGAATAATGCATGAGTTATTAAAATGTGAGTAATACGAACTTCTCTGTACTGTAACTGCCCACACATGTGTGTATTTCGTAATAGCAAACATAATTTGCTGCCCACAAAAATGTAGCTGCCAGTATTTCAAAGGCTAGAATAATTTTCCTAGCAAAAAAAGGGAACTGATTTAATGGTAGAAGACATAACGACAGCTGCAACTCTACCTTCAAAAACAAGTAGGCCCTGAACTATTGTACCAGATCTAAGTGCATGTCTCTTCAGGGATCTGTAATAAAGTTGTCAGGCAGAAAACATTAAGCACTGATTATTATTATTATTATTATTATTATTATTATTATTATTATTATTATTATTATTATTATTATTATTATGGTACTGGGTCATCAATTTTACATGGACGGTTTCAGGAAACAGAAGGCTTCACTGAACGTACTTGTTAAGAGATAATTTGGGCTACAAATACACATGGCCAGGAAACATTGCTTTATTTGTTGGTTGATTTTAGTACTTAACCAGCACTATTATGATCCCCTTACAACCATTAACTTAACCTTCACCTATTGTATCCAGGTGGTGTTAATCACCTCACTATATTGTCATGCATACTTAATTGTCATGTTCAATTTCTATATTACCTGAAAGCAAAAACTGCCATTTGTGGCTATAAACTATGAACTTTGCTGAGCCCAAACTTTTCCTTCGAGGCGACTTACAACCTCAAAGGGCTTTACAGACAGCTTCAGAGTATTGGCTCTGCTGCAAAAACCCTTCTCAGTTTGCACAACAAACGCCTGCTGTATATGTACACCCTGACACTTCATATCGATTTTATCTGCACGGATAATAAACTGATTTACAGGCAAAGCTCGACCCAAAGCTGTAGGGGTAATAAACTGATTTACGCTGACCTTGAATAGACATAAAGCCCTAACTGTGCTAATGTATTGCTAATGCTAATCCATCATCATTAACCCACAGAGTGAAGGCGCTCACAGCCTCCCCCAAATCCTAAATGCTCTGAGCCTTTACTACCACTTGCCATTTAGTTCTGCAAGCAGCACTATATGCACATTGTCATGTGCATAACACAAAATCAAACTTAAATCCTATTTGCTAGTATTGTTAGGAATGTAACATCAGTGACAGTTAAGCTCAGTGTACCTTATTATTAATCCTCCAATCAGAATACAAAAAACACAGAGGAAGACATAGAACACCTGGAAAAGGGAGGAACAGGTGAACAGGTATACCAGCGACCGGAGGGCGGAGACAAAGACGGGGGCAGAACCCAAACAAACAAATACACATGGGAATTACAGGGTACAGGGACATGAAGCCAGGACAGAAACAGGCAATGGGGAACACGGAGCAATGCGTGACACAGCCATTCTAGTGACAATGATACTAAGCTGGTAAGTTTAGACCTATGGTTTCCTGCCTTGTTTCAAATAGCTATAACATGTTCCAGTTCATGAGAGTGGCATTTTAAACTGAAACCTCCATATATTATTTACGTGACTCCAAACTTTTCATTATCATGAAAGAGATTTTTTTAGAAGGTCTGTAAAGCTTGTCCAAGCACATTTGTGGCCAGAGCACAAATTAATTAATGTGCCTTTGATCTGACCTATATGTTCCACCTCTCCGGCTAGCCTGTAGGAGGCGCTACATTCTGTTGATTGACTCTGACCTTCAGATGATCAAGCAGGACGCAGTAAAGCTTGGAAAACTTGCTACTCCCCTCTGCCTTTTAGCGCTCTTTAGCTTAATGGAGAGTTTCACTCTCCCATTAAATGTTTAATGGTTTCATTCTTGCTGCTTTGACTAGTGCTGTTGGAGAAGGCTGATTAGAGAGCACTACCATTAAGCGTCATTAAATGCGAACATCAGCCGGCTTTTCAGTTCCACAACATAATCTAGAAGGAGGCAGATCACTGCTGTTCCTCAAGACTGTGGAGTCGGACTACAGGTCACAAGAGCTAAAGTACACAAAAGGTTCTTGCTGCAGCAGGAGAGCAAGACTGGAAGTACCCACATATCCACAGGACATGCAAAAGGCTGCCCTGCACAGCAGGGATTATACATTTTAGTGGGGAAACTAATAGCAGTAATTAGTGCCAGGTTGACAAAAAATGAGGGGCCTAATGAGCGCTGCAGTATGATGAGACCTTAGACTTAATCTACCTTTGTGGGATGAAAATGGCATATTCATAGAGAGACCTAAAATATGAACACTTTTCCTTTCTCATGGCATGCTGGGCCTGTGACCACAGATTGTAGAGTCCAGAATGCCTTATTCATGAAAATGTTTTACCACACTAAAAAAGTCTTGATTTGATTTTGAAGTGATGAATCACCTTCTACTGCACGGAAACCAGCACCCACATGCTAGACCATCTACATTTTCAAACAGCACATACCATACCAGTTCATTTTTATATACAAACCATATCACAAAACATGCTTTAATTCATACAGATTTGCCAAAAAAGCAAAGTACTCAGCAGACTCAGTGACTAGAGCCCAAGAATACTCCTTCACTTAAGATAGCAGCATTGAAATCTTCATGGGCTGCTGGATCTAATAATTATAATAATTATACTTTATTCTTATATAGCACTTTTCAAGAACCCAAAGCTGATAAAAACAATTTTTGCCAAAGTAGTGTTCCAGTATTCATGTATTTGGCTAAATCTATCTTTTACTTAGTTGAAATAATTAATTGACCAAATGTGCAAATTTCCACTTGCAAATTATGATTTGATTTACAAATTTATATTCAAACTAAATTACCAACCATTTAATTCCTCCAGCCTGCACACTTTTGTAACATCTTTTAAACAGCCTAGATTTTTTTTTGATCAAACTCACCTGGCTTATATCTATTAAATTTGCCTCAAGCAATATGTAAAATGGCACAACCAGTGAACCCATACTCCAAACAATAGGGGGCTGCACATTATCAGAAAATGCACAGTCCCTCCTCCTCCCACTTCTTAAGGGAATACTGTAAATTCACCATAAAACACCATCGTATTACTGACTTAGCGTGTCTAGTGGTGGAAAGCAACCCCAATGCTAACTTTTGCTTTAACTTTGTTTATGTCACTTCTGTTGCTTGCTCCTGAAAGTGGATCGTTAACAAGAGCAGGCAACGTTCGTTATAGCGGCTGCTTGCCAAAAGCTTCAGCCATCATTACTTTCACTGCTCCTTTCATTGGCTGCCTGTCCTTAAATGATCTACCTGGGAATAAAACCAAACCAACATGACTGACAAGAGATTAGAAAACGCTGTCGATGTAGTGTTACTTGGACTGATTTGACTCAACGCTACAACTCACAGTGACTCACTATCATCTCTTGACATACAAAGAGGTATTGGAAGACAGGATAGGCCGGAGTTAGCATTCTAACTTTAGTAGATACATAGACGTCTTTGACATACCATCAAAAACCATTTTTTATTCACTTTCTGTTCATAATTTAATAAGTTAATTATGGATTTTTTAAAATAAGAATCTTACACATTGCACTTTTTAACCTAACACTCTAAAATTAACCCTAAAGTGTTCACATATATATTTATTTTTATTAATTGTAATAAATAAATTATAAAAATTGTATAAAATTTTTAAAATTTAAACTCTAAACTGGCCTAAACAATCATAATCTTAACCAAAGCCCTAAACCTAACCCTGGTGCTAATCCTAACCGTGGTGCTAACCCTGTACATAATCTACAGCCAAGGTTTTATTTATATGGCACCTTTTACAACAGATGTTGTCACAAAACAGCTTTACAGAGAATCCAGGTCCAAGCCCTCAGTAAGCAAGCTTAGGGTGACGATGGGAAGGAAAAACTCCCTCAGAGCAAGACACACCTTGAGAGGAACCAAGACTCAAAGAAAAACCCATCCATCTTGGGCTACAAATCTAAATGTACAAAGTAAGGGATATTGCATTTCTTTCATATTCACATAATGATTCTAACACTGACAGTCAGAAACAGACATCAAATCATGAACGTGGTGGCTATGTATGGTGGAATATAGGAATGCTGTCATATAAATAGAAATGTTGCTATGTAAACAGCCCCTGCATCTGTGATATAATGCTGTTAATTTCTCTACTGTTGGCACCAAGCTAGTGTTGATATCAGTCCATTTTAATGACAGATCCCGTTTAACAATTCCAAGCTTGTATGAGGGAAGTAACATCTGTACACTGCAGTTATAGAGTGAATCAGTAAAGATTACTGCTGGAGCCTGTTAGCCTGTTATCCTGTTAGCTAAGGATGAGCTCTCAGCCTGTTGTAGAGAAGGCAGAATACAGTTAGAAGCAATATGAAGTGTGGAACTGTTATGAAAGCTTTAGAATGGTAATATATATATGACATATGATGACATACTCTAATCAGACTGAAAATGACTATGACAGACTAGCTATTGGTCTGCTCAGTTGTTGTGTATTGGCTTTTTGTTGGAGTACTCTCCACAGCCGACTGATCCTTTAAAGGCTCTGCCATTCCTGTGGCACAATTTTTTAATGGAAATTATGTGTTCCTGCGTTTGGTTTCGAGTTTCTTTGGTTTTGATTATTTAGCTATATTTCCTGCGTTTTGTATTTATAATACAAATTATCATGTGATTATCCCAATATTATATAGAACATTTACACATTAGTGGAATACATATATCTGCTGTCCCATTGCTGCACACACTGGATTGGTTAATGACTCGCTCCTGAGCATGACATGGAAATTTGGTCACATTCCGCTAGATATTGTGGTGGGACCTGTACGGTCCAGGGGGTCACATGGGAATCCTGACCTCTAGCTTAAACAACCATATACACAACATCAAAAAACACCAGACCATTTCTAGGTTGGTTCCTGTCGGGTAAAGTCAACAACAGAATGCTTCAATTGCACTGCTGGAATGCCTTCTCCTGATCTTAATTTATGAACTCTGATAGGACATAGTGTTATAATTTCCTATTACTGATGACATTTTATATTATATTACTGATGATTTTGATTATGTAACTACAGTCAAAACAAAATATGCTCAATTGTATGTGCACTCTAGCCAGACGTGACTTTGATTACAAATATAGCAAAAAAGTATCTGCATATGTTCATTTTATGATCAGATTTGACCGTATGGGACTAATGAATAGAGGCCACTGACACATAAACAAGCTTGCAGCTTAGTCGCCACGCAGCGCCTTCAATCTGTCGGAGTTGTTTAACGCATAATATCAATCTCTGCAATTTATTCCAGTCATCCAATGCAGTACACTGACTGTAATTAACTTCAGATAAATATCACTTACAGCTCTGAGTACACACACACCAACACACAGCACACACAAGCAGCATTCAGAGCAAAGTGCCCAGGCCTGAGGATCGCAGAGGGAGAGTCGGATCGATGGAGGACAAACAGCTGTTGGATGTGGCGATTCCATTACTTCCCTGCAGTGGATCAAAACATTCCCTGCGCTAGCAGTAAGCAAACCTGGCCTGGGTGTGGATAGTAGAGTTGCCCCATTGTGATAACTTAGCTGCATCTTGCTGGAGGCCGGAAGATACCGGACGTCTGCTGGGACCGGAAACCAGAGAAAGTCACCGCATGTCATCAGCAGGCTGTTCAGCAGGCAATGAAGCAGCGTAGTCATATGGCGACTGCCGCACGCCTACGGAATTCAGTTGTACCATAAACCCAGCATCCATATGTTCCCTATCGATGGATGGATGATTTCTTTCTTCTTTTTATATCTGCCTCCATCTGATCTCTTTCACTTTGTCTCTGTCGGCCTTTCTCTGATGTGAGAGAGAGAAAGCAAGAGAGAGAGAGGGGAAAGCTGGCAGTATGAGCTACTGTAGGAGTGCAGTAATTTGCTTCGGCATAAAGAGCATGTTTCTGTCTCCCGCAGCGTTTCAGCTCTCCGATGGTCGCGGGAGAGCTGCTTCTACTCTTTTAAAATAGAACACATTTTCCCGAGCAGGAGAAAAGAGAGATCAGCATGATCTCTATTAGACAGGGCGTTCATTGCTCATGCCAATTCACTTCCTTTTACTTTTTTTAACCTAAACGCTAAGCCTTAACTTAAAGGCTGCATCTTTTTAATGCTATCAATGCAAGAAGCCCAAGGTCTTGTCAAATAAATTTGAGTTTCAACATCTTTAAATATTGTGGTACATTATACTTTTATACAAGACACAATATGTTTAGAACATTCTATGGTCATCTCAAATAAGCTGTCACTGCAGTGTTTCTGAGTTTCCCTATTACATCTCAAACCTCTCTGTGCATCGCAGTCAGTGTTTTTGAATCTATAGCATCTCTACTTTTGATTTGATTCTATTGTGAGATTATTTGTACGTGACTCACATCTGGAGTTATTAGGAAATGAAGAGGGGGTGAGATACACGTCATCTGTTTCTCATCAACTGGCCAATAGTGACTAAGAAAATTAAGGACACATCAGAGACCCCTCATTCTTCATTGAGTTGCATACAGAAGTTTACAGAACGTTAGTAGTTGCTGAAAGTGCTGCAGCAGTTTCTCATTACAGACAGAGCTGAGACTGTCTTGAATATTTTGAAACACACAGGTGTCTGGCTGGATTGTGACAAAATAGTGGTTTTAAGAAGATGTGTAAAAGTGGAGAAAATCCTCTTTGGACATTGGTGTGGTCCTTTTCTTCCTTGTCTCAGAAACAGCTTCCTGACAGCAACACATTTCTTTACACCCATAGCACTGACTGGAGTTTTAAAAGTAATAATTTTTTTTATTTAAACTCTCTCTCCTAGGAAAGATCTTAAATCTTATAAACGGATCTGTTATAACAAATCTCCTTAAAAATATCTCAATAAATATCACCTCTTGTAGAAGCGGAGAGGATCATTTTGACTAGGAAAAAAAGTGTAGTCTGTGACTCAGTACAGCATGTGTTAATCTCTTTTTCGCTTCGACAAAAGGTTCCGCTGTTTCAGCTTTTTACAGACATTTGTCTCTGTACAACTACAGTACTAACAACAACCAAAATAATATCAGCAGCAGCAGTGCCTCATCATTCTTGGAGGTGTGAGAGCTTGTGAGAGTTGTTTTGAACAGCCACACCCCTATTTTTTTCCTACTCTTGCCTCTTTTCACACTGCACCTGCATGTACTTCTCTATAAATAAAGAGGCTCTACAAAACTGCTAACAACTGGTAATTAAAACCTTTCAAACCTGAGGAACTGCAATGTAAAGAAATGCAACCCCATAAACTCCTGGCTCATTACTGAGTATAAAACTGTGGATTTAATATGGGAATGTTATTCTGGGAGTTTGAGGAAGTTTGAGGCGTTAACAGAAGGACTTTAGACAATCTCAGTTGCAGAGCACTGAAATGCTGTTTTCATAAAAGACGCTGATCATAAAAAGCTTTTGCAGTCAAACAGTGCAATGTCACTTGGATACAGCTATGTATGATCATGTTCTGGAAAGCTACTATACTGTAAACTGAATACTATCCCACTGAGGCCATCTCACATTTTCAGAGCACTGTGCCGAATGTATGCAACAGCTCACAGTACGCAAAAAAGATAATTAACATCTACATAGAATGCTAATTACTGTACGGTACCAGTACATAATCCAGTCCTAAATATTCATAAAATATCTAGTATGACTCACTGCTGAATTTAGGCTGGGACTTGCACCAATACTTCCATGTCCAGTATATTTTCTGCTTATTAAGTTTTACTGTCCACAAAAAAAAATGCAATATACAGTTTTGAGGACATCATCCTTAACAACCTTGTCCTCCTTAATTCAGACTGTTATGGATGCATTGGCTGGTGGGGTGACTATGGGCGTTGTTTTTTTTTTTTTTTAAGACGGTCCATAAGTTGTGCAGTTTATGGGGATGTTAAGGAAGGATTTTAGGGAGCGTAGGATAAGTAAGCCCATACTCACACCAGCACAACACACACTAATGTACCACCACTATTTCAGTGTTACTGCAGTGCTGACAATGATCCACCATCTTCATCTGCTCTGTGGGAGTTCTGTGGGGGTCCTGACCATCAAAAAAAATGAATAAAATGATGGGATGATAAAGTATGCAGAGAAACTGATGGACCACGGTCTGGAATTGTAGAAGTGCACCTATGTTGTGAGTGGAGCCGATAAAATGGATGAAGGGTGTAGATGCATTGAGATGGTTTGAATGTTATTGCTGATCAGTGTATACTCTTGACACAATATTATATTTTTGTGATATTGCCAACCTCTTCCTAACCTTTATTGGAAGTTAAGAAAGCTGTTTTATCCTCCAATTAGGCTCCATTTCAGAGTTTTTTTTAAAGTGACTGTATAATTAAATGAGTCTTATTTTATAGCTTGACATCTTCAGTTTTATTCTAAAGCAAAGCAAGCTAAAAATGAACAAAATACAATAACAATAACATCTTACCAGTATTCACAACATATATTTAATGGGGCAATGCCCCCCTCAATAGCTAAGAAACAGCCAAAGACGAGAAGATCTGAAGAACAAAACTGAGAAAGAAGTTCTTAGATCAGACAAGAACTTTCAACGATGGTGAGACCTCAGAGAGTTAACTGTGAGCCGTTTCAGTGGTACAGACGTCTGACAGTAGACAAGAATAAACGGTGCACCAGTTCTGGAGCCTGAGGCACCTGAGCATAACTGCTGCACCATTTACAGCAGTATTTGAGGATTCGAACAAGTAGCTGGTGAAAAGTATGGCGAAAGGTATTAGAAGGGTGGACGAGCTTGTCCCATTGGCTAACATCTATGATAGCAACTGGCTCACACTGCAGCTGTAATCGTAGTGACAGTTTGCTAACCCACAATCCAACTAACATAAAAAGCAACGTTTCTACATGCTGATGCTTTTTACTATGGTCAACATGAATGCCCACATGTCACATTTCCACTGGCAACTTTTCAGGACACCTGGGATACAGGATGTTTCACCAACCGGTATCTGATAAACCTTGGGAATTCTCTCTACATGGGACACACACACATACGGGAATGCACTTCCTGAGTATTTGCGTTTTTGGAAGGAAGCTTTTGGAGGAGTTCCAGTCTTTTGAAGCTTCAATCCAACAGTTCATTACCTGGCTGCAATAATCCAGTGCTGGTGCTCACTAACACTGCTGTGTCAATATAATGGTTAACACTGAAAAACACAAAGTTATAGCACAATACATCTCACATAGCGCTAACTGGAAATGAGTGTTTGTGTAATCTACATCTACATCACAAATAAGATCTCTTTAAATGAATGGTTGTAAAATGCAATTAAAATTACCATACATTTTTGGCAAAATATAACAAAAATATGGTATCATTTAGTATTACAAAAATATTCAGATAAGCTAAAGTGACATGCTGATAAACATAGAAAACAGTCATTTAAAACCAGTACAAAAAAAACTTTTTAAATTGTAATTTTAAGTGCATACATGAATGAGTTCCAAATATTGTGTAATAATATTTAATTCCAGAAGTAATAACTTAAAAAGTATTAAAAAAAAGTATATTCTGTAGTATGCTGGTAGTCAGCGTGGGCACTTTCTTCTTTCACTCATAGTGAGAACGCTGGCCTCTGCATTTTGCATAATTAAAGCATGTGCAAAAAAATAAAAGCGGGTCAAGAATGAAGTCTTGGGCCACACCACAGGTCAAAGGCCTGCTCTGAAAAACAGCATTTTCTCTTTCAACAAAGTATTTCCTTGCTTACTAGTATGTACCAAACCATTTTGGGACAGTCCCTGGGGAGAGTCTAACCTAGTTCTCAAGGGTACCTACAAAAAAAAAAGAAAAGCTGTTAAAAGCACTTTGATCAAGCATTGGTAGAACAGATATGTCACCTGTATTCCAATCTGTATTTAAGCATATGCCATTAATAACAACAATTTGAGAATTCTCAGTTCCATGATTAGACCAGAATCCTGACTAAAATTTGTCTGGTCATTACGACTAGGTAATTACTGGATGCTCGTTTTATACTGAAGGGTGCCTGAATCAGCATTTTCTTTTTTCTTTTTCCCCCTTTTCTTTTGTGTGTGTTTTGAATGTTTTACTTTCCTAGTCTTAAATTGTCCCTAATTGGAACTGGAATGATTTGCATGAGTATTTTTAGACTGTGTATATATTTACAAATGCCAATGAGGGTTATCAGATAAAACAATATCTTGTTTTCAGGTAGGCTCTCCCTTCTGAGGAGACCCCATTTGGACTGGGGCTCTTCCTGAATCCACCCACTTACATTACATATATTCCCTGTGTTCTGAGTGTGTGCTAATGTTTTGACGCACACTTTGTCCTTCTGGTTTTGAACTATGGTGTTGCCTCTGATGTTGTCTGCCTCTGATTTGGCTCTTGCCCTGAGATGGTCAAGGTCATTTGAACCTACATGCCTTTGACGTTAAACCTGTCTTTTGCATTGTGTTTTTTTAAATACAGATCAAAATAGGTTTATAAATCATTGTCTTTATTTCACATACTGCCCCAACATTCTTCTTAACAAGATTTGCATTATTATCAGGTTCCAATAATAGTGGCAATAAACTTTCAAATTTGAGTAGAAGAGGATACGTAAGGAAAGTAATTGATAGGTCTTTTTTCTTCAGACAAACAAAGAAAGCATTGTTCTGGTTGCTTCAAGCAAAACGCTTTAAATACGTAAATTCATAATTGTGTAATTAAATATGTTTATAATTACATTGGAACAGTAAAGTAAAATGGCAACACAATGACAATAACTCTCGACTTCTAAGGGTGAATTCACTGACATGAAATGAAGCTAAACTGCAGTAAACCACCATGGGATACATGCTCTACAGAATCAGTCAAACAAAGCAATCCTGCAGGAGGAACTTTCAGAGGTGAATTAAGCAGGCGTGACATAGAGGCCTGTCTTTAGACTAGTCCAATGATAGAGCTTTTATCCTCATGGCCCAGTGTCCAGCAGCACTCCGGCCATGAATAGCACAGTAAAGAGCATAATTACACAGTCACCAGCAAGAGAAAATGCTTCAAATATGTCAATTGCATGGTTAGTTAGACCTTCAGTGGAAATGTTACGCCTTTTAACGACAGGAAATGTCCCTGTGAGGATCAGTATGTATGTGTGTGTGTGTGTGTGTGTGTGTGTGTGAGTGCACTACTGTATAAGTGGGAAATGTGTTAATTCAAACATCGCTTTTAGACGGCTCTAATGTGAAAATAAATAAGTGTAAATTATTCTGATGATGCAGCTGCTCAGTTTTGGCTGTGTCTGTGTGACCTCAGCGCTGTGCATTTCACACACATCTGTGTTTGTACCCACGTCTTCATTTAAATTCCTTACAGCCACTATGCTCTTTATCTCAGTTATGGCTGACAACAGAAAACATCAGTTAATGTCCAGCTGTAGAAGCACTGCTGTATCACCCACACAGAACAGATGAGGACTCTTTGTCCTCATCATCCTAGAAGGAACTTTCATGCACAGGAGAAACAGCTGTGCATGTTCAGTATAGATGAATATGTATATATATATATATATATATATATATATATATATATATATATATATATATATATATATATATATATATATATATATATATATTATATCTGAGCTACATTTATATTACTTAGATTTGAAGGTTTCATAGACTAGTCTACTACGCATTAAGCTCGATGTTGACTGATCATTGATCATGAAACTCTGACACTAGCTAATGGACTCCTGAAAGAGGACAAGAGGTATGGAGCCTGGTGATTTGGGGTTCGTATCTTGGTTTCCTGAAGGTTTAGTAATGGGCTTACTGGAAAGGGCAAGTCATGCTCTGCTGACCCTATGGAGTTTGGCTTCGTTCTAACATTTCTCCGCAGATATACAGTGCTTCAAAGATCAGATATTGAGCGTCCTTATCTCCAGGTTCCCGTAAGACTAAAATAAAATGCCATGGGTCACTTAAGAGGGGGCATATTGGACCTTATACCTGTAAAGTTTGAAGTGGGGTGCTCTTTTTTTCACATAGTTATGGTTCACTACATTCCTCTGGCTCTCCTGTGCACTAGTGTCTTGGCAAGGTCATCAAGAGTTCAGCTAGGTCGCATATACATTTTTGAGATTTTAGGCTATGTATCTCAGGTGCCCTTAAGGCTAGTAATGTGGTCCAGGGCATGTTGGAAAGGGCTCGACTGACTTGTGGTGTGGCTCTACTGACACACATATTTTTAAAGTTAGATTTAGTCACTTGTTACAAAGTATTTTCCCCTCTGCCATGGCTTTATTCCTGACATCAACAGTGATTAGTCAACATTGACTCAACTTTAATACCAAATCTATTGACTTAAAAAAAAAAATTCTGTTGCTAAGAAAATACATGCATACATCAGTGTAAAAGCCAGAGACCACATTTATTTATTTTCTAGTCAAAAGGGCCATGAAGTACATACCATTAATTTTTCAGGAGATATTTTAAAAAAAATGCAGACATTTAAAAAAATGATTAAAGTAATATTGGTATCCCTAACAGCCATGTCAAATCTGGTAGACCAGCAAAACTGTTATCACAAGATAAAAAGTTTTCATTTTCGAGATGAGAGGAGAAAATTAAGCTTCAGCCTCTAAAAAGACCTCAGATCTAAAAATCCACAGCTGCATTTGTTCATTCATTCACTGTCAGAAGACAACTCAGTGTTATTCAAGCACTTTAACCTCCTGAGCCCCTGCGTCCTCATATGAGGACATTCTATTTCTGCTTCTCTGCACCATGATACTTTTTAAAACGTTGACCTTTTAGCCTCATATGAGGACATTGTTTTTTGCCAAAACAACTTCTGTACAAAGACAACGCTTAGTTTTGTACTTGTTAGGTCCTACTAATCACAAACAGCTAGGAGAGAATTAAAACTGCACACCAAGCAAGTCCGGGTCACAGGAGGTTAATTTGCTGGTGTTCTGAGAACAATGAACTGACCACAACAGCCTTAAATTTGGTTGAGATAACTTGAATTGTGACAAGCAGAGAATCCTAAATATCCAAAATAGCCCTAAAACTTATGAAAGCAAGTCTCCTGGAAGTAGTGAAAGCCATAGTATAGAACAAGTTAGGATTCTAAAATGTTTAACATGAAAGTGAAATCTTAGACAGTTGTGCCACCAGCATTAGAAACCTGTCTTACTATAATATAGCTGTATGAACCGAAATGGTAAATGAACACAAATCCCTAAATTATAAAAAGGATGAGAATGCCATGCTATAACACCATTAGCTGAGAACTGGCACTGCATACATGCTTAGATTCCTTATTTCAAACTGATACTTGATTTTACTTGACACAATCTTTGTACTTTAGAATAGTAGTTTATTTCACTGCATCTGTATCACAATAGAAAATCACTTCTTCATGATGCTTTATAGTGATTATTTTTTGTTTGTTTGTTTAAGGCGCTATAGAAGTGTAACCTATTAGTATTATTATTATTTATTAATAATGCAAGTAGACCTAGTCAAGCTTAATATATTTTATAGACTGTTATGTATCTGCATCATACAAACGTACATTAGAGGAATCTTTTTCAGACCAACACACTCATTTTCATCTCACACGCAGTGCCTCACAGTGTGACATGTGCCGGAATGAACAGCAGCGCGTATGGACACTTCAGAGGCATGCTGTTTCTCATAGTGTGTGTTTGTGATGCTCGCAGTGGTGGGACACGGTAACCGTGACGATGGCTGGGAGAATGGCCCGGGCTGGATCTGTTACACCTGCGCCATGCTGCCCATCATTACCGCCGCTGCGAGATGAGGTGGAATTAGCTCAACAGTAATTATTCCTGATGTGCCATAGCAGGATCAGGCAGAAAATGTGGTAATTCCTGCCACCATGGAATTAGGTGGAGTGTGTCAGCACAGAGGTGTTATTGTATGCACATGTGTGAAAGAGAGAGAGTGTGATTGTAGTTAGTTGGGAGAGGGGGGTGCGTGTCAGGTGGCCAAGAAGAGAGTAAACCCATCTGTGTAATTACAAAAAAGGGAGATAGAGAGAGAGTGAGAAAGAGACATGGGGTAATGAGAGAGTAAGTGAGAGAATGAGAGAGATAAAAATAGGAGAGAAAGAGCAGTGCATAACCATATGCAATTAGAAAAAAAGAGAGAGTGATATATATATAAATATCACTGTATCTTTTTGTCTACAAAAAGCAAATAAGACAAAACAAAAAAAGCAAATAAGACAAAACAAAACAAAACAAAGCAGCAACCTGAGATACAAGTTGGAACAGGGATACAAAAACAACAGACACAAACACCAAGCCTACTATGGACGCAGTGGTGGGTGATGGGTACATTGCACAGATGGAGAAACTGCGGGCCACTATTCAGGCTGGAAAAACTTCAGGGCTTCCTCCTCTTATGGCCCTACCTTCCTGGCCTGTGGCTGAAGGCCCGCCTGCCTCCGTAGACGTCGCAGGAGGCCCGTCTGCCTCAGAGGGCTATTCAGCTCTCTGTGCTGCTCCAGGGTCAGCTCCCCTGTTTCCTCACCAGCTCACTAACCTGGCAGCCTGTGAATCTCCAGTTCTGCCCAGGGTTCCCAAGTCTCCAGTCCTACCCGTCTCTGTGTGCCCTGATGTTTGCTGCTGCCAATTTAGCCAGCATGCATGCCCCTGCAGCAGCCCAGGACGTGGCTGTTGTAGCTGCTGCGGTCCAGGGTATGTCGGTTACTCCACCAGTTGTCCAAGCAGCCCGACTTCCAGACGTCAGCCTCCCTGCCCAGCCGCCCTCGTAGTTCCCTGCCCGGCCGCCCTCACACCTCTCCCAGTTCCAGTCGGCATTCCAGTTTTCTGTCTGGCCTTATTCTTGTTCCGTGTTTTCCCTCATGTCTAACCCCTCTCCTGTTCCAGGTTTTGTGTTTGTCCCAGTAACCATCTATGTCTCCGTTCCTGTCACTGTTAATGCTCATGTTCCCGTTATCAATAGTGTTGTCTGTACCTGTTCCAGTCAATGTCTCTGTCACTGTCCCAGCTATGATTTTGGTTCCTGTTCTCATATCAGTACTACAGCCCTTTGTCCGGTCTCCAGTCCGTTCTCAAGTTCAGTCTCCTGTCCGTTTCTGCGCATCAGAGGGGGGTTTATGTCACATCCTGTCTCGTCTTGCCCGGTTGTCGGTTTTCTTCTGTTTGTTTTGGTTTTTTGCTCCTCCTGTCTCGGCCCTCTTGTCAGGCCCCTCACCTGTCCTTAGTTTGTAGCTCCGCCCCTTCCCAGGTGTTCCTTGTTAGTCCTTGTTCGTTTATACTCCCTGTTGTGGCCTTTGTTCTTGCTTAGTAGTTGTCCCCTTGTCTGTTGTTTTTGTATCCCTGTTCCAAGTTGTGGCCCAGTTTGCTGCTTTGTTTGGTTTTGTTTTGTCTCATTTGCTCCTTGTTTTGTCTCTCTCTCTCTCTCTCTCTCTCTCTCTCTCTCTCTCTCTCTCTCTCTCTCTCTCTCTCTCTATATATATATATATATATATATATATATATATATACACACACACACACACACATATACATATATACATATACATAGGGCGATCTGGGGGAGATATAGAAGGAAAGAGAAAGTAGGAGAGAGAAAAAGAGAGTGAGAGAAAGAGTAAGAGAAAGAAAGAGGAAGAGAAAGAGTAGCACATAAAAACATGCAGTTACACAAAATGAAAGAGAAAGAGGGAGTGAGAGACAGAGTAGCAGAAAATGAAAGAGAACAAGAGAGAGTCATAGAGAGAGAGAAGAGAGAGAGACAGAGAGAGAGAGTTAGAGACAGAAAGAAAGAAGTGCATCAAAATAACAGAGGGGGGAATGTAAACGCAGTATGGTCAGCCTCACTTGTTCATTGTGATGTGAGTGTGTGCAGTGGTGGGCTGAAATGTCAGTGGGCTTTGATGCATGAGTGTTTGACGCTTGCGTCTGAGATTGTAGGGCTGTGTGTGTGGACGACAAAGAGAGAGATGTAAATGTCAAGTGGTCCGCTGAGCGAGGGGCTTTGATCCCACCTGAGCTCCTAAAACCACAGAGGCATGGGCAACCAGTTGGCCCCTGGATGCACAGACACTCACACACAGCGGGATTTCTGACCTCAAGATGATCTGATTCAGGAATGATTAATAGATTTAATGATACAAAGAAGTCTCAGACTGAATGAATTTTAAAACTACACTGAATATACAAATGTGACCAAATACATGAAGGTTACATTCACATTACAAGCCTCATCGCTCATTTTTTGATCTTATGTTTTCAGTTTACAGAACTTGAAGTAGCCAGTTCAAACTGCAAAAATCTGTGTTTTAATCCATGTCAATTTATTATGTAAAGTTTAAATATCCCTTCCAAATTCTAAGGCAGCCCTGTAAAAAGCTTTTTGAAGTTAAAATCACAAAAAAATTGAGTAACCAGATCTGTTTTTAGCATGACCTGACCCGAACCTGTTTTTAGCATGACCTGACCTTAACTTGTTTTTAGCATGACCTGACCTGAACTTGTTTTTAGCATGACCTGACCTGAACTGACCTAAAATGCGCACCTCCTTATCAATAAGTACATGGTAAAGACACACATGCATCATAAACATCACTAACTAGAGCAACATAACTATCTTTGCAAACGAAACAGCTCCTTACAGCTCTCAATTGTTCCATTACCAGATGAAGGCAGGAAAAGGGTCAAAGCATTTACTTGCACTCACTTCAGGTTATTTGCTGCTGCACGGATCACAGAAAAACAATCACACAAGCATTAAAACCAAACATACGTGAATCATCCAGCACCACATACAAAGGAGGCTCAGATCTGATCTGATAAGGTAAACATTAAGGCAGAAAATCAAACTTGTGTCACTTCAGGCTGGTAATGTGAACGCACTCTTAAACCTTTTCAGTTTCTTGGGTTCAAACAAAGCCCAGTGACAGCAGGAATCACATGCCAGGCTAATGCATCCGAGAAGCACACTTGTCAAGTTTTACGTCTTCTTGTCTTTTTGGCTGGTTGGCAGAGTGTTGAGTGTTTTTGTACTGTGTGAGTACATAAGTCATAGGCTTTGACTTATGTACTCACACAGTACAAAAACACTCAGCCTGACTGACATGCTGAGTAAAACGCAGCCTATACAGACTACTCTGTTCATTTTCAATAAAGCTGTTTCATTCAAAGTAGCACACTGCCCGTCCGAACCGAAGTGACCAAACTGCTGAGAACAGCTGGAATCTGAGCCACGCTCTGCTAACTTGTTCCACACTGTGTATTAAAACTAAAGCCAGGTGATGTACACGCTAGGATGATTAAACAGGGAATTAAATCAACTATCAACAAATTAAAAAATCAACATAAGACAGTAAGGGGATTCACAAAAGAGTCTTAAGAAATAAAACCTTTTTAAATGTGTTTTTTCTGAACTTCATCTTTAAAAAAATACATTAACAAATGTCATTTATCAAATAACTTAATAACATGATACATTTAGGAACACATGGACATGTTTTCTTAAGCTCTATTCGAGTGGGGTTAGTTTTACCAAAAGAGGTCTGTAAATGTAATAAAATGGGTAGTTTGACTGAACAATGTGTTCGGAACAAAGGTCCTATAATTTAACAGATTCCAACAAACAGCCTAGATCGAAACATCTATACACGGGCATGTACATCAGCATTATGCAACAGGTGCTGCACTTCACAACACAAACAACACACTGCACAGCTAACTGGCACCATTAGGCTGGTAAAGTGAAAATTTTACCTCCCAAGGCCACCCAAAAAAGACAGAAAAGGGTATCTCATTTTCATTCCACTTGTAACCCTGTCATCACTAAAAATCACCAAGTCTTCAGGTCACAAAAAGAACAGAAAGGGAGACACCATTTTTTATTAGGTAAAATGATGATTATAATAACTGTTGCACCATTTAAGATGGAAGGAGAAAATTCACCAGCTACTTGTTTGAATGTTCTCCTTCCATCTTAAATGGTGCAACAGTTATTACAATGCTTCAGGTCCCAGAAGGCAACTGCTTAAGATGGAACAAGAAAATTCTAACAAAAGACATTACTGAGCTGTGGATTCAAGCAGGACTGCTATCATAGGAGGTACTATATTCTTGGCAATTTATAGAAGGTATATTCGCTCTGTAATTATTACTTAGAAGAACTGTAAACTATAGACATGGCAGATTTATACTTTATTAAAATCATTAAAGTCATCAGCAATCGCCTAGATTACACCAAACCACCCACTAATCCCCCTAAAAATTTGGCTTTAGCCTTACAGCAGCCTCACACTTGTCCTAGTCTTTAAGAGTTGTCAACCATCTAAATTTATCTAAGGTTAACAGTCTAGTTTTTGGAATTGAGGTCTACTTGTTTTAGTTCTAAAGTTTAAAAGCCTTTTTGTGACATTCATTCATTCAAATACTATAAGATTTCTACATAAGGGGAGTATTTGGCAGCTGTGCTCTAGCCTTGTTTTAGATGGAATTTTGTGGGCTTTGGAGAGAGAAGTCCATGAACACAATACTGAGCCTCCTACCGCCACTGTATACTTCAGTCACAATACTAACCATCAGAAAATTCAGTCTCATATTGCCTGACAGACATTTTAGACAATGAGCTGCAAGCAATAACTAAAAGATCTTCACCTCTCACTGTAACATTACAAACAATGGCCCCACTGAGATATTAGGATCTGTACAAGGTCACCTGCAAACTTACTACAGTGATCTGTTATTGAGCTTATACCAGGAGATGTCTGATGTTACTATCAGTGCTAAGCCTGAGTATAGTAATAAGGATGGTATCACCCAATACCTAATACCAGCACTGGTACCAATGCATCCCTTATTCACACTGACAAACACTTATACCCGTCAGTCTCTCAAACAAACATCTCCTATAGCAAAATCCAAATGTGCTGAATGGGTTATGAGAGACAGAAATCTAAAGAAGCTCTCTATCACTACAGAATTATTATTATTTTCTTTTTTTTAATGGCAAGCCATGGGTGAAAGGCATATCCAGCTTGCTAAAAAGACCCCCCTGTGCACTTTTTATCAGAACACACCAGTGAGGCATAGCAAAAGTGTAAAGAGTGGCCAACTTTCTTACTGATGGTCTTTCTCCAAAGACCCAGAAATACCAAAATAAGAAGTTCTTCCTCAGTTCATCTCTCCAGGGAATAGAAGACCAAGCACCAGCTTCGCCTTATCTGACAAATAGCAAGGGGCAGCAAGAGATAGAGAGCAAGATCCGAGGTCCAGAATCAAAGAAACAGCTCGATCAGTGGAGCAGTGGAATCAAAGGCCACACATTGTCTTTCTTGTTATCTGGAGTAGCCATAGGGCGATCCTTTCATATGGCAAGGTGTTGCATGTTGGAAAAGTCTCTGGTTTTCAAGCTGAAAGGTTCTTCTTCTAACAGCCAGTGCACAGCCGATCATAACAATAAACAATAATGTTCTTTTTCTGTCAGTGGAATTGCTTGAATGAAAAAGTGCTGAATGCACACACAATCATACACACACCCCACGCTAGGGATCTGCCTATCTTGGCTCACTCAGAATAGTTGAAAAGCTATCCACTTCATCATCTTAGAAGGAATTTTCTGGCACTGAAACAGGCACAATTCTTTATCAACAAGTTATGTATAATGGTACTGCTTTGAAAAAAATTCTGCATTTATGCTACAACCTTGAACTGCCTAGTCATCATCAATCTCCAGTAAAGAAGCTAAGGCATGTTGCCCAGACAATCCTGAGCAGACACTTGGTAAGACACTTGCACGGTAAAATGATCACATTATCTTTGTGTCATTGACATGTCAAACATTTACAGGCTACCCCAGATCATTACAGCACACATCAGCCAAAGCTGAAGCAGTACTTACATGGTAGAAGGGTATGGCTTCTCGGTCCAGGGCTCGGCTCACTGCCACCTCGCCCGTAATTTTGTTGATGCTGAACACACCCTTTGGGTCCTGATCTGCCCCCTTCCCCGTCAGCCTGAAGATATGGTCCTCTTTCATATCAGACGAGATCACCTGCACCATTACAGATATGACATTTAACATATACACATTAACCCAAAACACATAAGCAATAGTTTCTTCAAAGTACCTAACAAGCAATGGAAGCTTATACACCACCAAACTGCATGACTTACATTCCTCAAACTATTGTAAACTATAATATACATGTACTAGCCATGATTTCTAATACTGATTGTATGGTTGTACATTTTATTGAAAATGACCTAAGAATGCAAACATTAGACAACATTAATCAATACAGGACCATAAAAAGTCATATTCAGTTTGTATTAGGCGCGCTAAATTTGACTTCAAGCTTCAGTGCGAAACTAAATAAGCAAATGGCTTTTTCTGATCTTCTGTTGAACTAACACTAATCACATATGTAACACTGGCATAAATAAGTATTAGGCCACAAATGGTGGACTAGGTTGATCACACATAATAGAAAAAACACACGTTACATTGTATGTTTAAAGCTATTGCAACGTTATGGATTTAAAGAAAACAGTTCAGGGCTGTGCGTCTTCATGCAGGATGCAGGGTGACATTTTATTTCGGTAGATTAAACGTGATCTGCAGTACTCACATGTGACTGGCCAAGTTCAAAGGGTTCCATCAGGGTGCAGCAGGTTAGGAGAAAAGAAAAAAAATGAAGCATGTTAATCACACACATGCTTCCACACGCATGCAGCAAACTCTATATACAGCACAATGTCAGCCTTGATTTTAGAGTACCTTTTGTCTTTCGGGCTTGCTGAACAGAGCTTGCCCTTGATGGCTAAAACATGCACCGAGAGAGTTCAGTTCAAGTTGTAGCTGTTACTATTAGCCTCATTACTATTTTATTGCTTTTAGTCTTCATGCTTTGATGTTTCTCTTGTTTGAAGATGATTGTTAGAGAAAAACATTTGTAACAGAGTCATCTTTCAAATTAGATTCAAAAGAAATGTCCAACGTTTTGGCAAGTGAAAGCTCTTGCATTTCATTAGGCTAATTCAATTTTGATGAAGGACTGCAGACTCGAGAACAGTATGTAAATCACACTAATGAATGTATCAGCGCTTACGTAATGAGCTAAAAGACTGTCAGTACACTTTTGTTTATTTGCCACTGCACATGCACTTACACATGCACGTTCCACGCACCCACACATTCACACCAGCACACACACACACGCTCACACATACACACACACACCTTCAGGTGGACCTGAAATGTAATGAAATCTAAACCAGTGGTGGACTGTGACCAGGCCTGCAGAGGAGGTTAGCAGTATTAACAGTGATTCCCAGGTAAATTCTATGGTTGTTCTACATTAAATATGGACATTTCAAACTCGTGACAAGCATATTAACATATACTCATCATCAAAAAATAGTCATCAACTAGGAATCAACAGACAGAAATAAGTCTTGGTGGGCAGGTTTGACATCCGCATGATTCAAGTTTCACGCTCACCCAGGCATGTGGCGTACGCAAGGACTGACCCGACAGCCACAATTGCGGACATTCTGTCAGCAGTGCCCTCCAAGTCATCCTGTTTGTGCCAGCCCATTGGCAGATGGCTGCACAACCCGGACTACATGCACGCAGACTGTTCTGATGACTGCCCTTAACACCAGGCGCTGACTCAAACTGTCATGGAGTAACTCGTAGCTGGTCATCTTTAGTGATGAGTGCCGCTTTTGTCTTAGTAGAGACAACTACCGAATCTGTGTGTGGAAGCACCGTGGTCAGCACTGGGATGAAGAGTTTGTTGTTAGCGTCATGCATCCAGAATTACCCTCCTTCACCGCTACGGCTACATCTGCAGGAACTGTGTGAGAATATTCAATATGCATGGGCTGGATTATCGTAGGACACCATTAGGAACCTCTTCAACTCTATGCCGAGACAACTGGCATGTTGAGCTAGCAAGCGGCAGCCTGATGCCATACTGCGAAGATTTTACTTCTTTATGTGTAGGCTAAGAAATATTGCCCATATCACTCTCAAAGTTTTATCATTTATTGTTCCTGGTAACCTGGTATTCTTCCTCAGAATAGCATTGCAATCCCACACTTCCTTCTGGGTGCAAGTATTTTGTTGACTATGAGTGCATTTTACTCTGTAGCAGTTTTACAGTGACTTTTTAGTAAAGAGCTCTGGCACAGAGTTGACACTGCTTTCCATTTGGAATGTTTTTGTCAAACTAAATTGGTCCCACTCATTGGAAATGAAACAGAGATTGCTGAGATTTCACTGTCAGTTTTTAATTATGTATTCTGTTTAAAGTGAGGCGTAGGACTTAATGTGGTACTAAGACACGTAGTGACTATTTGGACAGCTTAGCTCCTGAAGTCCTAACCAATGGCAAAGCTCCTTTGCTGCATCTGATGCAACTGCGTCAGGCTGGAGTCACACAGACTGCAAAGCTAGGACTAACCCCCGCGGAATGTGGGTGCAATGCAGAGCTTTCATTCAAACACAAGATACAAATTCATAATCTTAACAGAGTGCTCTTTAACCAGCATTCTATCTCCAAAGTCCTCTCTCTCACCTGCTTCCCTTTTTAAAGTGTCCTGGTTTATACGTCATATACCTTATTTCTCAAATATCTGAGGGACTAGAGGGTTCTCCACTGATGTAAACCGTGCATAAAGTGCATTTAATAAATAAACATGAAAATTAAATTTTGTAGAAGAATCCATTGAAAGCCCCAAGCATGATCATCCATCTTTCCCATATATGGGCTCCAACCCAGATCACTCTGTAATCCTAATTCTTTTCTGGTCTTTCATAATTAATTACAGGCTCTGGTAATCCTGAGTATATTATTTTCCCAAGAAACCCTCACTAAGCAGTTTCAGTGAGTGGCCTGAGCATGCCCACTCAGCTCAATAGACAAGGCCTGCAAACCCAGACCATTCACTGAGGCCAGCGGAGAGCTGAGAAGCAGATAGAGATTCCAGCTGGCGTAGTGTTACACAGCTTCCCCAACAAGACGAGCCGCTACTCCACCACCAGTGAATATGACACATGGACTGGGCAACACAGAATCAAGCGTTGACCTTCTTACAATTTAAAGCTACACTCTGTAATAGCATTAATGTGTTGCGTGTCTACAGAAATTCCACAGAACTAATAAATAGCTAAAATAGCAGAGAAGATGATATGATGCTATGTGCTGTTTTCCAATCCTGTAGAGACCAAGTGGGGTGCAAATGCGTGCATTCCTTGAAATGCAATTAACTCAGAAGCACATTGCATTTTTCAGCTTTGGAGCCATGCAAGCACACCGAGCAAACAAGAGTGCAAACACTAATTTCTCAAGTAAATACATCTCCTGCTATAATAAAAAATGCAACAGAATGATTCAAATTATTTGGCCCAAGAACTGCTTGTTCCTTCATCTTTGCACAGCTACTGTGTACTGATGTGGTAGAGATACTAAGTGTATGTGTACAGAGGTCTACAGACATTACACTAGCTGTTTGGGACAGATGGGGCTAGAGCGTTTGCTCTCTCTCATTACAGCTGACAAACCTGCTCTGAACAGCTTAGGCTTTCCTGCAGTAAAGTGAAATGACTTCACTGACCAGTGCCAAAGATGCAGGAGATTCAGACAGAAGTACAGGTGTGATGAAATAGAACAGGAGTGGCGATCTGATGGCTGAGCAGAGTTAGCTGAATCACATATGCCGAGTTAGCTGAATCACATATGCCGAGTTAGCTGAATCACATGTAATGTCCACACAGTCTAGAACATCTGCATGTCCATGGGCAGTAGAGGGTCACTACACTACAGTTCCATAAAAACAAAAGTTACAGAGCCTTATTATGTGGATGTTCTTTAAATTTTGCACTAGTACACTAGAGAATGAAAACTACCTGAGGGACTCAAATCCATTAGAGATCCTGTGGCTACATTTATGAAAATGTAAGTGCAACACATCCAATTTTCAAGTTTTCAAGTTTAGACAGTGTGTGAAATAGACCCGGATATGTGTGTGTGTCGGGGGAGGGGGTGAGGGTGGTTGGGGAGGTTTGGGATCCTCATGTTGGCAGACTACTTCACTGGTTGGCTGCTAACTGAATGCTAGCATCAATGGCAGCAAAATATTTAGTTTAACAGTTCTTCTTCTGCTCTTTTCTAATGCTGTCTTTCACACATTATTTGAGATCTTGCACATCTTTTTTTGATTTGAGAAAGGAGTAACACTTCCCACTTGCCACCAAACTCTTGAAAAATTGAGCAAATTTTCCGATTTACAAGGATTAATGTTTATGTGAGTGAAGCTGGCTAAACAATCACCTTTCCCTGAATCCACCACCCCAATTATATAGATATCTATATCAGTTATCTGAGTTTCTAAGAGTTAGAAAAGGAAACTCTCAGGGCTGTCCTGACTCCGCGTTTGCAAGCACTCGAGGGGATTTGTCTGTTAGACTATTAAACTTCCCTTACTTCCTTCAACAAGCGAGAACTCTGTGTTGCATATGTATGACAGAGATACAAAGTTCAGGAATGTAGCCAGAGAAGTGCATGAGAAGAGGAAATGGAAGTGGGTGCCTGTCATTCTCTGCTACACTGTCTGACAGCAGCAGATCCTTTCACCTTCTCTCTCTCGCTCTCTCTTTATTCCTCCATCTTCCTGCTTTGCTTGTGCTCTGCCTCCTGAAGACTCCATAATGGCCCTGGATATGTGCTGGGAGTAGTTGCTATGGAAGTGTGCTCTCCGCATGCTTGGTCAAGCTTATTTTTCCCGGTGCTGTACACACAGTGAGCAGTCGTGTTATCGATCTTTCCAAACAATACAGAAAAAAAAGCCAGAACTTTCCTCTCCGACCTGCAAATGTATTAAAGGAGTGATGAGCTCCTGCAGAGGAGAGAGGAGCACATAAGCTGTCTGGAACAAGGCAGGGTGAACTAATGGAGTATGGACAACAGCAATAGAGACGGGAGAAGCGGAAAAGGAGGGAGAAGGAAAAGTGGAAAACTTTGAGCTGTGGAGGAGGGCAGAGCGAGAGAGGCGCCACGAGGAGTTTAGAGTGATCAAGGGCAGCTGCAGGGTGCAGAGGAGGCGCTTGGTTGCTGTGGCAATTGATCGCAGGAGGGGTGGTGCGCTGCCTTGCTGTTTACAGTACACACACTCTCACACACACACCAGTGTCTGTCTGAACAAACAAAAACACACACTCTCTCGTACACGCAAGCACCCTCTGCTTTCTTCGCAGTCATTAAAGGCCCACAGAGAGCAGCCTACTGGGAGATGCTCACCTATTTCTATCAGTTCTCATTAGAAGCACAGAGAACATGAAAGAGAAGCAGCCTGCTGCCACTGTCTGAGGATGACAGAAAGGAGGGGCTCTGAACACCCCCTTACTCCACACACACACACAATGCAGCAGAGGTGGGGAGGAGGGAAGGAAACCACACACACCTAATGCACTGGAAGTATTACTTGCTTGATAGCAGCCTGCAGCAGAATCACATCCAAGTGAGGCGCACATGGTTGATGTTCAAATCCGGACCTGAGTTTTATACATGTAACCTCACAATTTTGGGAAAAGAACCTTTAGCTTTTGGTATGAAGCTACAGACAAGCACTGTATAGGTTAAAAGGAACTCTGATCATACAGTACTGTGCAAACAACAGAGAGCACAATCCTTTACTTCATTTCCACTCAGAGGAGCCATTAATCACAAGTTATTACATTTTTAGAGAAAATATTATTTGAAAGAAGTCTGCAGGGATATTTTTCCACTCCTGTAAGAAGTTGGTTGTGCCTATCATGATGCCAAAAACATTCAATGATGCAGAACTTTGAAAAGCTTTGCACATTTAATCAACTAATTAATTAACCAATTAATCGGTCAAATAATCAATCAACCAACCAGCCAAGCAGCCAATAAATCAACAGAACCAAAAATTTGGTTGATCTGCAAATTGTCTTCATTTTTGTCTGTTTCCTTTTCTTAGTAGCAGCTTCCTGATAGCTGCTGTCGTCTTACAAGGACAAAAGCTGTAAATATGTAAAAGAATATTTTTAATGTAAAATTACAGCTTTAAAATCATTCCGTTAGCACCCTTACTTCCGGGCCCATCACATCTGCGATTGTGCTATGTAACTTTGGGGGAGCGCCAATGACACCCTTTATGGTCCCACATTAAACCTCAACAACTTTGGGCCTTTAGCTAGCTATGAGTAGCTAGCTCAATATTCTTAGCATGGAAATCTCAAAAGATGTTGCAAAGGAAGAGAGAAAAAGACAAAGAAAGTAAAGAAGAACAAGAACAAGATCTCTTAAAATCTCTTACTGGCTTTTACATGTTGGCTGAGAAAAATAAAAGCCAAAACAAAACAATCTAATGGAAAACATCAAATACCTGACAGCACAGTGTCTGCCATGCTGCTTTATAAAACACTAAGACTTAGGTTAACTTACTTATCCATGTCTTCTTTGTTTCACAGAGCTATTCATTTAGCCTTCTTGGCAGAATCTGACCATTCGGGTGCACACATGTTATGCAGGCATGTTGACGCTACAGATTACACGTGTGATTTCAATTCTTAAACATAGAAACACGAAATAGAGTCACATGCAAATATACAGCGGCTCATGTTCATGATCATGCTGGTTTATATGGAGAAGACAGTTTTGATGGTCTGCCAGACTATGCAGAATGTTAATGGTCCTCCCATCCTCTCTAGATATTTTCATTATTTCAGGTCTTAACAAAACAACAACCTCTACTTAATGGCTACTTTAACTATGGATTAAATAAATGAAGACTGGCTTTTCACTGTCACTGGCGTTTGCACAGCACTGAATACAGAGAGGAACAGGTGAAAGAATACAGAAAGGGCTGAACTCTAAAACACTGCAAGTTCAATCATTTGGATAAACTGTTGTTTTGTACTCACTTTCTCTGATAAGAGTAGGAAGGTGAGGTGAGCACATTGTGCTTTTATTTAATTTTATTTAGTGCCAATTACTTCAGAAGTTTGGGGACACCTTATTGCAGCCTGTAATTCATACATTCAGCTAGTCACAGGTATTAGGATTCTGTCACTTTTTTTTGATGGTTATCCAGGATGGTTTAAGGTTCTTGGCCATAATAATAGATTCACCATGCTGTCTAAAGATAGACAGGGGACAGACTAATAAATTGTTCCCTAATTACTTTGAAATAACTTAAAAATATTATTTAATGTTTACATATTTGGCCACAATACTTTTTTGCCTTGCAACTGACACTACACAGATTTTTATTCCCCTGTTCTGATGGCAGCATTCATCAGCACCCAAACCTTTTAGGTGTTGAAACCACTTTGGGGCCAAAAGATGTTCAGCATGTGCTTTCAACAACAGTTCAGAAAAGAAAACTGTCATATCATTCTTCACAAAACTCTTCATTCTGCAGAATACACTGACAAATTTTCAAATACTATGACAAATCCTGACAAACGCTTGGCAGCTGAGTGCTGCTATATATACCCATATTGGTAAAGAGCTGTTGTGTGTTAACAAAACCATTGCAACTTCTAAACTGTATAGTAATGAAGGCAAGGTGTGCTTAAATTGTTGATAGGAAATTTATTTTAGCATCAGGGTGGCTTGTTGGGTCCCTACATCAATGTTTTCTTATCCCCTAATCAAGCCTGAAAACAGATCACTTGAAATTGTTGAACTATCTCCTTAAGACTAGAGCACATAAGCATACATGGCTGAGTCTCCTACATTTATCAGGAGAAGGTCAGAGCTGGATGTGTAATGGCAATTAACTGCAGGGGCAGGTCCATTCTGATTGTTCAGAGACAAGGATGATAATTAGGACAGCAGTGAAACAGAGCACTGGCCTTGTCCTCTGCTCACACACACACACGCACACACACACTTCACTCATCAACTCTCCAGTAGTACAGAACAATGGCCTCATTAGTCCATCTGATTGGTTAAAGGTGTGTAGGGGGAAATGGAATGATTAACCCTTTACATCCCACACTAATTACATAATAAACCTTATCATACAGTAACTACAACTACCATGCAAACTGGGTTATACCTAAGTTACAGAACTATTTCGTAAATCCGGGTCATTTAAAGGGCAATTAGTAATCTGACCCTAATGGGTGAAGAGAACTGGAGAACAACTTTTCCTTCATAGAAAGTAAACAGTGGGAGCTGTTAAGAAGCGACGGGCGCTCACAGCAGCCAGACAGTGATGAGACAGAAATGGAGAGGGAGATGGAGGGGGGAGATAAGTTATCTGAAGCAGAGGTGACCACCACTGCAGATTCAGCGCAGCAGGTAGAGAGGATATCTAAGAAAATCTTTGCCAGGTCACCTTATGTAAATGTGCACCAGGAAGAAAACTAGATTAAACAGCCCTGCTGAGAGCATGCATCTGAGAGAAAATCAGGGGAAAGGAAAATCATCACCCTGAAAAACAGAAAGCTATATTTACAACTATACTTAACTTTACCTCTGTCAATTCTCATGCCAGTGTAGATGCAGCTTGTGCATGCTCACATCTGGCAAAGTAAAAAGTTTTGGTATGTAGAAAGGCTGCCTTTCTGTGGGCTATAACGTTTCTATAGCTGAGCTGCATTCATTTTGAAGAGGAAGTTTGATAATTAAATTTCTAAAGGATTTGACTGGTAATAAGGTATTGGTGTCATTGCCTGAACTAAGCTAGACAGATCAACATAACACAGACATTCACCAATAGAATTATGATTAGAATGAAACAGACTCCCAGTAAACACTTGATAGCATAGCATTAGACTTGTAACTTGGGTTTTAATAAATTTACAGAATGATTCCCAACTGGACAGTTGTTCTCTATGTCTTTCTCTGTGAGAGATATGTTCAGATATTTAATTTCATCTGCTTCTAATTATGCCATCACCCAAAAAAGTTTCAGATTACAATAAACCTGTTTTAAACTTGAGGATAAAGGAGATGTGCCAAAAGCTTAACTTTAGTGGTTAGTGATGTCTTCCTGTTGCGAAAGAAAAGTGCTGGTGTGTATTACCAGGATCAAAAATTGCATTACTATGCAGTCTATTCACTACTATTGCTGAAGGAGTTCAGATTTTCTTTTCTTTGAGTAATTACCCATGAGATTTCTGCAATGTTTGCTAAGTAACAATAATATAACTATATAACTGTATAAGCATAACAATAAAACTCATAACTCCCTCAGTAATAGAAGTCTCATTCACACTGACATCATGGTTCTGTCATAACAATATTGTTTGTTTTGAAGACAAGAAGATAAGGCTAAGTGCTAAAGCAGAACTTTATCCTTGGAGTTAATCTCTAATTGCTGAATCCTCAAGGACATAAGGAGTCCACAGAAATATTGCAATATTTCTGATGATAACAGAAGTAGAAAATGCAATAAATGAAAATTAAATATATCTCAAAGTTACCTTTCACAGAGCAATGCATTTTCTGTCTTACTGAGCAGCATGTGGTACCCATGAACCTATTGAACTAGCATCTATCTAGTCTAAATGCCATTTAACTGCACAATGTGTTGTTGCTGATTGGACGTGTGGCACCTGTCACACACTACTGATGTAGAGGTGATGTTTCAATCCAGGCTATTTGGGTTTATTTGGGCAAATTACAGAGGGTCCTTTATACCACACAAACTGTCCAGGCAAATCACAAATTATATTTCCAATCCTTCCCTGGTAAAGCTAATACTGCTCAAACGAGACTACAGATGGTAATGTATTCATGAGATAACTATGTAAATTGCAGAACTACACTGAATTAAAATAATCATTTAAATAATTTAAATCACAATACAAATAAAAGCAATCCAGCTCTAATAGGTCTCATCACTATATACATGAACCACATACACACCTGCCTTCATTGCTGGATATACTCAGTAGTTTCTGAGAAAGCATATTCAAATGAACAGAAGTTTAAATTTAATCAGAATCACAAGAAAAAGGCAGCTGAAGTGAAGTGTGAGTTTTAACGCTGTTCCTATTTTACCCTTGGTCAAATAGTTATCATTATTATAGTGTATTACAAACACATGAGATCATATGCAGCAATGATACACTATGGGATTAAGTTATGAACTTTTGCATTGGCATTAAAGAGTTAATCACAAGTTCAGGAAAAATATCTTCACAAAAACATGGTTAAAAAAATATGAGATACACTCTACACTGTTTCTAAATGTGCGAGGAGAGCATCCAGACAGATGAACACAGCCCATGTTATATTTCTCATAATCTCCTGCAAGTCACATAAAGGTAAGGATGAAATTGGGGCACATCTGTCCTTTACTGCTTCCCCCTCCTTAATGCTCTATTGTCAGCATGGATTTTACATTAGCAAGATCCGTAGGGAAGCATCAAAAAAAGGAATAACATAATCCACTTTATCCTTTGGGTCTTTACTGTCATTCCTGAGAGCACAGACATGGCCTTGAAAAAGGATGGGGTGGGAAGTGCTCCCCTTGCAACGCTTCTAGCACAGCTAACACAATCAATTAGTCTAAATTAACGAGGCCTGCGGCAGACATGCACCAACTCCAGACCTGCTAATGCTTTTCCCATCTTTTTTCTCTGGTTTTATGAAAATACATAAAATACTTAAAATACAAAAACAGTCACACTCCTTTGTATTACCAACATCAAATATGGAGTACATATACTAAATACATGCATAGAGACTGGGACAAAAGAACGCCACCAAAGCCTTGAAGAGTTAAGTATACAGAAAGATTTACAAACAATATCCTCCACCCTACAAGCTCTTTCTACATCCTGCAAGTTAAGGCAAACACTGCAAACTGTAAAAACTGAAATGATACACAATGAAAGAATAAACAAAACACTAAATACGTTTCTGTACCAACAGAATGAAGCCCCTCCCCATCATTCAGCTAACAGTATCTCAGATATTAGGCAGCATATTCATAACCATTTCATGTAACAGCTTATTTTAAAAGAGAACATTTCACATTAAAGTTCACATTACAGCACTCTGAACATGGTTACATATTAAGAGTTGCCTTATGGAGACATTGTAACAAGTCTGGTGAAATTCCCCTTTAGGTTCTATTAGCAGCACTCCTGAAAGCATTTACCATAGCTCTGATTAACTGAAGCTGGTACTGCATGGTAGCTTCAAATCCTGCACTTCCTAGAGGAATGGATGGTCAGATGGTGGAGCTTACACACTCGCACACATCAAATCACAATGCATTACTTATTTGTTTATTTGTTCTTATGCTTCTGCATCAAACAAATAAACACATAATTCAGAGATAAGCAGCTTTACATATCATTTTCTGAAGACATTCGCTCAGCGCTGTGTGTGGCCTGTTAGGGTGAAAACAGACTGGACCGGGTACTCTGAAGCGTGTGTCTGTATCGCCTCTGTTGTTTGAGGCAGCAAGGTCAAGGACGATAAATAGAGGTCAGGAAAGAGTGATGTGTGGATTGATGAGGGAGGTCCTGGAAGTTCATGAAGGATCGCTGCTGACTAATAGAAAGAGAAAGAAAGAAAGGAGTCATAGGGAGAAAGAGAATAATGGAGTAGGCTAGACGGACAAGGCTCAAAAGACCAGCGGCTAGAAAGGTGAGCTTCCTCTGTAACACTGTGTTGACACTGTCTGAAGCAGGAGAATATGACAGACACGGCTGACATAAAGTGAATGTACAAAACACAGACCCCTCGTCCTCTCTGCTAAGCCGATTCAATCAGAAGACGCTTCCTGGTCTCAGGCTGTTTTATAGAAAAAACTGTTCATTTCCTTTCTCTATGTCTGCGGTTCCTCCTCAATGAGGAAGACTAAAGCTAAAATCATGAAAAATGAATAAGTGCCTCGTGGTGGTCACAGAGTGCATGAGCAAGCTCGTTTTATCTGTGCGGAAAATCCATTTTGCCTCGTCTAGGACGCATAGCTGCAGCGCCAGAAGAACAAACCCACATTAGCCTGCCTCCACATGCAGGGTCACTGAAGGGAGATCAGAAAGACGAGAGAGAGGGAGAGGGAGAGAGAGAGAGGAAGAGAGAGAGAGGGAGGGTGAAAGAGTGAGGGAGACAGAGAGAGAGAGACAGAGAGAGACAGAGAGAGAGAGAGAGAGAGAGAGAGAGAGAGAGAGAGAGAGAGAGAGACAGAGACAGAGACAGACAGAGAGAGAGAGAGAGAGAGAGAGAGAGAGAGTAATAAGGAGTTATAAACAGGGACAGAAAGAAGGAGAGATAAAGAAAGAGAGAATGAGAGACAGAGATAATGAAAGAGGAGAGGAAGTTAAAAAAGACAGATATGAGTAATAGAGAGAGAGACTTAAATATAGAAAGTTAGTTTTGAGAAGACAGTTTAAAGAAGGAGAGCAAAAGCGTTATAAATGGGAAGACAGTGAGAGCTAGAGAAAAGGAGCAAGAGACAGCAACACAAAGTTAAAGAGGAACAAAGAGAGAGAGATACATTAAAGAAAAAGATAAACAAAGGGAAAGGAGAGATAGAGATCAAGAGTTATAAGCAGAGAGAGAAGGAGAGACAGCAATAAAATAAGAAAGAGAGAAATTAAAGAAAGAAAGAGTTATAAACAGACAGAGGGCAAAGAAAGAGAGAGCAATAATAAACAGAGACAGAGAGATTGGTAGAGCTAAAGAAATAGAATCAGAGACAGAATAAAAGAAAGACAGCATGTGAGTAAGAGACCTAAAGAGAGGTAGGTTTGAGCAAAGAGTGAGAACATTAAATAAGGAGAACTAAGCGAAAGAGAGAAAAAGAGAAGGAGAGAACAGCACAAAAAGAGTTAAAGATTGATACAGCTACAAAATAGTGAGAGATTAAAAAAGAGAGAGCAATATGGAGTTATGAACGGAGGAAAATGGAGAGTTGCAGAAAGAAAATGAGAGACAAAGAGAAGCAAGTGAGCTGAAGAACAAGAAGGAGCTATAATGAATAATAGAGAAAGAGATAAATAAATAGAGAGCTTTGAGCAGAGAGATAGAAAGTTATAGAAAGGGAGGGAGGGAAGGATCAAGAAAGAGTGAAAGGTTGAAGAGGGGTCAGTCCCTTCAGAATGGTGCTGCTCTCAATTCCTTGTCCACTAAAGCTGTATAATAATCTGTATGTAGGAGCTCCTCGGCGGAGGCAGTTACAGAGAGAGTTATAGAGCATTTTAGCTTTTGTATTCTGCCTGCGTTCAATACCAGAACAGGCCAGAGAAATGGCACGCTGACTGCTTTATGCGCCGCTCTGCAATAACGTAGCATGTTCTTTCCTCTGAGAATTGATTCCGCCACACTTACACAGAGACTGTGCCACACACCATAAACCCCAACAGCGGACTAACTGTAAACTATAAAATAACAACACCATGCAGTGCAGCTGAGGCAAATATACACTGGGTGTATTCCAAGCACAATGACAAGCTTCCACAATAGATCTTCCATTAAATTCCCTGTGTAACTAGATGTAATCAGCAACTAACTGCACAAATTATGGTAGGGCAACATTTATGCATTGAAGTTATGCAAATATATTAAAGACAATCTCACTGAATTAACCGTACAAGCAAACTGGAGACGTGTATATGGAATGTGGATCCTTGAAACTCCCATGTTCTGCCTGATCTTCCCACCAAAACTGTGCATTAATGAGTAAAGTGCACTCTGTGGTTCTCCATGTACGTAACCTATAAACTTTGCATTTAGGCCCGGATACAAGGTTCATACATATAGATTTTACATGGCCAGACTGGGTAATTGGGGGCTTTGGAAGAATTCCTGGTGGAGCTTCGGGCCAGTTAATGCGAGCTAATGAACAAACTCCTGCATAAAAGCACAAGACTGCTCAGGCTATATAAATGTTGTATCCACGTGTATATCTGTAGTAATTTAGGGGTGTAGTAATTACGGTGGGCTCCTTCTTGGTTTGCTGATTATAACTCACACAGTGAATAAAGATTAGATAAGGCTGCAATTAGCTCCCTATGCACGTTTCCCATAACAAACGACGTAGCACTTAGAATTGAGCACTAACGGTAAAGTAACATCAGCCACAAGAGACTACCAAATTCAGGGTGACACTGTAAGACTGGCTAACACAACGCAATTGCTCTCTACAGAAAAAGCTAGTTAAGGAGGATGATGAGATATTTGAGTGTGTGGGCAGTGAGAAACGTTGACAGCACATTCATTTAAATTACACAGCTAAATTTAGGAACGTCTGTAACATGTTTATGTCACAGTTCCCTTCATCTCAGTGTGTTATCTAGAATTCTTTTAAATAGTGAAAATATTTGCTGTAATGTATGCTTTATGTGTAATAGTACATTCAGTGTTATGTGTTTTGATATGTATGTGGTTTATGCATGCTTTTGTTGGCTGTACTCGGGAGCATAATGGGAGGACAATTAGGTGACATTCGGTTCATGTACTCTGACCATCCCTGTATGGTCATTTCTGTCACACCTGTTGCTTTCTAATATTGGCAATGGTCCAGGCAACAATGTGCCTGAGATGGCCTATATAAACATGTTCCTTTCCATGTTACAATGGGTGAGCTTGTCGTTTGTGTATCCGTACACGCAATCAATAAAGCTTGATTCCTCAGACACAAGATTAAACTCATGATTTAAATCTTCAAATACAGAAAAAAGGGGAGGGGCAATTCTTTACGTGGTGCCGACAATCCAGATAGAGATTCTTTAACGGTCTACAAAGTCTTCAGGCCTAACGCACATGATATAAGGAGAAACTTCTACAGAAAACAGCCGTTTGAGAGTTTTGTTTGAATGCCAGCCACTCCCTCTGTTACAGGGTGACATCATCTCATGACACAATTCTTATTGCCTACAGGCAAGCTTGCAACACCGCATAGAAACTACCAGAGTCTGTGCAGGGATTAAACCACTCTGACAGTCGAACAGTTAGAACACAGTAAGTGAGCTGACCATTCAGAGCACACTGTGCTCATTAGGAAGCGGGGCTTAAAAAACAGAAGGTCTGACACAGCTTTACAGGCAGAGGGTGCATACAGATTCAGAATACAAAAACAGAACAACGTTGTGTTCATTTGTGTTTAACTCTCAAGTGGGATTAAACTAATATTCAGAGACGTCTGGACAAACCAATGCAGGGAAATTTGTGCTGTCATTAAAATAAATATAAAAAAATCCATGTTCAAATTACAGAGAATTTGCTTTCTCTACTCTAATTTAGTATGCAGATTAAGTATTATGTTTGTTTTATTAAATAAGTGGGTTCAGAGCCCACTGTATCTATATGAGTTCATGTAATATGCTTAGATGAGACTAGTAGGAATGTATGTGCTAATAATAGTGTATGTATGTGCCTTTAATAAGTTGATAACATTCTTTTCATCATTTGAACCAAGACATGCAAATATGTGATTCACATAGGGAGAATACACCACAGACAGTCAGTAAGAGCAACACTGTGTGCAGTGTCCAGCGTAGTCTGGTCAGGCTATTACTGTAAAAGCTATTTAAAAACTGCATTTGACAGAGAGGACAATCACAGATTTTAGCATTCGAACACTTAGTGAGCTGTTCGGCTTCAGCCTACACTCCTCTGGATGGTTTTAAAGGTCAGGGAAATGTGTTTATGACTTTTTTAAAAATCAGAGGCATAAATGATTAGGTTATTAACGCGTTAACTTTGAGAGCCCTAATTATAACATTCCTGTGCCTAAGGACCCATCGTTATGCTGAGTGCTGAAATGATGCAATCTCCTCTCCACTCCGGGAGAAACAATCTTTCAGGTTCTTTCCAACTGCCCTTTCACTGTCCCCTCAAGCAGCCGGCATCACAGGACAGCATTATAACCCATTACAACAATTGCCTACCTTTGCGTCTGTCACACCATGAGACCTGGCTGAGGCACTGAGGCGCGTTTCTTTTTTCTCCCTCTGTGCTTTTCTACATTACCCCATATGTATGCAGCTGAGCGGGTGATCCTTTTTCATTTCGGCTCTCATCTTTTCCGCCATGCTTCAGGCAACAAAGTGTATAACAGGGACGATCTGGTATGTGTGTCATACATGACCTGCATATATGTCACACAGCCAATATGTGCACACCAGCACATGAACCTTTCTTCATACACTCAACATGCGCCATCATGTAAGCACGCGTGCACTCACATGGAAATCAGCACATTACACATACAGGCCCATAAGAGCTTTAAATGGCTGTATCATACACTAAAAGTAGTCGGGCTGAAACAAGTGGTAACTGTATTGGTTATTTACAGAAATAAAAAAACATTCTTAACCTGTAATGAATGTTGATGTAACAAGATGTTTCCAGGTCATTTTGGAGCATTTCATCATGATACTTCAAAGGGGACCTATTATGTTCTTTTAAAGATCAAAGCTTTATTTCTGCTACAATAGATTTACTTGATTTGAATCTCTTAAGGCACAATATTATTCTCAGACAACACATTTCTATTCACCTTCTGTCTGAAGCACTCAGTTACAGCTCCTGTGTCTTTAAGGGCCACCTTTTAACGAGACTGCACACATCGACTGGTCAACTACCAGAGCAGCATCCTGCTACAAGTACCACCATCATTGCAATGTGGCTGTTTGTACAATGCTGTTAATTCTGCAGTATTAAGTCTTGAGTCTTCTTTTGAAAGTCAGGTCAAACAAGTTGGTAGATCTACCTTCGCAAGCTAGACTGGAACAAGCTTCAAACTTGCCACCAGGTGGGCAATAAGTATTGTGTTACGAAATGACATCACTTTGTAATAGAAAAAGGTGTTGAGGCATTGCAGGCAGCTGAGGAAAGTGGTTACTGTGAAAGAGTGTTTCTTCCCCTAACGTGTAGTTTGGAGTTCATAGCTTTGTAGACCATTTACACGCACGGTTTACATGCATGTGTAACCCACCTAAATATATGTTTACTACAAAGTTAAAAATGTAAATGTCATTTATGTACATAAATATATAAATATGAGGAAAAGACAGTAATAAAAAGTTAAGTTAATTTGTGCTTACAATAACTAGAAAATTGCATAAGTTTTAATATGACTTTTATTTTTCCATGTGGTGTAGTATCGCCCCTTATACTGTGGGGGCGCTAGGAAGGTTCTTTCTGTTTTTCCAGAACTCAGCGGGGTGAACGCATCATGAGCCAATTCTTTTAAAAACATAAACTAATTAACTGCAAACCAAAGAAATAACATTCATTACCTTCAGATGCCGCTTTATTAAGCATATTTCTGCTGTTTTTGACACCCCAGACGAGTGGATAGATACTCTTTTAACAGAGTCGCGAGAGCTCCGGTGAGTATAAAACGGCATGGGTTTCTGCGATTTACATTGATTTCCAGTAAGATAAATAGTTGTTTTGAGAGCAACCAATCGAAGTAAAGCAGTAAAATGTTAAATGGTTCATGGTTAATATACCAGTTCTGTACAAGTTAGCCAAGAGGTTGGGCTATGTGAATATATATCTAGGCTCAGTGAACTCGTAGCCTTTATTAGATATACGTATGCTTTTGAGAAACGTTATTTCTGTGATTTTGAGCACAGTTCTAGCATGTGGAGAATATGTAGATTGATTTTATGCATTGCAATACTATGCAGGCACTACTACTACTGTTCATCCTAACCGGATACAGACAAGCCAAACACTACCCGGGTAGATGTAGGGGCCCATAATTGAGAAACTCATCTGTAATTAATTTAAGGGCGCTCATTATTATTTTGCCTTGTAATAAATGCAACTCATTAACATCACAAACGCATTGTCTTGCTCACTGTTTTCCCCCTCCTCCAAACCTAGATAATTTCTGCTGTGTTACTTGGCTGCAGTGATATCGAGTAACCCGCTACACATGCAACGTGGTAAAAGCAAAGGAAAAAAGTGAAAAGCATAATTTAACACAAAGCAAAGGTTAACTAGCATTTTAAATAATGGAAAAGTAAGAAACTAAAAATTAAAAATTGAGAATTTTTTTTTTATACCAGTCAACAGTATGTAAATGTGATGGTATGCGTGACATCACAAAAATAATCCACTCAAAACAGGCATATATATATATATATATATATATATATATATATATATGGAATAATAATGTATTATAAGGAATAATAAATTATTTCTTCCACAATATGGGCCCTTTAAGGTACTGAACAAGCTAGCGGTCTTTCAGACAAAATGATGGTTCCTAGAAATGGCTCTCATTAATGACTAAAGACCCGGAGCAGAATGTCTAAAGCAATAAATCGAATGCAAGGCATAGCCCTGTCTTCAGAAGGTGTTCCTGAGAGAAGCATTAGTTCTGAAAGCGTCAGATTGGTTCTCATCTCTCTAACACTCTCTCTCTCTCTTGCTCTCTCTCTCTCTCCCCCCTCATCCTCTCTAATAGCTATGACACTGGCAAACAGAGCCTGCAGCAAAAAGGGAGAAATATTCAATGTGAATCAAATGAGGCTGATTTCACTATTATTACTTTATTATTTATTTTTAGAGGTGACCCAAGTGTAGGAGCACCTTTTGCTTTGAATATCTGTATCAATGTGCAAGTGCTTTTTGGGCTACTAAACAATTAAACCCATATTACTTTTTAATCCCAATAAAAAAAACATTTATGGAAAGCAGAACCTTCAGATAGCAAAAGGAAAAAGACCTTTACAGTCAGCCTGAAATCAAAATGACTTCTTTGTTCCTGAAGTCTTCTTTCCTCTTACTTGTGCCATGAGAGTGTAAGAAAAGCGTACATGCTCAACATTTAGGCTGTTAATCAGCTGCTTCATCTATGTCAAGCTTTTAACAAACAATGACTTGTTTCTAGATACTACAGAAAATGCTGATTAAATTGTGTTTGCTTTTCAGTGCTTTCACAATTGAATCAATCCTGAAAAGTAAACTCATGTCCCATCCACAATCATTTCTGGCCCCGATACCCTTGTTTAACTCAGAATCTGCTGTTAAGGAGTTAAATGGGTTCTGGGTTCTGATTCACATTGACTCTTATGTGTTCGTTATTGACTTATCACTGGTTCTGAAATCAGTGGCTCAGTATCCTATGTAGATATGACTGGCCAGTAAAGACACTGCGAAATGAATGTACTGCTTGTATCTACACAGCACAAAGAGCCCCAACAATAAAGAAATCAGCAGGAGAACATGCGACTCATGCTATAGGATTGCTTAAGTGGTTCATAAATTATACAGTCACCTTTCCAATGGATCTGGGGAACGGTGCACGCTGGTTTTCAGGCACAAACATGGGTGGCACCAAGAGGGACCTTTTCATCCTGTTCGGCACTATATCTCCAAGACCCACAATCTCCTACATGGGAAAGAGAGGGGGAGAGGGAGAGAGAGAGCAGAACACAATTAAAACATGACCTACAGTGCCAAACATTTAAAGTAAGTAAATATTTGCTTTACATAAGAAGTGCACAGTTTAGCTTTAAACCCACAGAATATGAGATTGCCTTGATAATTTATGAGCCGAATACTGTGAATAGCTTTTTCTCAAAATTTTATATTATTTCCAGCACAATTAGAACTAGCTAATTATTGCTCAACACATGCTGCAAGAAAAACAATGCCCAATTTGTAGCTCAATTATTTATGCAGCTAGTACAATAGACCATGAACACACATGCACACAGGCTTTGTTACAACAGCCGGAACTTGAGGAAAGCATCATTTCCACCACTTGGTTACTGGTTACCACCAGTGCTGAGGAGTTTCTTATTATTACAGTTGTACTAAGGGCTGGATTTGTAGGGCTACATATGCCTTTTATTACAACAGAGATAAAAGTACTGTATATTCACATTAACAAACATTAGTCATCATAAAGGCTACTATAGGCAATATCAACTCAGAAGATGTTATGACTAATGCTTGTTGGAATAAGCCTTTATAAATGCTCAAGTATGTTTGTCACTGTGTGTACGTGTCACATAGCTTCGTGAATGCTCCCCTACGATGAAGCGTTACTGTTTTTTACTTTGCTTTGTCTCTCATTAGTCTCACTGAGACCACTCCTTGAATCCTTCTCAGAGAGCTTCACAGAAGTCCATTGATTGTTTTCGCACAATGCAAAGGACAGCTGCTGTCCTACTGTTGCTTGTTATTAAGTAACACTTCAAAAAGAAGCATCTTTCCAAAATAATAACATAAGCAGAAGCACAAAAGAACCAGTCCCAGAAAAAAAAAAAACATTATTAAACTTCTGTGCAGCTTATAGAAATGCAGAAGAATGTTTTGGTCTATCCAGCATTTTTGCAATTTCACATCAAACCACTCCAAATGACTTCACATGAATCTTAACCTTTTTATTATGCAGGTGTTTTGAAAACATTGGTGGACATGCAAGGACGCGAGTAAATTAAACTAGTCATTACCCATCTCTGTCCAAAAGTAATTCCACATCTCTTTATGTTTGCCTGACATAATTTAAATGCGGAGTGGAATATGAATTGTCCATTTTGTATATTAAACTGTTTTACAGTCTCAAACATGCAACATCACATTTAGGGTACACAGTTGGACCTAACAACCATGTTGTTTCCTTAGGGGTACATTTACGCAGATATGTCACCCAAGTTTTTACCACACACACAATTCTCATACTCCTAAGACTCTAGGATCAATTTGTTTTGAGCATGTTTTACGAGTTTATACATTATGGTCAATCTCTTTCCTCAGGCTTATTCACATATCCGCTGTACTTCCTCTCCTTGTTCAAAGAAAGCTCTTCTGCCCTCCAGTCGTCTGCTTGAGCTTGGACAAAATAGCTGTCAGACCACAGTGAAACCTCTTTTTTCCCAAATCGATGAGCTCATCTAGGTCATTAGGAGTGGTCATTAAAGTCAGTTCTCCAGTTTCGGCTGCTTCTCTCCACCTAGCTCACGAGCTGCACTTCATCGTAGAGAATGCGCAATTAAAAGGTGCTTTCCATTCACAGAAGCTTAAACAAAGCCAATAATGTCCAGCTAGCGCTCATTGTTCTGCAGCCGTCGGCTTCCTAATAAACTCAATGTTTGCTTAAGCTTCCACAGCATGCCCCACTGGAAGCCATGGCAAGATAAAAGATGAAAAGAAAGCAAAGCAGTTGGACAAACGAGAAGTGTGGCAGGAGGGTGACCATCATCAGACTAAAGAACATTCAGTGCTCTAATGAGCAATAGTTCAAATGACATGAAATCACATTCTCTTAGCTATTTTCAGCCCACGAGGCCTACATTGTGCTTACAACTGTGAGAGAAAACTGAGACAGCACAGTCAATACAGTACTTACAGTGTGCACGTGTTTGTGTGGAAGTGCGACTGTATGTGCCTAATGGAGTTTATTTGCATCTAAATTCAATAAGTCAGGTAATCAGCCTCTCTCCTGTCAGCACCTCGGATCCGTCCTCACTTTCTGGCTCCGTTCTGCTCTCGTTTCCTTTCTCTTTGTCAGCACTGATGCAATTAGAGCCTTTCAGGCCTTCGAGGTGGCAGCGCAAATTATATTTGTCACTCACGGCATCGACGCCACGCTGAAACTGAATACATTAGCATGGAGGCAGTGACCCATGCGAGTTTTTTTCTGCCCTGGGCAGCCAAGTGGCACCGACACAAGCCTGTATAATGACTCCCAACTTGCAACATGAGTGAAAAGACACACAACAATGTACGAGCGAGAGGCAGACATTGAGACCCCAGTGTTAAAAAGGACACAGAATTGACCAGTGTCACAAAAAGGTCAAATATACAACACCAGACATACATACGCGGGAGGGCGCGGTGCAGAATGTGCTGTGCACTTGCAATGTGTCTGAAAATAAAGAAGCGGTTTACCAAAGCTAAAGCTAATTATTCAAACTACACATAGAACTGCACCTCTTTCTATGTGTGCTGTGCTGTATCAAAGATGGTAAAATGGTGGAGCTGCCAGAAAATGCGTAGTTCTTTCCCTCCCAAACATTGTACAGGGAAATTCTAATCTAGCTCTTGGATCTGAGGAAGATTATAACCTGGAAAGTCAATGCCATAGTCATTATGTAAACTCTGGAGGGGTTATAATAGTGTATCTTGTTCTTCGAGGCTATGCCTCCATCTAGCTCAAATAGCTGCTGTCTTTGTCAAATTATTTTAAATGATTAGAGGGTACTACAACCGCGTGTTGAATTAAACATCCAGCAAAGTCTGAATAGAAAGAAAGCATCATATCCAAGAACACATAAAAAAAGGGAGATCCATGGTGGCCAATCAAATATCTGTCAGATATGTCACTGCCAATAGCACACATTTAGACTTGCACACCCATTCCATACAGAGCACGCTTGCTCCTTACGCAGAACGTGATCCATTTGCAAATGAAACCTAGCCCAAAAGGCTTGGCCCATGGCACAACTGGTCCCATGCATACAAATATGTACCAAATGTTTAACTGAGACAAATGGTAACTTTTAATTACAGCCTGCTAACGAGGAAAAGATTAGAGAGCAAAGTGGGGACGAGATACAGAATGGATTAGCACAACAACATCAGAAGACACGAAGTGCCCATCCTAATCTATTAGCCCTTTCTTTCTGCCCAGCCCATTTCCTTTTAAGCCCTTCCTTCCCGATGGGCCAATCCATTTACACGATGGATGGATCGCACTGCCATCTCCAAAGGCACTCTAGGTATGTGAAAGAGTGCTCATTAATGGGCTAATAGTCAACACTGAACCATGTCTGATTAATGGAGTTTACTCACACTAGCTCTAGCTTTGTCACTAGCTCTGTCAACAAGCCTAAAATCCCTAAACTCATGCTTCCAAGTGGGGAAAAACATCATGTGCAAAAATAAATAAACAAAATTAATAGTAAAAAAATAAAACAAATTAGTACACAGAAAATTCAAACATTGCATTGTTGTGCTAATGTCATCAGCAAAGTCAAAGCACAATTCAACAAAGAACCTGTCTCAGAGGATCATTTCCAGTCGTTTTAAACAAATAATGGGAGAGATCGTTCCGCATAACTAGGGTCACTAAGATATTAATAAACAGACAATCTCATTTAACAAACATAACAAAGTAATGACACCCCTAATTATCCCGCTCCTGTTTGTGGTAAGGCACATTGTTTTGGCAGGTGAGCAGTCCCAGCACTGATATTTTACAGAATCAGTTGTACACAGTTCCCAGCAGCGTTACTTAGAGAAAGAGAGAGAAAGTGTGAGAAAGAGATCAGAGAAAAATAGAGTAGAGTGTAGAGACAGAGGGAGAGGAGAAAGAGAGAACACAAGAGGGGAGAAAGAGAGAAAGAATACATCTGTACAGCACACTAGAGAGAGAGAGGGGGGAAGAGCAAGAATATGTCTGTACTCATTACACTGATCCGTCTGAAATGGGTGAGAAAGAGAGTGAAAGCGATAGAGTGAGAGAAAAAAAGACAGAAAGACAAAGAGAGATAAAGAGAGAAAGAAAAAACAAGGGTGGAGAGAATGCAAGAGAGAGTGAAAAATGGACAGAGAGAGAGAGAAAGAGAAAGAGAGACAGCAAAGCGGGGGGGCAGGAAGAGTGCAGTCAGGAGAAAATGAGATGAAATGTCATAGAGTTACTCACTGGTAGAAACAGCGAGTGGGGCACCAGCATGGCATGTCAAGATAAAACATTTATAAAATCCAGAGCATTTACTCCGTCTTCATTGTTTTTTCTGCTTTCTGTTCTGGCATTTCATCTTTCTCTTGTCTGAGACCTGATCACATTTCTCTCTCTCTTTCTCTCTCTCTCTACAGCTCACACAATCACATCCTGATGTATGTTAGCTCTCTCTGCCTCTCTCGCTGTCTGCTCTCTGTATCTCTCGCGTTCTCTTCAGATGGCATTGTTGTATTTTGCCCTGGCATGTAACACTCGTGCCCCGCCGCTCACAAAGGCAACAGCTCCAACATTCATGCTGAGGGGGCGAAAAAAAGGAGAAAGCCAATGACAGGCCATTCATTGTCTTTGACTAAAATAACATCATTTGAGACGGGGAAAACAACAGCAAGTGTAGAGCTGAGCATTAATTTGAATGGGAAGCTGGCTGGGTTTTGTCCTTGCTGTGTGCCCGTGCCTGGCTGCAGCAGGGCTGGCAGTGCGCTGTCGGCTCCCAGGCTGCCAGAACCCAGAGGCTGTCAGGATGACAGACAGCATGGAGCTGGAGGAGGGCAGAAATGAAGCCATTTGTTTACAGCGCCCCACGCTGTCACCCCACTGCACAGGACACGCTGGCTGCCTGGGCCGAGGAGCCGCAGAGGGCAGGCCTACGCCCAAAACAACAGGGGAACAAGAGCGCAGACACGGCGCACCCGGCCAGAACAAACTGGCCCTTGCCCCCCCAGTGGGCCACACCACAAGTCCAGCGAGCAGATTTTAAATGTCACGGTAAAAATCCCTGGGGCTGTTGACTGGAGCGTTGCAGAATGGTTCCTTCTTGTTTTAGTTGAGTGGGTCGTTACAGTTCAAGATCATAATCATAACTTAGTAGTGTTGTGCAACTGACTAAAGGCTTGGATACACTACACAACATTAAAAATCTCTATAAACCATCCGGGGATCTCACAGTTCCCGACTGACTTTTACAGATTTATACAGGCATGCAAGTACGGGGGATCACACGCTACACAACCACACTGTTAGATGAAAGAATGGTTGCTAAATTGTACCTGCTTACTAACATTCAGGCCTTAATGTGCAATGTCTATTGTCAGGATCTTTTTAAATTTAAGTACCTGACCAGTCCGCACTACTGGGTTGCATCCAGCCTCAGAGTAAGCAGATTAATGGTTATGCATATAACTGCGGTTCTGTGACTGTGGAAGAACTCCAGGGCATTGTGTCACTCAGAACGCTGGTTCTCAGGAAGATGCAACTCGAACAAAGGCCGATACACTAGTCAGATATTACGTGACACTGGTCTATGACTGTGCTGGTATAATATTGACCTGCTCACATTCACAAGACGATTATGTACAGTGCCTTCACCATCCCTGGTGTCCCAACACAAAGATATCAGAGCTGGAATGACAAACACAAATTGTGAGAAGTGTCTTTTTCCAGCATAAAACGTTTTTAACAACACGCCTAAGCTGGCGTTACATGATGCGACATGTAGTTGTTGAAACTTGATGGTCTTCTGGAATTCATTCAAAATTTGCTCGATATAGTTCACACAAGCTGCAACAGTTTTAGCCTTGTGTTATTAAAAAATGGACAAGAACATATCATATTTCTGATTTTCAACTTTATTTTTCCTTTTCCCATTGGTCCGAGCAATGACAAGAAACAAACTGTAAGCTTCACAAAGCATAACAAGCAATATTTCTTATTTACAGGTAAAGAGTTAGTCTAGGTTAGGGTAGCATTAGCAGGCTAGGTAATGTTAGCATTAAGACCAGCTGCGTGTTCCAGTCTAACAAAGTGTCTTCTTCTAACAAAGCTTTATCTAGGGAAAGATATTGGCTAAGGGCAAATAGTGATTTTCACGTTGGACCACATGGGGGCAATCACTGGGGTCTTATTATCTGTGTGCTCAGCCGGAAATGGAGGCTGGAGCAACGGCGAGAAATGGTGGTGCTTTGAATGCTGCGCGAAGGACTCTTCCAGAGAGAGGCTGGCTCTCTCCTTGGGTCTCACGCTGTCTCTTCTTTCCTGGGGACATCCTTCCATGAACATAGAAAACCTGAACACTCTTATGAACGCAGCTTGAGCTGGCTGACCACGGGCTCATGGACTGAGCTGCTCTCCCTTTCGAAATGGTTTGAGGACTCAGACTTCAGGTGAGTTGGTCTCTCAGTGGGTCCAACCAGTTTTAGGCACGCATCTTTACATAGGTTCACGTCTCATGATAAATTGCAACACGTAGGGGCAGTGTGTCTTGGTTACAGCCAGGGTCAGGATATCCTAATTAAACCCTAGGCAGTTCGGTGGTTTGACTCCATGGATACCATTGGTCCCGGGGCTTGTAACACTGACCAATTAAAAAACAGAGTCTCGGTGTATATTTTCTTATTTCCTCATATCCAAAATCTACAGACAACAGATCAGAAAACCTTGTGTCATCGTAAATAACGCTACAGCTGTGATTTGGTTGCAGGCACAAGTCAAAGGCAATCTGTCAAACTCAATGCTCTCAATGTCACTTCAGTGTTAGATTTATTTTAATCAGCATTTCTGCAAAATAAAGACCAAAGCATGCAAAACCCAAATTACATCTTAAAGCCAAAAAGGTTGTAGTCTTTTTTCATTAAGAATGGAGTCATAATATTAGGTAATATTAGGTTTAGCTCAGCTTTATCATCTGTCAGCTTTATCATTTGCCAAAATAAACTGATTGTTGTTTTGTTTATGCCAGTCTGTACTGCATTTCACAGTCCATCTTGTTTCTGCTTCTGTTCATTTCTTGATCATTTGCTGCCACAACTAACAAACAAAAAGCTTGCTCTAATGTTACCATACAGATGTGTGTATTAAAGTAAAAACTGAACAATAGCAGCATCTTAGTAACTGGTGCTCAGCGAAACATTGAAAGAGCAGAGAACTTTTCAGACTGTGCCATCAAAACTCACTGTTGTAAAAAGGCAATAAATGTTAATGCATGATATCTTAGCCCCAACATAGTAGCTTCTACTCTTGCTAACTATAGTATTAAAGCATTACTGCATGCAGCTTTGATCATTGCTGGATTGTTTGTTTATGTAACTGCCTGGTTCCACATAAAAACGCCCAACTTTCTTGCAATTCGCAACTAGTATGAAAGTTTTCAAATGAAAGCCAGCTCGAGAGGTGCCTCGTGTCCTTTGGCTGGCCTCTTCTGACCGACGTGCTCGAATGGCACCACATCAATCCCAGAGCGTGATTCACCTTGGCTGCTGCTCCATTCTGACGTCCTCAAGAAGCTGAGCAATATCTCTCTGCGTAATGGGAGTTTATATTATTTTCAGCAGCTAGATAAGAGGCACAAGAAAGAGAGTGACGGCCACTACAGTGAAGATGAAACATTTCTGTCAGCCCTGCCGCCCAAGAGAGGTGAGCGATGACGAGAGCGAAGGAAGCGGCGAAGGAACTCGGAGACGCCGTGGGAGGTGCAGAGGGCCACGCAGGCGTTATTGATGAACTCTTCTGTTTCTCCTCCCCTCCTACACCCTCAAGGACAGATCGGCAGGCATCCCGAGGATCAGGACTGCGGGCCCGAGAAGTTTGCCTCCGTTCCGCTACCCCTTTTTTCTCTCGCTGATGTATAGTGCCACTGACATCCCAGAGAGAAGATAGTCATGAATCTTTAATGCTTCCTGCTCATAAATTACTGTGGCACAATCAGCTGGGCTTCGGCTCTTCCTGCTCTATAAGAGACTTGGAGGTCTCATTAATAACTGATAGCAAGGCTGGGAGATTAGTGGTGTGTGGAGCAGAGCACCAGTTCCAGACTTATCCACTCTCTGAAGCTGCAGGCAGCACTGTTCTTCTCTGCATTCTCCTCGCCATTCCTCAAAAGGCTGCATGTTTTTTTACCAAAGCCTGAGAAAGCTATGCAAATATATCTACCACCCACTTGAACATATTTTGTCAAATGAAAGGTGTGTATGCTGCCATTTCTGTCTGGCTGTAGGTGACGAAGGTCACATTCATCAGCTCTTGAAGGAGGGCTAGGATAAAATTTATGAAACCGGCACTCAAGTTAATGATCCTCCCATGAGCGCTGCTTAGTAGTATGCTCACCCGATTTGTGATTCATTTCCATTCTTTAGAAAATCAGCCTTATTCTTCTTCAAGAGGGCCACTGTGTGTCCTTTTCCTTGAAAGTTGTGAGGCACAAATAGCAGCACATTGATCACAGGCTTTGATGACTCCCAGCCAATCTCAAACCTCCACAGCTTATTAATAACTAAGAACTGGAACTTCAGAACTTGAGCTTTTACCCTCATGTGTTTTGACATTAGAGAACATTTTAGTGCTGAAAAAAGTAGCTCCAGACTAAAAAGAACAAGCATTAAAAGTAAGCTGGCTTCAGCTAGGGTTCTTTTCTCTCACAATGCCCAAAATGGTCACAGCTGCAGACAATTTTCCACACGTCCCGTCAGTCACTCATCAAGTCAGCCATCAGAGGGACGCAATGCGGGACAAAAGAACCGCAGGGACGGGAACGCTCTTGCTGTTATCCTTAGTCATCATGAATCTGCCTCTTTCAGTGCAGTAACTGGGAGGAGAACGAGCGCAGGAGTGTACCGTCCTTGTCAATGCTGCCACTCCGCTGCTGACTGCTATATTGAGATGTGTCATTACTCATTTCTGACGTTTCATTTCTCCATAGAGGAAGTGGAGCCAGATCGTCAGACTGAGGCACCGATTTGCATTGCATATTTTAAGCTTTAGAGCAGCCTGTTCCCAGGTACAGCATCTTATCTCAAATACGTCTGCCATGACAGAGAAAGAGAGAGAGACTAAAAGAACCATTTACTTGTTCATAACAGTGTCATGAGACAGCTGCTAAACAGCACACTGTTGACGAAGGGAGTGACAGGGGAAATAGATTAAGGACATGAGGACAGACACTGCCCCCGTGCCCCACTGACACAGTGACAGCATGCAGTACAGATGGAGGGAGAGAGAGATGAACAGAGAGGCACGGCAGACGCTGAACTTCACAAGAGGGAGTTCTGGGTCAGAGAGCTAGAAAAGCCAGGGAAGTCAGTACTCAGCATTAACCTAAAGTAGAGCTGTAAACAGGCCTGAAATTGTGTGCCAGAGCCAAATACAGTCTGACATGTTTCCTTACCACCACCAACTTAACAAAGGCTGAATAAAACTCCATATAAACTTCCATATTCGTAGGGCTTGTTCATTTAGCCCATGGTGCAGCACCTTTGATAGCCATCATCAGTGCATCAAGCATCTAGCCTACACTCTAAAAAGTGTACTCTGAAAGAAATCTCACATTTTTGAGTTGAGTAAAACTGAAAAAACTCAAGTCGTTTCTTAAGTTGCTCTTTACATTGTATTTATAAGCCATAATGTATATAAACTAAAATGTATTGTTTGAGCAAAAGTTTTTCGGCCAATTGTTATTTATTATTTATTTTTTTAAGGATCAACTACACAATGCTCTGTTCCCATAAACTGCACCGGAAACAAAATAAGAGACTTCAACGTGCCAGATCAAAAAAAATGTTTATGAAATAACAGTAGGCAGATAATTAAAACCTGGTTTTTATTTGAGTAAAAGTATAGTATTGGAGATATGATGAATGAACTTGATAATATGTTTTAATGATAATTTGTTTAATTGTTTTTAAAAGTAATCAAATGTTTTTTATTGGGATCACAATATGGTCAACAAAGCTATTTCAAAATAAGCCTGTAATCAATTACCAAATTGTTTTGTTTTGTACTCTGAACAATCACAAATAATGTAATTACAGACAAAATAATGCAGACCAGTCTTTAACTGTCTCATATCAAGGATGCACAACGTTGTTAATGTATCACATAGCATATCACAATCATGACATGTTACAATACAATTGTATTATGGGAATGAATTAAACCTTGAATACAGTTAAAATAAATGTTGTTGTTCAATATATTATAGGGAGACCACATGGACAAGCATGACACATTTTAGCTTAATGTAGAGAGAAAATGAAATGCAGGTAAGAAGCAGAGTAAGATGTTTTTAAACTAGTCTGAAGGTGTTGCACAAAGTAGGCGGCGATGGTTCATTCGTCCAGCGGACAACAAGCATGTAACGTATGCTAGCACGGCTAAAAAACTTCCCCTGAAAAACTGCCCTTCAGGCTTTAGACGTGCTCCATGTGTAGAGAATCCATTAACATTACTTCTTCCAAGGGACAAAAACAGTTCCGCTAACTACAACACTTTGGCTGCAGGCTTGCTAAGGCATGAAATGGAGTGATTCAAAATAGAGTTATGTAGTTTGAAAAAGAATACCACTCCTAAACTCCTCATAAACCTATTGTCCTTTACCTCACATCAGCACCAGCAGAAGCTGCACAGACGTTCAGTTTTCTCCCTCTTCTATAATTCTGAACCTGGTCATATACCACAATAATAACTGAATGTGGGATCTGTTCCTCAGTACCTAAATAAATAAATAAGTTATGAACACCAGTACAAACCAGTTACAGCCAATTATGAACACCAGCAGCAGCCAATTAACCCCAAAAGTAAAGAAACTGGCCTAGAATAGGAGAATTTTTCCATATAGCCTGCTTTTCTAATAATGGCAACCTCTACTACCACTACTACACATACTACACATCATTACAATGTGTAATGCAAAAAGAAGGTGAGAAGAAGCAAGAGAGGTGAGGGACACTCAACATTCTCATTTGGTGTTGAATAATCTTATCTTTCTTAGGAGATTAGACACCAAAAAATTGACAAAGGCTCATAAATAAGCATTTCCATCCCCAATTCAAGCTGTTGTTTGTGCTATTATCACGTTCCACTTTCTATTCATTTGTCTCGAAAGGCGAGGCATTCTCATTCTGCACAGCAAAACCTGGGAAAAACGAAAAGTAACAGTGCTGCGTATCTCCTGCATTAATTTTCAATTGAAATCTGTTCTTTCATTAATTCGTATATTGATCCTGGGCAGAGGAGTGTGAATTATGCCGTGAATTCTCAGTTTCCTCATAATAGCCTCCATTCATCAGAGCCCTGCCTCTTCAGCAGCTCCCATCACTGCGTTGGCCTCTAGGGCCCATAAAAACATTTTTTCCATTTCCTCTCACACTTATCAATAATCAAAGTGCAATAAAACTGGCAATTATACCAAATACTGCATTTATAACTTGTGCTTTATTTTTTCAGGGAGACAATGTGTGGTTTACAGCCTAGAGCGGGCCAGTGGCTTTCAGCCTCCTGTCTTTCCTTTCTTTATTTTTCTGCCATGCCTGAGCTTGACAGTGATTACAGGCTATATGATCTATAATGAGGCCTTTCTCCACGCCTTAATTCTGCCTCTTCACGGACTGCTATTCTAATCCAGCTTTCCCCGCTTGCGCCAATCACTTGGCCGAGGCTATTACTGCCGTGAGTGGCTTACGTGGAACTCACAGCAAGGCGTGAAAAGCTGCAAGATGTATACTCTGCACAATATGAGCCAATATGAGCAATCCAGGATGCTAAGAGCAAGATACCAACACAAAAGAGGCAAACAAGATGACCTCAGACAGTTCTGTTCAGCTTGAATCGAGTAAAAATCAATGGTACAAACTGCGGAAGGTTAGCAAAGTTCTCGTCCATGCTCTAGAGGTCAAGGTATCCCATTGACTTCCATTCCCTGGGCCAGAACACCCCGCTAGAACAGGAGAACGAATGACTAAGAGCTGCAGGCATAAGCAACAAAAGGAGCGGTGACACACAAGAAACTCTGGCAGTCCCTCATTAGACCTGGAGCTGGAGAAATAGCACCACAGGGACACCTGCTCCAGAGAGTTTGAGTCAGGATCAAATCACTGGGGAAGAACCAAACACCAAAGACAGGCTTGGAAAGCCTTTTAATCAGCGACCCTGAGAGGCAACAGGGCTGGAATGGGGTCGGCCCAATGTCTCTGACACTTGATCGGGCATGGGTGAGTGGCTAAAAAAGAGCCTGCATGGAAATTTTAATACAAATGGGAAAGACAACGGTAAAAAGGGTGATACAAAAGCAGAGAGTGAGACCAAGAGTTCTCCAAGGTTGAACGTAATGAGAGAGGAGATGCAGCAGTGTGTGAGGCAGCAGTGGGCAGTGTGCTGTACATGTGTTGAACATGACTCAGTCATGCATGTCATCCACATGCTGTAAAGAGATCTATAGCCTGTCTACTGTAATAAGACCCACAGGGTTAACTCGCAAGCGTCAGCAACAGATTTCCTGCCAGTAGGGACTTGCTCTCAGCTTGCGTTACATTTTGTAAAATTATCAACCACGTCCACTGAGCACATGCCCAGGGGTCCTGGCCACTAGGGGGCCCTCAACTAGAACTGATATATAATACGTTAACTAGTATGCTACATGTGTTTTTAAAGGGACACATAACACACAACTAACCAAGACACAAGCGAGTTCATAATACATGAGCCAATGAAAGCACAGTCTCACACACACACACACACACACACACACACACACACACACACACACACACACCCAAAAAAAAAAATCCATATATATATATATATATATATTAGGGCTGTACCTGACTCCATGTTTTTTCTCCATGTACATTCTCTAGCAATCAGTAAATCAATTTGCATACGTTTCAGATCTGATGTCCTCCTTATTTAGAAAGTCAGCAGAGTCACAGGAACATATTTCTGAACTAAAAGAGACGCGGCACATGGTGATCGATCTGAACTGGAGCCTTAATTACAGACTATAGCATCAGGCAGCAGCTCGTATTTATGCTAAACATTAGCGCTTATAGCTTATAGTCTTTTTAATTTCACTTCTAACAGCTTCTTCAGTAGGAGGACCCTTCGCCTTTCATCTCTCATAAATAATGAACTGCTAAATAAAACCAGATTAATCCATATTTAAATTATTATTGGATGAAAAGAAGAATGGTAGACTTGAAACCGTTTATTATATTCCCCTCGCTGGAATAACTATCTCTCGTTTATCGGCAGGCATGACTGTACTTATCCTTAAAAATAATCGTAGCTGTAGACGAATAAATAAACATATCTGTAATTTAGGTTCTAAAATAATGGAATTATAATAAAACAAACGTCTTCGCTCCGTTTTTCCTTCACCGCAAACAGCCGTTACGTCTAAAACGAAAGTCAGCTCCCTCGTTTGGAGCAGTGTTGGATGTCTGACTAAATGACGAGCAGAATTCGGTTTCATTTGTTCGGATTCTCTTCTTCAGAAGCTCCTCCAGACTTTCTCTGAGACATCGTTCCACCCCTGTTTCTCAGCCTTAGCTGCCTTCAGCGATGAACCGCCAGCGCACGTCGTCACGTGGATTTAATTTTTTAGCAAGCGTGCGTCACAGCCCAGCTAGACCTTTATTATTCCCCCTTTAATAATTATTAAAATCTCTTTATACATAAGTTCTTGTGCATTTTTGTAAGCTTTAGTCTGTTTAACGGAAGAAATAAAATGGTCACTGTTCCGACGATTCTAGAGGGCAGCCCTAATATATATATATATATATACATGGGCGTGGTAGTGGGGGGAAAAGTGGACCTGACTACCCAGGGCCCGAGTAGGGAGAGGTCCATTTTTTTGCTCACGTTCCTCGTGTACTGGCATGGATAGGGGCCCACTGACATTGAGAGTGTACAGGGCCCAGAATTTGCTGCTACGCCCCTGTATATATATATATACATACTACAAATATATTTGTCATGTGGGTCTATATAGCTGGGTCCAATATATGTGTTTAGTTATGGCCTAATTATTTTTAAACCGGTGTAGTAACACAGAATAACACGTGGGGTGACAATAATTAAATGAGGTTGGCCTCCACTACTTTCACTCCTTTCAACTGGAGATTTTAAACCAATTTTGTAATTTGGTCTAATTGATTATTAATTAGCACAACAGCCGATCATTAAGGCAGCTACCACAAGCCACAGTGTTTTTACACAAGGAAGATTGGGTTCATAAAGAATTCAAGATATGGATTATCTAAGATCCAAATAATTCAGCAACTGCTAAAAGCAAGTCGTTCCTCCTTTATGTTAAATCATGTTCGAGTGGTAACAGAATCAGCGATCTGTGTAGAGATGCTATATTTCACAACATCTCGGATCTTTAACACAGTTGTCATGTAACAGACACTGGAAATGTTTACAGGTAAGAGGTTGTATAAAGAGTATTTAAGTTAAGTAATAATGAGAATTAATTGGCATGCTGTTATAATTACCCAATACATTATTACCATGATAAATAACATCACAACACGTATTACTAGGAATATTGTGGGTATTTAATACTTAAGTATAAAAGTATGTAAACTTTATTGTAGCTGCAAAGGTGTATGGTGCTTCCTCCTAATTACACACCTGACATTGCTTTGCAATGCTGTTATCATTTGTTCAGGTTTAATCTGTAAAACTATTTTTGTTTTTAATTTTTTAAATGTGCAACCTATGATCAAGTTACAGCAATAATAGCATTAACAATAAACAGCAGCATATTACCAATATCACCAATGAGACACAAGCACTTACCCTGAGAGTTTGAGGAGATCTGGGTGGTGTTCCTAGAATGTCCACCCTTGCCATATCATCAGCATGCTCATTGAGCCCATGGATGAATATGACTGTCCCAGTGTTTACGACATCTCTCCTGGGCACCAGATTCAGAGCCTCATCAATCAGGAAGTCTGGGTGGGACACTTCAAAGTACACGCCCTCGTTCTCTGCACAGTCATCGAACACCACTGCAAACACACATACACACAAGCATATTAATTATCACCACAGCAAAAAAGCATGCAGGAATACAATCATCAGCTGTCAAAGCACCAAGCCGTGGTAACACCGAGATGCATAGATGACATCCTGCAGGTGACAGAGCGTCACTGTACATACATTTAACGTCACCTTCTGTGGATACCCAACACACTGGAGGTTTTTTAATAATATATGTACTGTCAAAGAAAAATAGAACAAAAAAGTGGTGTGTCCCTGAAAAGGTGACTGCACAGCGAAGCTCATTCTGTGTTCACTCATCCATGAGTTTAAAGCAAAGTACCAAATATAATATAGGACTCATTTATCAAGAGACATTAAAGTCAGATACCTTCACCTTCCCAATATCCTCTCTCTCAAAACCCCTGCTACTCCCTATGTCTATCTCTCCACCTCTTCACCCTTACTCACTCACTCATTCCCTCTCTTCCTCTCTCTTTGACCGACTCTTTTACTCCCTCTCTTTCCGTTATTCCCTTTTTTTCTGACTCATTAACTTCTAAGTCTTTCAATCTCTACCCTTTCTATTCCACTGCTTTTTCCCCTTGTCTCCCTCTCTCTTCAATACTTTTGTGTCCCATTCATCTATCTCTCTGTCTCTGTCTCTGTGTCTCTCTCTCTCTAGTGGGCCATGGGCCTATACTCAGAGTTAGAGGCAGCGATTTTTAGTGGGCCTCACAGTAGCAGGCTAATTAAACACCTCCAGTTTAAAACAACACAGCTGCTTGCTAGCTATTGGTGGATGCGTTTCTTGGTTCACTTTCACAGCTCCATTGTTTGAATTTGAACATATCATCAATCTTCTTCAACCAAATTTCTTGGGAGAAAAGTATTAATAAAAGTTTGCTGCTGGGCCGCTGTGTTTTGTAGCTTTTACCAGGGGGGCTTTGAGGCAGAAAAATGCTGCCCTCAGATTGTTTAAGTAATATCATATTTACAATGTCATATTCACTGGCGAAAAAAACAAAGTGCGATTTTTTGGTGAGCCCCGATGTTTTAAATTAGGGGGGGAAACAGCAATAACAGGCCATTATAGCTGTACAGCCACATGAACACTGCAGGCTAAACTTGTCGACACACACAAAAAAAGTTATGTACTTCCTCCACGTATATAATTCGTCCTGTACACATTCTGTACTGTTTGCACACATTGTTTTTGTCTTTTTGTCTATTTGTCTTTGCACTACACTATATATATATATATATATATATATATATATATATATATATATATATATATATATATATATATATATATATATATATATATATATATATATATATATATATATACACACACACATTCTTCAACTGCACTGGAGAAGGAGCCTGACCGTGTTTCGTTATACTGTACAACCCTGTATAATGGCTGTATAATGACAATAAAGTTGAACTGAATTGAATTGAACTGAATATGGTTTTACATAACTTGTTTTGGGCCATTGTCTGCCCCAGCTTCTTCACAACCCACAGAAAATGGCAAGCATCTTGTAGGTCTCTTGTTTTATGATTTTAATTGCTGGCACACTGCCCACCTTTAACGCAGAGCCTAAATCAGGCTTTTCTGTCTCTTTCTCTCATTCAGAAACAGCCGTAACATGGCAGCACACACTGATCCCCAGATTTAAAGCTGGCAGCGATGTAAGCCAGTGAGAAGAGAGGGAAACTACAAACTTTATTCTTTATTCACTGACTTCAGATGGTCGATAGTTGAGGCATAAAAACTCAAGATTATAGTTTTATGGACTGAGGCCACTGCACAAGCTCTGCCATATTGTATTGACTGCACAAAAAGGTGTCCACACGCCTGTGTGTGTGTGTCCGTGTGTGTGTGTGGCTGGTAAGCTGTGCCTCAGGTCTGACTGAGAGAGATACCAGCACACTAGCCCAGCTTATCCCCTCTGATCATGTTCATGGCTGCCTTATCTCTCAGTCCCATACCCCCTCCTTCACTCCTTTCCTTATTTAGGTGACATATTCCTCCCCTCTTTTTCTCCACATCTCTTTTTTTCCTTCTCCATTTTTCTTTCCCTCCCTCCTCTGAGCTCTGAGTTATGTCCCTGTAACACAAGGTGACCTGGAGGGGTACAAATACCACAGACACACACCTCTGTCTAAAAGGCACACACACACACACACACACACAGGTACAACAATGTTAGGCCTTATACATCATACATACGTATCACATGCAAGATATATCCCAAGATATATAACATCTTTCAGTGTGTGAAAATCCCTTGGTATTTGTGGGGGCAACGCTACCTGGCCACTCCAGTGTTGGCTGGCTGCTAATTTGCTTGTGATGTTAGCTTTAAAGGTAACAAAATGTGTGGTTAAACAATTTATCTTCTGGAAATGAGAAACAATTTACTGATCCCACCAAACTCTTGGGAAATTAGGCAGGTTTTCAGATTTGTGAAGATATTAAAGGATATGTGTTTTCAGAGATATCCTAAGCATAGTTACAGTTGCTAGTTTATGAAGGACCAGCTGGGGAAACCAGTTTAATTGAACACCATGCTGGTTAGTTAAGAGAATCCAAGGCAGAAGTGGGTAATTCACTTAGAAGTGGGGAAAGCAGTTGAACAATTACCTTTCCCAGAATTTGTGTCAGAATGTTTGTTTTTCTTTAATAGACAACATAACAGCATAATAATATATTTGAAAGGACCTCCAGAGTTTTTATTTGGAAACATTTAGAAAGTCCAAGAGGTTAATTAGTGGGTCCCATACCCTCACCCCCAGCACCCAGTATTTAGCTTCTTCTCCTCAGTGTCATACCAAACCTTGCATCTCTGAAACAATAGCTTTACAGTAGGGAAACAATTTTGTTTGTTCTTCTGAATGTGTAGTTTAACTATTTGTTTAAGCTAGCACATGTATAGTGTCTGTTTTGCTGTTAACTTATTAGGACTCTGACATTATATCTTTCCAATGCTATTATTTTTATATTGCAGTATAGCCTACAGCACTCTAAAATACTGTAACTAGAGTGAAATATACACACACACCAACACACACATGCACAAACACAAATACACCCCTACTACATTCTTTCAGACCTTGATTAAATTTGAGCCTATATATTGCCATTTAGTGAAAGACTGTGTGCTTTCAGAGCAGCAGACAGAGCTCATGTTAACAATCAAACCTCGGCTCACAACACACTGTTTTTAATATGGCTCTGCATATTTCATTTGAGTCAGCAAACTGTGAAAAAGGCACCACATATACACTTTCTTCATAACGGCGTCCCATGTGGCAGGAGAAACACCAGCGCTTCTTAACGCCGCACATTAATAATGAAGGAATCTTTCTGCTTCTTGAACAGAAATGCTCAGCTTAAGTGTATGTTACACACTATGGGAGCAGCAATGCTGAGGAGTGTTGAATATATCATGTGAGACTGTGTCTCTGCCTCTGCCTCTGCGGCTGTGGCTTTGCAGTCGGTCCACGTTCTCCTCTCAAAAGATAATTACATAATGGAAAACGTTAGTTATGCAGGTGAAAACCAGATGCATCTGTTCAGAGGCTTTGCTTAATGTGCTGGATTATAGGAGTGTAGAAATGCAGTGATGCATTCTCATGCATCAGCCTGCACTTGGCAGTTCAACAAGTTTGATGGTGAAATATTAGAATCGATTATAAATAAATATATTTTGGGCTATTATTATGGTATGTTTTGTTTTTTGTTTTTACTTCCCCCATGCCAGTGTTGGGGTAGTATGTATTGTTTCAGACATCTCACCAGTCGGAACTGTTAAGCATAAGCCTGTGGTGTCTTTAAGAGAACTGGTACTGTATGTCAGGTGACAGTGACAAATCTTGATGTAAGCCTAGGTCAGCAGTCATGAATAACCTACAGTATCATAGGTAACGCATAGGCTTATAAACACTGTTACCAACACATCTGTACCTGCTGCTCAGGAATAAACCCAGTGGTCATTTTTACATTTATTTAGAACAGTCAGTCAGCTAATAGCCAGTCAGTTTTGCTTGATTAGAATACTGGATGACTGATGCTGTTTGATCTGACAGCAAGGGCAGCATATATGCTTATATGTGTTTTAGTTTGCTGTTCAAATGGCAAAAAAGAAGAGCACATACCAGGACAGAAAAACAACAACAGGATGGTGACAAAGTGCAGCTTCAGCAATAACTCCTATATGAAAAACATGTTATCCTTATCCTTATTTACATTATTACTTTTTTTGTACCACCATGTTTGTTTGAGACAGCTGCCATTGCTGTATAGTCAACAATGTTTCATATGACTTTTGAAGTGGTTAAACACAAAAGGCTACCATATATAGGTTCACTTAACCATACCTTGTAGTAGCACTGTCCTTATCATTCAGTCAGTTTTTCCAGACTCATTGTCTGTCACCAAGTCAGTAAATTTAAACTGCTGCTTGCACTCCAAGCATATAGTGTATAAAATCTTTAAGAACAATATATGTGGCCTGGTCTTATCTGGTCTCTGTAGATGAAGGTTCTCTCTTCCTCAGCTGCTCACACTAATAGTAAAAGTTATGCAGTCACCTAATGCAAGCAGCACATGCAGATACAGGTTGAATATGAGGACAGGTCTGGAGAATCTGTGTCGAGGAAATGTATCATCTAAATGGGTTGGCCAATTAATATCACTTTCTAGAGGCATATGAGTAAGGCAGCATATTTGTAATCAAGTCAGTAACAGTAATGAGATTAAATACGCAATTAAATTAGGCACTGGTGAATAAACAAGCCAGCTTAAATGCACTGTAGAAGTGTACTTAAGATATCTAACACAGCACGTTAGAATGATTTAAAGGCATCAGGCTAAAAAAACTATGATGCATTTATGACCTTGTTACAAGAAAAGACAATAACTGTAACAGCAAAGGGTTACTCTCAGCGCTGCTTCCGTAGTGTGTTACCCTTACCAGTGCCCATTCTCTTCTCTGCATTTAAATCAAATGAGTGGATTGAATCAAATCATGGGAAAGCTGTACATTTCATAACGCGCTGAACAGCCTCCTAAACAATCACAATCAAAACGAATGAGAGAGCCACAACCCTACAGGAATAGCTTTACCGCGGTTCAGCACTCTTCTTGTTGCAATAATGATTCTTAACATTAGCACTGCATGCCAGCTGAGCTTCGTACATAGCTATCTAGCTAAATGAACCGAGCCACAATTAGCAATGAGATACCCCATTGACAACTGCAGTCACCACAGGTGATGAAATTACAGGGGTCCCATTCGACAGCCACTTTAATGTTTCCAGAACCACCTGCTTTCTTCCCAGGTCAATGCTAAACAGAGAAAAACAAGTTGTTTTAAAAGATTTTCTCTTGGCAAAGGGACTGGATTAGCTGCTTTTGCGAGTTAGGACCACCCACAGGTGTGAGAGCAGGAGCGTTTGTCTCTTTTTGTAGGAGCCACTCCAGACCTAAGACACACAGACAGACAGATAGCCACACAGACACACACAAGCCTGGCTGTTTTCAGAGAGCAATAAAACTCCAGGTTTATAAGGGAGCAGCTCTTCCCTGCGAGCAGGCAGAGCGGTGGGAAATGATGCGTTATGGTCTCGTGTGAACTAAGGCCTCATAAATAATGCGGCGATGGGAAAGAGAGAGAGAGAGTAGGTCGGCAGAGAGCGAGAGAGCAAAAGCAGGCAGCATACGCTCTAGTCACACACCTCGTATATCAGCCCGCGTCCCGCATGACCTCTGGAAGAGCCCCTGACCATCCATAGCTATGAATATACCCTTCTTTCATGCTCTCTCTCTCACCCTTTCTCTCGCGCTCTCTCTCTCTGCTTTTCCCCTCCCTTTTGGGTTTACTTATTTCCCTGCTTCTTCGTGCCTGGTGAGTAAATGATATGATTGAAGATTGAGTCTAAGGCCTGACTGATACCAGCATTTTGCTAAAGATCTTAGCTAATATCAGCCCAAATAATTTTATGTGATCTTAAATGAATTAAGACCTCAGTACTTCTAGTTAGACAGTGCTTTATTTATTGTCAGTTATCAACTGTGATTGGTGAAGTATGATCATGAGTTGATAAACTGTCTGTTGATGGCGGTTTAAGGAGAAAGTACTGCCCTTTACGAAAAAGGGCCAATCAGGTTTCAGGTTTCGATACTGTGCCACTAGAGAGAAAAGCCCCATTTATTGTGGAGAACTATGCAAGCTCAGCAACCATAACCATCTAAACATTCTACAAATGTCTTTGTAAAGGTAATCTAGTATTCAGTATTTTGGTCAAGGAACAGCTGGGTTCCAGCCTGCACTATTAAAGGCATTATTAATTTATCCTTGATCGATATTTGACAGTGATAGAAATTGCACATTTAATTACATAGTGCCTTACACAATGAAGCACGTTCATACCCTATTTGCATTTATTACTATCAACATTGAGTCCGAAATTTTCTGTATTTCACTGACATTGCACCATGATTTTGATGTCTGCGGTGAAGCCCAAGGGTTTACAGTAAAACAGGTAAATAACAGTAGTTCCCATATAATACTGTATATTAGTATTATAGTGGATTTTGTTTAAAATAGCATCACATTCTTTAATGTGGTTTTCTTATTTACCATTTACAGATACAATACTGGTGGTCTACAGTGGCTTTCTATGCTGATACCTCCACAGAACTTTAATATCACTGATAACTTCCCATGAGGAGAGTACAGTGATAAAGTTCAGATTGTGATGAGTGACACATCTCACTGGATGTGTGTGTGGATGCATGTGCCTGCTGTCTTTCGAGGCAATCCTTACACGTGCACCAAAACATTCTCAAGAAGCCTGTCATTAGCACCACAGTTTAACACACACACACACACACATACACACACACGAATGTACACACACACACACACACACACACACGAATGCACACACACACACACACACACACACACACACACATGCGCACACGTTTATCCTAATCTTACTCTTGGCCTCACCCTTACCCTTATCCTTACCCTAACACTAACCATGCCCTTGTCCTTAACCTTACCTTTACCCTAACCTTAGTCTTGCGCCTACCCTAAGCTAAACCATGCTTTTAACCCTACTTTAAAGTTAATCTAACCCATACCCTAATATTAGCCTTACCCTGGCATTAAAATGCAATCATTTACATTGTGTGGGTCAGCTTGTGGAGAGCCAGTAAGAATAAAAGGTCCCAACAGTGCAACATAGACCTGACAACTCCAACAACCCCCTCCCCAACTCTACACACATATCCAGTTTTATATTTCGTACAAGTTCTTGTCTTTCATCCTCTTCTGTAAGTCTTCCACTCTCCCTCTATCAGTCTGTCGTCTCTTGTTAATGCTCAGCCTTTTTCAATTGCTCTTCCTCTCTCTCATGCTGTTTCTTTAAAGTTCTTTTCTCTGCCTTGTCTCCGGCAGACCTCTCATCACCTTTTGTCATATTGTGGCTTGTGATTGCTGATATAATAGTAGCCATCTTTCTCAGGTCAGAGAGTAAATGGGGGGCTCTGAGCAAAGAGATAGATGCTGTCTATCACTAGCTGTGAGTGTGTGTGCGCGTTTCAGGACAGAACCAGAATCAGTACCAGGCTAATGCTCACAAACATGCAATTTTGCACTTTCAGTCCATGTAAAGGTAGCAGTGTGGTAATATAAATAAAATGTGATGTAAAATGGAAACTAGAATTAAACAGGGCTTTAGTAAAGAAGGTGTCTTACCACATGTTTAAAGGATGTTGAGAGCATAATGTTCAAGCACAAATTTGTTTTCTTCACCCACATGCTAAATTATTCAAGCCCCAAAGTCAGCTTATTAATGTTCCTTGGTTTAAATCATACCTATTCTTTTCAATGGGTTTTAAGTCTAGGGACTTATATTGCCACTTAAGGACATTTCAAGATTGATCGCTGATCCAAACTCTTGTTGACTTGGAAGTCCAGTGATCACCAAGCTTCAATTTACATACTCAAGGCATCACATTGTTCTCCAAAATAGACTTTTATATCAGAGAATCAATGAATCCAGAGGCATGATTGAGACTGCTCCTGTAGTAGTAGCTACCACCCAATGTGGGAGACGGAGGTTCGAATCCCAGACTAGATAGCAAATGCTGAGCTACACCAATAAGAGTCTTTGGGCAAGACTCCTAGTGCTGCACTGGCCTACCTGTAATACGAATGACCTTGTTATAAGAGCTTGTTATGGATAAGAGCGTCAGCTAAATTCCTAAAGTTTAAATGTAACTATAGTAGTAAAACAGCCCTACAACAAGACTGACCTACATCCATGGGTGGCTGAGGGGATGGTGTTCACTTTGTCATGAGTCTTGTTTTGGCTTACCTTTTTGGTCAAGAGCAAAGGGTGGAAGAATGTTTGAGAAGGAAATCCTTGCTTGTGTAGCGTTTTATTATGTTCACCAGTGCTTTCATTCTGGCCACTATCAATTCATACTACAAACATTTTTTTAGATGTTCTGTTTAAATGTCTAGTTTCCTCCTGGTGAAATGCTGCTCTTTTTTCACATCCATGTACTCTTGTAGCCACTGCCATAATTGCATAATTAATGCAAATTTTAAGTTCTTTAACTGCATTGTAGCACAAAAACACAGGACTGTATTAAACAAACAATAAAAAAAACGCTTTATTATTTTCACTGTCAAATTCGATAGGTCACTCCTATCACAAAACTATTTTAGTCTCTGTATAGCAACTGTATATACTCTATAAATTTATATACAACTGTATATACACAAGTCTGCACATGGTTCATGTTCATTAATTCTTCTTGCGCATTTCTAGTTTGGTAATGTGGTCCTCCACACATTAACTGAATCCTTAACATCTACTCCTCTGTCTTCAGTTTGAGCAATGAGTACACCCCTCCACTAAACTCCAGCTCAACCTCTTGGGAATCTACTTGGAAATACACACACACACACACACATACACACGCACACACGCACACACGCACACACGCACACACACAGACACACAGACACACAGACACACACAAATATATATATATACACATACTTATGTATCTCTCTCTCTCGCTCTCTCTCACACACACACACACACACACAAAAGAAGAAACAACTATCAAGCACTTAATGTGCATGGAAAAAGTGTGCGGACACTCAGAGATGTCTCACTTATTTGTTATAAGCAGCCTTGTGCCCTTTTTTTGCCTGACTAAATCCCTTAAGCATGACAGATGTGTTCATTTCCTTTTCCATTACACCCTTTTAGATTTATTTCAATAACGAGAGGGGGCTCTTTGCAGCATGCAAATTGCAAGGCAAACAGTGTCAGGCCTTCTGAAAGCAGGCTGCAAGTGTTTGATGGTATTCTATGGCTGCCAATGTGGCAGGGAGAAAGTGTGTACAGCAGAAAGAGAGAGAGAGAGAGAGAGAGCGAGAGAGAGAGAAGCTAGTTTGATGTTGGGTGACAATAGCTGAGCCTCTTCGTCTTCAGAGAAGTGGCTTTGAGTAGAAAGAGCAACGCACAACACGGATTAGCCTGCCAAAGCTGCAGCACAAGCCCAGTCAGAACTCTCCACACTCCACACGCGAAGCAGTAACTCACACACTCTCACTTGATGTCATTTCCTACAATCCGCACGTGGGCAGTTTAGCGACAGCTTCATTCACATAATGTAGTGACGCCTTTTTCTATCAACAACTTTGAAGGAGACGTGTAATCCTCACTTTCAGTGCTCTTGTGATTTCTGCTGGAGTAGGTTTAATTTTCTCATATTGTACATCTCTATTTTAAATCTGTCTAAAATGCTCTGTTTAAAGCTTTTCTTCCTGATAAGATTACTTAATTCTGATTGGTCAACCATTTCCACAACATGCTGTAAGTTCTGCCTCTACATATAGCTGTTCTTACATCAGTTCTGCGGTATCAGTTGAAGCCAGATTCTGATGCTGAAAATAAGATGCTGGTAGACCAGATTTACTTTCGCAAGCTAGACTGAAGCAGGAGGTTTCAGAGTAGTAAGTTTTTACCTTTTTATCTGTGGGTGTGTTGTGCGAGAGCATTCTAAACTTGGTGGTAGGCAAGCATTCGAGATTGTGTGAGATGATGTTACCTTTGAGAGGATGTTGAGGATGTTTCAAGCAGTTTGTACCTCTTCCATCTACTTTGAGCTTTATAACTTTACAGACCATCACACAAAAAGCTACATAACACACTAGAAATAAGGAAATAACATGGACAAGCATAACAGGCCCTAAATATGGCAATTTTACATTAAAAATGTCCCATAACTTTTAATAATGGTTTATTGTTTCCAATAAGGAAAAAAAATCAGTAAATAAGCAATTTTTGTGCCCTAAAATATGGCAAACTATTTTCTCCATAGTAAATGTTCATTTATGCACACTTGCACACGCCTGAAATTTTACCAAAGGTGTCCAAATTCTGACATACGACCCTAAGACTGCCCATTCAGCTGGCAGCAGTTTAGCTCCACCAATACTCACTGAAGTGGTAAGGAGTGTTATTACTGCACACTTCATTCTGAACTGAGGTTCAAAGTTTCTGGAATGAGGCACAAAAACAGAACAGCCTATCAGAATAAAGATCATTTACATATATCAGTCTTAGTGTTTCAAGAATGAGAGAAACAAGCAGGTAGCAAAACAGCAAAGCACTGGAAGTGAATAATACATACATCCTAAACTGAATCTGTGAGCCTGAGCATGTAGGAACTTGAATTTGGATGTGGAACCTTTCCAGTTTTGATAAGATAAAACAGAGTAGCCTACATCACCTCCCATCGTGAGTTCAGCACTTGTCTGGTTGTGTTTCACTGCCAAGTGAGAATTTTATTTTTTTTATTTCTTTTATTTTTTCTACAGTGTTGGCACTGTAAGGCCTCTTTCCAGCGGTGTTAAGAAAAAAGCTTTTTTCTTTTGCTAGTTACTAAATGTCAAGCAGGTGTGAAGGGAGAGATGGGAAATAAGGATCCTAATCTAAAAGGCTGCAGAGCCTTTCCCTCCACTGATAACTGTCCAAAACATTCCCTGTGTGTTAGTCGTCTGCAGAGAAAAATGTGACACGACAACGTAGTGAATGGAATCATCCCTGCCTTCCCAGTACATCCAAGAACACAATTGGTCCTGTGTACTCAATGTTCCCAGGCATTACAACAAAGTGAAAACTGTAGGAAAGGCAAGATGTGGAGCTCCAGTGAGGTAAAGACACCTGCTGTACATCACTGAAGCCAGTCAGTAAAGCTTTTTTAAAGAGTGATTACTGAGCCTCCTGTGGGATTTTAGCTCAGCGGGGCCAAGGAGACAGTGGCACTGATCAGAGGCGGAGGCAACGGTTTGATGCCATGTTAGATCTCCACGCAACGGCCAAGCACGTTTCATCCCTCCTACGTTTTCCTCAGAGGGAAAAGCTGAAACACCGAAGCTTGCACATAACCCTGACCTTTTATGTCAGAACTTTCAGATCACCCACACTATCTTCCGAATGTTTTACCAGTATGTGTTATACTTTTTCAACAAATGCATGGAGTGAATGCCAGAGAGACAGTTAATCCTGGTGCCTTATAGTATGACACAGCTCATGTAATAAAACTTTTCTGCATCTACCCTACTACCCTTATTAAACCCTCATGACTCCATTTTCTTAAGTATTTAGTACATGGATTTGTATCCAATTCATCTCCAAATTAGTCCCACTCGTTCGCTATCGGACTAAGCTTCCAAAGCAATGTGATTGGAGGAAAACAAACTACCAATTGTTAACTGTTATCGTGCTTACCAATCTTATAAATTGCTTTGAGGGTAAAAAGGTGATGATGAAATGCCTTACACAGCAAATTATCCATTGCTTGCCCATAATATTTCACCTGAATTTAATACTATACCTGTTTTTGTTTTATGGAGTGGATGACAGAGGTGGTGCCTGAGATTCCCATCAGGATTTAAACACAGCATATGACACAAATACTACATTTCAGGCCCTAGTAGAGCAAGAAGGAACAATATCATCCAACCGCATTCCACATTTGTTACAGATGGATGGCCACAACATATTTGTTTAAGCTAATACAGTCGTGAAAGAGATGAAAGAAGGAGCCACTCTGTTTGAGAACATGTTACACCCATTGTTTAGGTTACAAGATAATCATAATTTTATCAATGGTCAATTTGGTGTTCATAATGTGATCTTTGCCAAAATGCTACATGCTTTAGTGCTCTAAAACACAATATGTTGTTCGTACTGAACATCTGTGCTCACTCAGTCGCTTTTTAAATGTGCTCTTAGAGCTCCTGTGTCTTTAAGCCCTTCCTTCTGGTAAGCCCAGTGTGCTCTGATTGGTCAACTCTCCCACTCTGTTCTGAGTGGCCAAGTCGGAGCGGTTGAAAGTGATAGCAGCATCCTGCTACAATTCTCATCCCAAGAATAATAAAGGCGTTTCAGGCAGATGAGAAAAGTGGTTTCTGTGGGAGAGAGTTTCTCCCTCTGGTGTGTACTTTACAGACCGTTTCCATGCACAAACAGTCATACACTGATCAGCCATAACCACAAGCCACCACCTCCTTGTATTTACACTCCCTGTCTATTTTACCATATGCAAAGAAACAGATGGACCACTGTCTCTATCTGTAGAACTACAATGTGCAACTGTATGCTAAGTAGAGCTAATAAAATAGACAACGGGGGTAGATACAAGGAGATTGTTTTAATGTTACGACTGATCAGTGTAAAACAAACTAAAGGAAAGAGAAAACTGGAGATTAGCAAAAATTAAACACTTTACATTGTGTGAACATTCCGTGGTAAATAAAAAGCAAGCTTGGCGATATATCATTGAAACCAGTGTAATGACATTCGTGTTACATACCACTATATTGATTTTTAGATTTTGATGTAACAAAAATGTAATATATATGATTATGATGATAAGTTTTATCAGCAGTACCCTGCACCATATTCTTCTGGACTTTCCCACATATTAGAGGTTTAGAACAATATTGGAAGATTTGAGGTTTTCTTCCCATAGCAATGATATTCATGCTTTGGCTATAGTGTTATAAACAATACTTGGGCTATATGAATAAAGCAATTCATTTTCATCATTTTTTCCTGCTTTTGTCTCTGGAGAGAAGCCCTCTCAGCCCACCACAGGCGCTTTCCTGGTAGATGATGAAACATACACAGTTTCTCTGGAGCTCCAGTGCAAGCCTATCCGCCTCCTCTGGGAGATGTGGGCAAGCACAGTAACACTGATTAAAAAAAACTATAGGCATATCTAATTCCACTAAAAAGGACCTGTTATTATGATGAATTCCAGAATAATGTAACAATTATCAGTCTCCCAGCTGACCATTCACCCCTCATTCTTTGCTCATTTCTTGCCTATTTTTTTAGACTTTACAACAGAGTGCACTGACATTCACAGTGGCTGAGGAGAGAGGGGGTTCTATTGTTACTGATCTCTCCGGGCTGGTGAGCAATCGCTGAGCCAAAGCAGCCAGGCAGATGCAGCAGTAACTGCTGTAATGAATGAGCAGCCCACAGGGTGGTACTGCACAGCTGGAGCTCCAACAGGGTCAGCTGCTAGTCCAGCTTTGTGCTCTAGCCACATAAATATTTAGCTAGAGTTATGAAACAAACAAAGCTAACAGCAATGTTAGCTCTCTCTTTTTCTTAAGACTAGCCATGGGCATTTAGCCTTTCACAATTATCTTGTGATTTCACCTTGTGTTTCTAACTTGGTAGACTTCTGCAGATCGCATTGCATGAGGATGCTTAGGCTAGAAGCACTTGTGGGGTGTGCAATGGGATTAATAGATTGAGGAGAGATGGTACAGTCCAATAATTTCTTGTTCGATGTGTGGAACATGGGTTGCAAAAGAGATGTTAATGATTGGCAAGAAAGTGTCATTGCATTTGCACATGCTAAAGGAAGGAAGTAGCTAAATTCACAAGTTTATGGAAGCATACAGTCATACGGGTCTACTAGCAGTGGCTAAAATCCCAGACTACAGGTAATTCCCCTCAGAATTGTGCCGGGAAAGGCATCCACTAAATCTGGCCAAACTGAGAAAAAAAAAGGGTGGCTGAACGTTGATGTTGCATATATCCAGAAACGTGTCCAGTCCATGCCAAATCGAATTGCATCTGTTATTCATGCTCATGGAGGTGCTATTAGATACTGTATGGTTATCCGTATGTTTACACATATACTGGCTTCAGCATAGTCTTGAAAAACACTGCACATACAAGCAATGGACAAATGCTCTTTTATCTTCAAGGATACTTCAACAGGCAGCTAGAAATACCCAATCCTGTGCAACCCCAACGCAAAGCACAGCATGGGGTAATGTATAAGGACAACATATGAGGAGAGCAGACACCTCAACCACCACTTACCCACCCTTCTCAAACACAGTTACCAGAACAGAATAACTGTCTTCTTATTAGGAGTGTGCTGTTTCCCAAGAGTCACTTTGCCTATTATACCCCTCCTTGAGAACAGCATGGCCCATGGCAGACTCCACAATACAAACATACATATACATTGCTGACAATGGCTTTCTAGAAGTGCGTAAGGTATGTGCCCTCCACTAATTTATTTATTTTCTATTTATTTATGTTGTTTATTGTTGTTTGCTAGTTTACAATGTGGATATGTGTTTATTATGGTGGTGGGTATGGGTTTAATTAGTGTGCTGTGTGTGGGAGGGGTCACTGATAGCGTGAAGAGAGTCCTTTGTATGTGTCTTTCTGCTGGTGTGTAATAAAAGAGCAAAATCATAGCCTCCCCTGAATCTTTCTTACTGGACGCTATGTTACAATAACACAATAACAACATAATGTATACATATATTTTTATCTGTTCAGACAGATTAGGAGGGTTTGCTTCATTCTGCTTTTATTATTAAAGATTTCATTGATGCATTGAGAATTACAAAGAAATACTATTTATTAAAATTATGTATTAATTTACAAAAATTATTATTATTATTTTGGGATGTTTAGTGGAGCTTTTTATTTTTTTATTTTTATTTTTTTAGCTAACAGTTAATAACTGTCCTAAAACAGATGCAGTGTACAGCAAACTAAAAGGTGTTTTTGTACCTTATAAAATAATGTGAGCACATGCATTTAGTCCTACAATAGGACTTTTGTGATTCAGTAAAAAGGCTAAGGGGCACTGTGACATGGTGTTTCAATTTGTGCATGTGCATGTTCAAGTGCCTAAATTGCAGGCCTAACTCAAGAGAGCAGTCTTAGGTCATAAAAGACTCCCAAGTTCCTTGTTATTCCAGTAATAAGCGTGTTACACTACTTTTCTTTTCTAAAAATTATAACACCAGCCAAAACAGTACCAGGTGGTTTCAGAAACTCATTTGTATGAAGTTTTTTAAAACCCATATGGCATTAAACTGCGTCTGAACAGCTGAAAAACACAGACTTTATCATACTGGCTTAATTAATTATTCCTGGCAATAAAGACATTCTGAGAGATTTTAGCAGGCAAGTAGTAAAAGCATCACTGCATGGTCCTTTCCCGAAGTCATTTCCACAATAATGACACTGTAATATGCTATGAGGAACATATTGAGGAATTAATACGTTTGTTAAAAACATGCTCATTGAAAAAAGAACTTGAACAAATCAGTTTGTGAACAGACTGAATGGAAAGGGTTGAGTGATGAACCTCATTATGTACTGAATAGGTCTACTCTATTAAGTGAAATATCCACAAAGCTCTCTTTCTGCATACTGCTGAGGCTTGACCAGCTCATATAATTTTTTATCCATAGACAGTAAAAGAGATATAGAAAACTGCAGCACCTTAAAGGTAAACTGATCTTCAACAGCCACTGTGAGGTTGCAAATATGCAAATAAACAAAGTGATATGAATGGCCTAAGCAGAGGTCACTACAGAGTGAGGTGTATATACAGTGGTGCTTGAAACGTTATATATTATTATATATTTCTGCATAAATTTGATCTAAAACTTCAGATTCTTCAACTCCTAAAAGTAGTTAAGGAAAACCAGATTAAATAAATTAGACAAAAATATTTGACATGGTCATGTATTTATTTATTGAGGAAAATGATGCAATATCACAGATCTGTGACAGGCAAAAGCATGTGAACCATTGCTTTCAGTATCTGGTGTAAGACCCTTGTGCAGCAATGACTGCAACTAAATGTTTCCATGAACTGTTGTTTAGTCCTACACATCAGCTTGGAGGAATTCTAGCCCATTCCTCTGAACAAAACAGCTTTAGCTCTGTTATGTTGGTGGGTTACCTCCTATGAACTGCTTGCTGCAGGTAATTTCTATTAAGGTCAGGGTTTGTCCTTGCCCATTATAAAAACATTAACTTTCTTCTTCTTTAACTCCTCTGTGGTAAAACAATTTGTGTGCTTTAGTTCAAGCTTTATATACATAATATGCAAACATTTATATAGATATATACATGATGTTGGAAAAATCTCATTAAGTCTAATAAAAAACTGCACAGAAAGAAACTTTTCTCTATTTCAGTTCAAGTGACATTTACTTTTTTTGTATGCAAGTAAAAGATAACACTGCTCGCATAGATCAGATGTAGTTCTTGTCCTAATTAAAACTTACCACATAAATTAATGTATTTCGATTCCATTAAAACTACTAAAAGACTCTAAAAGAGCCCTTGATGACAAAATGTAAAACTCTGACACATGGATTACTATATTTACAGATTTCTCTCTCTGTTCAATAAAATATGGCATAATATATTTTTTATAAATTTCATAAAAATATATGTCTTATATATTTTGTAAGTATATTTCTTATAATCCAGTTTTTAATATAAAGGAGATTTTCTGTACAAATTGTATTAAAGCTTCACTGTAACAGATTGTGTATGTCAAAGTTGTGTCTGGACGTGGTTCTTGGTTTAAGGTTAAGATGTCTTAAGCCAGGTGCCATTTAAAAATACAGTATCCATGTTTTTATTTACTATTTCAGTTGAATTGTTAGTTATTGTCCAGATATTAAAGGTTGAGTTTTGAAACTCTTAAGTGACATACTGAGTGACCACACAGAGTGATATGATTTCTGTACAATCAACAATACTATACACTGGTCACTTTCTCATTACATTAAAAAGCACTTCTGTCAATTTTGTATACAGACTGGTTCAGTTATAGTGGGCCACCAAAGCTGAAAACATACTATGCAGCTAAGGACAATGCAATGCAATTTTGTGATGGGCAGACAAATCAGTGCATATGAATCAGTATATGATATATAACCCTGTGTTCTAAAGCTGTGATGTATTTGGATCCAAGAACCCAATGGGGTAATAGTAAAGCAATAATTGTAAAAAAGCTTGTAAATAAACAGAATTGTATTAGTTGCCCAAACTCAGAAGGAGCCTACCTCAGAGCTTCTCAGTTTCAAGGTGATTCGTTTGCTTTCACCATGACTGGGAAACCAGAGACTTTAAACAATTCCTTTTTTTGTATAATTATTACACATATTGCTTCTCTTAAATACACATCAAACTATATAAACTCTGTTTATATCAACTGAAACCAGCCTACAGAATAAATGAGTTATTGATTGGCATCAGGATCTTCCAATAGATAAATTACATGGCACTGTCTGTCCTCTTTGAATTCCAGATAAAATGTGTGCTTTCTGAGTCTGATATTAAACACAGCATGACTGAGATGTTTTACTACACATATCTCTCAGGTTTTAGCTGCTTATGTTATTATCTTGAGAATCACAGGTATGTTCATAATCAGCTCAAAGCATGTGATATTATAGAACTATTAGAACAGAAAGACTATAGCTGCTGCTGTATTAAAACTATTTTGAGAGCTACTGAAAATAAAACTGCTCGTTAGCTATTTGATGAAAGGAAAACCTTGGCTGAATCCCAAATTGCATACTATTATGCACTAATTGGGTTTAGAAGCAATGATTCCATGGCTTATGCAGTGCACTATATAGAAAGCAGGGAGTCATTTGAGGATCAGGCCCTGGTAAACATTTGATAAATGTAGGAAGACGAGGGGCTAATCACATTAAGGTAACTGCTCAGTCACTCACCATCCCATCTCAGATCTCTTAACAAGAATCATCTGGACATCATTTAGATGTGATTCTGTATCAGGATCTTATGACCTATGAAGTTTAGTCCCAGCTCTGAGATACAAGTAACTCTTTAGACATGCTCCCATGAGGTTTTTATTTTAAGTTCTGAATCAGCTTGGTGCACTTTGACATGAATGTTGAGAGTGCATATCCATCCCTATATTTTGTAGGATGGTTACACTTATTTCATTTCCAATTTGTAGTGCTCCTTGGGTGTAATTAAGTATGTCATATTGGATCTGATCTGTGTTTGTGAATATGTATTCCAAATGATTGCACATTTAAAACCGGGAAGGTCATGCTAAGATATAACAGCTCAACATCTATTCATGTCTATTCAGTAATTGCTCTTTGCAGCTCCTGCAATAAAAAAAAAGTTGCCAAATAACATCCCCAATTTAGTTAATGCCAATTATGAAAACATGCTACATGTTCATCTAACCTTCTACCCTGTTAAACACACGTATTTTTACTGGCATTTATGTAATGCATATAACACTAATTAAACAAAACTACACTTTATGCATATATGACATACAATGTAAAAAAAACATATATATATATATACACGCACTGGCCACTTTATAAGGTACATCTCATTGTATCTACATACCTACACACATTGTCGATTTTATTAGCTGAACTTACAATAAACTGGATCCTGATCATTTAAGAACATGAAAATCATTTTGTTTCGTCACTCACTATGGACAAGGATTTGCTTCAAGTGTTTTCCGAAATGGGTTTCCATGGCCGAGCAAATGCACACAAGCCTAAGATGCCAATCACCCTTGTGAACTGACAATGTACTCTGTAGCAGAGGATATCTATTCTCTGGAGTGATGAATTATGCTTCACTATTTAATAGACGATTCTGGGTGTAACAGAAGTCAAGCAAACACCAACAAGCCACCACAAGAGATAGATAGATAGATACTTTATTGATCCCGAAGGACATTTAGCAGCCAGTAGCGGTTTCACAAAAAACAGCACAGATACAAATACAAATTAAAAAATAAAAACAGGGTTGTGCAGTATATAAAACCTAAATGGTCGGTACCGGCAACAGTATTATTAACTGTTAACTATAAACTATAAACTATACATAGTACAGGTCACTATGGATAAATATATCTCACTTCACAAGGAGGCAAGAAATATATAAAAGAAAATACAGATATACCTGTATACTGTAGAAAAAATAAATAAATAGTATAGTAATAAATAAATGTGCATGAATGTGCAAGGGGCACAGTTATCAGCAGATAAATGACTGAATTAGCATAATAAACATGTGCATATACTGGTATTTAAGTGGAGTGGAGTGTCCAGGAGTTCAGATGTACAGTATATACAGTAAAGTGTCTGAGAGTGTCCAGGAGTTAGGATGTACAGTATATACAGTAAAGTGTCTAGAGTGTCCAGGAGTTAGGATGTACAGTATATACAGTAAAGTGTCTGAGAGTGTCCAGGAGTTAGGATGTACAGTATATACAGTAAAGTGTCTAGAGTGTCCAGGAGTTAGGATGTACAGTATATACAGTAAAGTGTCTGAGAGTGTCCAGGAGTTAGGATGTACAGTATATACAGTAAAGTGTAATAGTGCAGAATAAATAAACCTATGATTGAATAGAGAGTTTAGTCCTCAGCAGTCCTCGTCCCTCTTCCGGCCCTGCTGGGAAGAGTTAAAGAGCCTGATGGCTCTCGGGACAAAGGATCTCCTGAGTCTGTCTGTGGAGCAGCTCTGTGACAGCAGCCTGCCACTGAACTTGCTCCTTCTGTCCATGATGATGGTGTGCAGTGGGTGCCCATCATCATCCATAATAGACAGTTTGGTGGAGGAGGGATAAAGATCTAGGGCTGTGTTGCATGGTTTAGGTTTGGTCTCTTGGCTGCAGTGAATGTTAATGCCAGAGCATAGAAAGACATTTTAGATAAGTACATGTTTCCAGCTGTGTGGTAGGAGTATAGGTGGTGTCTCCCTGTATAAACTCAATAAAGACATGGCTTGTCAAGTTTGGGGTGAAAGAACTCCATTGGCCTGCACCGAACCCTGACCTCAACCCCGCTAAACATCTCTGGGATGTACTGGAATGTTGATCGCAAGCCAGGCCTTCTCATCCAACATTGTAGCCTGGCATGAATACTGTTTTGACTAAATGGGTAGAAAATTCCCGCAGCCTTGTGCAAAATTTGTGGAAAGCCTCCCCAGAAGAGAGGAGGCTAATATAGCTGATCCCCATGGTTTTGGAATGGAATATACAATAAGCTCATATAGGTGTGATGTGTGAGGAATGAGTCCACATATTTCGCCAGGCATTGTGGTATATGTGGTGGTGCATATCACAGCATTGTTACCTTGACTTTCTTTCTTTTCTTAATCTTATGCACTTGCTTCTCTCAGTCTTTCAGTCCTGCAGTCAGTTAAACTAAAGTGTAGTATTTTGGTTAGAAAATGTTATCCTTTACGCTTGATAAATTCCTTTTAGTGATTTCTGCGCTCATCCTGGCCTCCTCTGACACCTTCCAACTGCAGTTGTGCTGCTACCTTCTTCAGTGTCTCTTTGTCTGCTCTTTCATATTATTTTATTTGCAGCTCTGTCTCCTCGGTTTTCTTCTTTCATGGTCTATTCTTTTTACCTTCAAATCAGCCGGTTTCACTTCTTTCTGTCTGACCTTAGTTCAATAACGCTGCTTCAGTAAGCTTTTCTCTTGTGTCTTTCCATCCTTTATGCAAATACAATCAAAAGTGGAACAAACTAGAAAGTATATGTGCATGAGTAGAACTGGCCTGCTTTAATAGAAGTGTGCTTTCGCACTCAACTCACCGTCTCAGAATGTGTGCCTCTTAAATTAGCTACGTGACAGGGTGTTACATAAAGGAAAGTTAATCCATAAGAGAACCTTTGTTAATCATAGGCACAGCCCACACACTTGCACTACAGTGAGTTAACTTGCTAGACATCTACAGTTTTTATAAGAAATATTTCCATGTTTGTGGAAGCACGTCTAAGTCTAAGTCTCCTTTAAAATCCCCCCGCAACAGTTTGGTTTACCAAACTCAGTCAACATCTAAAAAATGCTCCTAGTTAATTACACCTTAAGCACTAAGGGGCACACGTCTTCTAACTGTCGCTGAATGCATTTGCTTATAAAAAAGAAAAGCAAAAATGGGTAAAATAGATTTTATATATGCAATATAAGGAATCATGATAACAATAATAATAATTTTCTGACTACTGAACACTTACTGCTGCTAACAGTATATCTGTACTTATTATTATAGCCACAGCCACTTTACTTTTATTTTATCTTTATTGTATTATAAGACTTTATATAGGTGTACATATTGAAAATTTCTCTCTTGTTGTAAATTATTATTGTTTATTCTAAATGGTTGCTACTGTAAAAACTGCAATTTCCCCCTGGGATTAATAAAGTATTTCTGATTCTGATTCTGATAACAGGATGCTCAGGTGTTTAGTGACTTTAAAAAAGTCAGTTTTCATCATATGATTCTGTCCATTTTAGCAGTGTAGATTTAACCCAGTTGATACAAAATTTTAGTGTAATTAGTGTATTCACTTTGTACGTGAACATTCCTGTATTAAAGCAGAACTGGCAAAAAGGTGAAGACACATTTGAAATACCCATTAGCATGACTGTCTATGGAGCTTTTGAAACCTGAATTCCACTTTGAATAGAAGAATACCTGACTTCTTGTCATTTGTTGGATTTGGTGAATCCCTTGAATTCCTTTAATTCCATCTTGAAACCTTTACTATGACACCCTAACACTAACACAAGGCTATGGCTGAAGCTGAAAAAGGGGCTTGGTTTGGTAATACTGGCTTTGTCAACAAATCTCATTGGCCAGAAATGATATATGTCAGTGCCTGGACGGTTTTGCTACTTTGTCCTGGTAAGCCACCAGATGATCTGTCATTTGTTCAATAACAATAGATATACCCCACACAAAGCATTGGCTTTTTTGCTGCAAGGCTTTTCTGACAGTGTGTGGCGGCACAGAGCTATCGTTCAAAAGAGATGTCAGATGGTCCCCCTTGGCATCAAACACCAGAGTTCCTAAATTAGACTAGGAACTATTGATAGTAAGGCACACCCCAAACATGCAAAGCTGTACCAGCTGTTCATGTATTACATATCTGCAATAAGAATCTGCTGACGGTTGCATCTAAAATTATTTCAAGGGTATGGAAGCGTGTCACATAGTTTAATCTGTGAGTGTTAAAGTGAATATGCTTGGTTGATAGTGATCTCAAAAGCAGATGAAGACACTTACCACAACAATTTTAGGAAAGGCTGGTTTTCCTAAGGCTTCATAACTGCCTTATTTTTGCGATGATTTAGGCGCATATATACAAAATTATACTGAAAAATATCTAGTTACAACTTCCATTGTATGTTAATATTCTTTTAGCTTCTTCCTGTAAAGTTACTGTGTTGGAGGTACAAGGTTTTGTTATGTAAATTTAGAATGCAGTAGCATGGCTTGTCTTAAGTCTATTCTTTATTGCTGTGCTTTCTGCAGTCATCCACATCAGGCTTAAAATTCTAATGTTTGTTGATGAAATCAAGAATGGACCAGCGCCCCCCCTACCTTATAATAACATCTAGACTCCTCCTGTCCTGGTACCCAGATAGTGAAATGAACTTTAGCTGACTGAGGACCCATCTCTTATGAAGCACTTAAGGAATCACTAATCAAAGTATGATTTCATGCGCTGTGCTAAACCCTTTATTTTCTCTCTAGGTACAAGCCCTGGCTTAGGATTGCTAGGTAGTGGCCTTCTGCTGTACTCAGAGTCTGAGCTGAAGGGGAGTTTAGACTCTAACCTGTTTGTACTAGCTAGGCTTCTAGATTAGAGTGTCTGCTAATGCTGTAAAAGTAAATGACCTCTGTCCTGATTTGGAGCCCTGCACTGGGCCTGATGCAGAAAGCACTGAAGACTGAAACACTCTCTATAACCTACAACATGTACAGGTGGGACTAACCTGCGATAGGCTAAAGAAGTGGATACATGTTGTAACGGTCACTTTAAGTGCCGGCATTGAGCGCATGCGCGCTGTATGTCGTGAGCGAGAGAGAGAGTACAAAGCTAACGGTTTTATAAGTACGGCACGCGGAATGGTTACGGGGGTTTTTGTAACCTCTATGTTCTGCTGCAGTGTTGTCTGGGATTGTAACCACGAGGTGTGTGTGCTCCTCTGCCCAATTTATGGTCCAGTACTCAGAACGGCTGTGTCTCGCCTGGATTTCTTTATGGAGGTCGGGGGAAGCAGCTAACCTCCTGTGGCATTTCCCTCCCCGGGAGCCTCAACTACTGAGTGCGTAACAGTGTGTTGCATTTTCCCCACATAGCAAAACCAAAATGGGCCATTTACATACATCTTTGGACTGGAGAGAAAAGAAGTTTTGAGTTTAAAAACATTAACAAAGTTTACATAGAACATTAAACTTTTATCATTAAAAAAGGCAGAAATATATATATTTTTCCAAATAAGAGTCCTTTAAATTCAATTAAGCCAGGCTATGTCACAAACCAGCAGGTAACTCATGCCAAGAGACTGATTAACAACAACCCTCTAAAGTATTTTTGGGTGACTGAAGGCATGCTGTTCACAGTTGGGCTTAGTATGATGAACGGCAGTAGGTGGATCAGCACTTCAGCAGTTGAGAGAGGCCATCTAATAATTTGTTTTCATCTCAGATCATAATCAGGAAGCAGTGCTCCACAAAAGACCTTTTTTTTTCAAATGCAACACACTCCAAATATAAATCTGTGTAGGAGTTGAGGTTAATTGCTTTGTCTCATGAATTTTATTCTAATACAGAGAGTGAGAGAGTAACTGATTAGATCTCAGGAGGACACAGTCTTCCACATAAGAAAAAAAAATATCCAAGAAAATATTCATTCTTTCATAATGGAAAATCAGAAATTATTACCACATGACTGGGTATCTGGGGTTACGCATGTTGTACAGTAACAGTAAACTTAAAAGAGCATTTCTACCATTGGATATTATGTCTGCTCTATTCTTGGCACAGCATACCTGCCACCTCATGTATGAGTCCTTTTGTCTGCTTTTGTCAACGTGTCTGAAGCACAGAGTGCTGTAAAGAATTAAAGCTTCTGTTCGGATTATCTCTCCCTCTGCTCCTCCCATACTCCCATTCTCCTTGAGTTTAGCTTACACCTAAAATGTCACATAGCGATAAACAGAGGGGGGTTTACACAGAATTAAACTTTTGTCCATTGTTTTCCATGATAATCAGCCTATTGTAGCGTGATAATGAGACCCTGAAACTAAACACATTATTTATTTTCAGGTGACAGAAGACTAATTGACTAATTACTAACACAATTGCTCACTAAACGTGTACTTAACAGATAAATGGTTCACTGAGAAAACTTCACCCACAAATACCAGGATTTCCAAATGTCAGAGCTGATGAAAGGGCAAAAAGAGGTGACATTTTATCCTCTCCCTGCCACTCAGAAAAAAAACTTGAGGTATTGAGGCTTTTTTTTCACATCTGAATTCATCCTCATAAGAATACTCTGCACCTGTGACAATCAAACAAATAAATGCCAGAGATGAGTCACAGCGTAATGCCTGTGACCTTAGAGACTTTTAAAATGAGATCAGTCGATGATTTGATTATGCCTGAGTCTGGGTACGCCCAGAAAGCACTTGAGATCTAGGGGCTGATGGGAAAGAAGGTTTATTCCATTTCTCTTGTTGTCACAAAATGGAGCTCTAAGAATTAATCAGCTATTGGGAGATAATACAGGGATTACAAAGAAAAAAAAAGGAGAAAAAAACACAGGCATAACGACAAACAACATCTTATTATCCCAAGGGTGATATAGGGTTGGGCTGATATGTATAATTACACCGGTGGGCTGATAATGATTATTACAGTGGTGTTAAAGGCTTAAATTCAGATGTTGGTGAGGTGTGAAAGCACGTATCTGTTCCACCTTTAAGCTTCATATGGAAAACATGTTAGCGACCCATTGCTGGCTTTCCTGCGCATGGATGCATAGAGGGCGTGCCCATGCAGAACAACCAGGTGCACAGGCCCTCGAGCGCTACTACGGCCAGAAGAGAAATTTTATGTAGGCACAGTGTTGTGCTTTAGTTTTAAATGTATAGTCTATGTTGCTCATGCGTCACTGTGTATCTACCATGTACTGGTAGTGGCTAGAAGTGACTTGCATGCTTGACCTGCCAGGGCTCTAAAAGAGACTGTAAAATTACTACACAGTAAAGTTAAGATGTTTATTATAAGCTTCAAATAAAGCATGGCATGTCTTTCACATGCTTTAAATATTGGGGTTTCAATTAAGAAGGTCTAAAACTAACATACTACTAATAGAAATCAGCAATGCCATTAAGTTTGTGGTTTTTGCCTGGATTTTGACCAAGGTTTGATATTCATGGTCCAAACTGCAGATTTAATAATAACACAGAATGTTTATTATGGTACACTATGCTGTATGTAACTGACTAATTAGTACTAAAAACTAATGCTTGGTTTAGTGCACCAGGTTCATATATAACACACACACACAGAACATGTCCAATTTCACCTCAACCTAGTGCAAATGTCTTAGTACATAAGATCCATGCAACTGCCAGTTTATTACATTACAGACTGTATACCTAAACACACTGGACATTAAGCCATAGTATTGAAATTCACTTGTTTACGATACCAACTAAATTACTTTAATATTAAATATTCTGTTTAGCACCCAAGTTTAGTACCTAAACAGTCAGGCCTGTGAGTCAACAATCATGTCTATTCTAAAACGAAACACATGATTGACTGTGTAAATTATGAGTGTTAGTAATGTCAGCACTTCTTGCTTAGTCTGCAGTTTGTTGATGTTACAAAGTTAACCCGACCCCAGCACCTCACAGTCATTTCTGGTTTAAACCATAGAAACTATGATATATATGACAGAACTACTGTGTCGGTGTCACTGCTGTAATCTGCAATCTGGGGTGTTTTTTATTGATGGACAGGGTACAGGGTGTGTGACAAGAAAAGGGCTACATTGATAAATCTGTTGCTACTCGGCTTGAGCCTGAAGAGGTCCAACACAATACCAGGCTTTTGGGATGATTCCTCACTGGCAGTGTTGCACTAAGACAAGTTAGGGTATGTTTTCTAATGAGTGATTTCCTCTTCTTCCCCTCTCTTTCGCTGTCCCATAATGTTAGCTGAATAGCTTTGGAGTTTGAGGAGAGGGTGAGTGCACCACTGAAGGATAAGAGGGATGAGTTGGTGGGAAGATCACAGCAAATTTTTTCCTTAGTTTATTAATTTTGCCTAAAGTGTGTTAAGCATTTCTGCATGAAGCAGCAGTAATGCAGGGAACTTTAGAACAGTAGTAAGGCTGGATGCTGTTTTCTGCCAGGTACATTGGGGATTTTCACTAACATATACTGATAATAAAAACTCCTACTGCATTACAGATATGCAAACTAGTTTATCCCCCAACCATTTTCAGTCCCTCAGTAGAAAATGCTTATTAACAAAGCAAACTGTAACACTGTCCACAATAATCCATCTCTCTTAACAGCATTGCATGCAGATGGGTTTCCATCAGGGTTAGGCTTTAAATTTAGAAGGACCAGTCTGGTCTGCTCTGGTCTGGTCTGGTCTGCTCTGGTCTTGTTGCCAGTAAAAGTCAGGTGTGGACTTCAATTTCATAGCAGTGCAGACATGGTAGGTGTCGGTGTGTCTGATAAAATGAACAATGCATGTACATAACACACACACACACACACACACACACACACACACACACACACATATATATATATATATATATGTGTGTGTGTGTACATGAATTGGCGTGTGTGCAGTGTGTGTGTGGCGAGTTGACTTGTCTTTAGTATCTTCTCATTATTTTTCTGCTTATATTCACGTCAAAAGGTCATCAGAGCATCAGGTCTTAGCAGCTAGATATACGTATGCTGCCACATGTACGCACAAACATACGCACACACATGCTCACACAGCTTCATGCACTTAAGAAACCAGGTCACAAAGAACTGGGCCTTCTCTCTTTCCATACCTAGCTTGTGAAGCTGCAATAATTCAAAAACAAAATAAATGCACAGCAAAATGTGTCTTAGACCCTTCATGTCTAATTTTAATATATCAGCACATAAATTGGCAAAGCAACCCAACAATGACTTTCACTCAGTCTCAGGTATCTATATGGAAATTAAATCAGCTGCCACTCCTAAGTCTAGCTTTATAGCCTGTGAGTGCAATTAAACTGTGAAGTCATTTTTATTTGTCTTCTTTCATCTTAAATGATCCTCCCTTTCAATTTCCACAGTTTTTTAATCAGTTCAAAGGAACATAACAATTGTATCCTGTAATATTATCACACAAACAAGACAAACTATCTGCCAGCGTTAATCAAACAGTTTTACTCAAGCCTCAGAATATAAAGAAAGACTGAGCACAATTACAGTGTATGAGAACAAAACATTTTTGTTCTTCTTTCATCTTAAATAACCTTCCTCTCCAACCTCTTAGTTCCTACTATGACCCTGACTCTCCAAGGTGGTGACTTTACTATAGAAGGAAAGTATGTTTCTACTGTTAAATGGATATTCAAGGATTTTAAGTGTTTCTATTTTTTTTATTTGTCAAAAGATTTTAAAGAATTATTTCTGTGCAAATTTACATGATTTCCTAAATGTAGTCAGTAATGTAAATGTAGTTGGAGCTGAAAGACTAATGTTGCTAACAAACACCGGTAGTCAGCAACCAAACATTCCCAACAACACATTACACAAATGCCTTCCCTCACCCTACTCGATCTGAATCCAGATTTTAATTTATGGTGCAAAGACAAGACAGTGCCGTTTAGAACACAGCATGGCTCACAAGCATCTCCAAAATAGCAACCTTACAGGAGAGGGCAAAAACCTATTTTAATTTTAATGTAAGTCAATGGAACCAGACTTTTTCCAAGCGATTTTGGGCCATTTCTGTTAGTCCATTTATTATGAAATTTGTACCCTCAAAATGTGTTGCGTTAACCTCAACATATGACAACAAAGTTACATAAACGGCTACACAGAGCAAAAGATTCTTCAAAGATTTCAACTTGTGACACATGGTCACTTTTTTAATCGTTGGTCATCAAATGAATATGAAGTGATGTTAAAGGGGAAAGGTGATGCAACACAGTGGTAAACATGCTCCAGTCCCAGCTTTTTTCAGGACATGCTGCTGGCATTAAATTTGAAATGAGCCCATGTGTACAAAAAACAATGATGTTCATTAGGGAAAACAAATACTGTGTTCGTGTTACTGTTCTCACTTTCGTACAGATCAAAGAGAATGTTCTTCCTTTGGCTTCAATCACTGCTTTTGCTTTCATCAGCATATCATACACTGTCCTGCACTTTTAAAAACAGGTTAGTGGTTCTTGGTTTAGCTTAACTGTGTATATAGGTCCATTCACATAGTTGCAATGTAATATGAAGCAAATATATAAAGATTTTACCATGTACTTTTGGGGAAATGCTTTGGGTGTATTACAGTACTAAACTAATGGAACATACTCTGAAAAGGAGTCTTGGTCTGCATTTGGAGTAAGTGGCAATTCAAGTAAATCCGATTTTTTTGACAAACTATTATTTTAACACCAAATTTTTTTTTTAAACAACAAAAAATAACTTTTGTTCTGACAGCAATAATAAATGGACTGCTGCCTGAGCACCAATACTGTGAGACTGCTATATTGAGTGTGAACAGTGTTCTTCTGTTTTGTTTTTCTTGCATTCCAAATGGCCTTCCTCCGCCATTAAAAATAAACATCAGTTCAATGAAACACATTTCCTTTGCAAATCTTAGCACACAAACCAGACAAGCCACCCGGCAGAGTTAATCATACTTTGATTATTCTGCAAAAACCATGAAGGAACATATTTGAGCTGAAGGCCTCTTGTGCATTATAAATGTAGCACATGAAAATGTCAATCCAAACTCGGTCTACTTTTGTTTTTATCTCCATTCTCTCCCCTCACCTCACACCCCGATTTAATTTGAGAATTGGGGAACATAATGTTCTGCCATCACAGAACAACGGCTAAAAAAGAACCTTGGGCTTATTAAATTTTAATAAGGTTCTCCAGGCAACTTTCCCCTGCCGTAATTGCTTTGTGTATTCCCCCTATGGGGACCCCCGCTCTTGTTTGTTATCAGCACACAGCCGCTGAAGTCGCAACCAATGAGAGTCTCTCTCTCTCTCTCCCTCTCCCCTTTTTCTTTATATTTCTCTCCCTACTCCCTTATAAACATTTAAACCCACAGCATATTCCACTGCCTAATTATTATCGATATTCTCCCTTTAAAACTCATGACTTTCTTTCCCCTGGAAGGAACAAAACAGTGTTAACTGGAAATTACTGCTCTCCCCCTATTTCAAAGTAGCTTTTCTGTATTACAGGAAATGAGGGGCTAGTGAGCAGCATTGATCTGAATTATGTCTCTTGTTGATGGATGTCATAACAAAGTCAATATGATTATGGCACAAGTGTAGCTCAATACTCACATTTCATAATCCCTTGACTGTTAAGAGTGATGAATGAATCCATTGCGATTCCAACAAGATCAAGAGAGTAGTACAACATTTGGCATTACATGGCAGACGTCACAACATTTCACATGTGTTGAGTCCGCCTGGCACAAATAACACATATGCTTCATCACCAGACACAACAACTGAATTCAGACAACCTCACTACTCCTAACGCCGAATATCTGTCTCTGCCTCTCTCTCTCTCTCACACTCACACACACATGTAAGCACACAATCACATGCACACCCTCATCTCTCTGCAAAGCACTGTGTACAATTAACACCTATTTAAGCAAGTCAGCAGTCTCTACAAATTTCACAAGCAGAACCTGTTGAAGCATTCTCTAGAAAGCCAAAACTGATTGCAAAAAAGTTTTTGAGCTAAGCATGAAGGTTAATGAGATTCAGGAATAATCATGAACAATAACCACTCATTCTCTCTGTGTCAAACCTCTCTGACAGGTCTACAAAAACAGCATAGTACATGCAGTCCCCCAGGGACTCTGCAACACTGTCAACCAGGGCTTTTGAAATCATTTGAGGTGTCTGTTCATTTTTAGTAAACAGGAAAATGAGGCTCTTCTGCCATTTTCTGCATGCTGAAATTGCACACCTTGGGGTAAGAGCATGTGAGAGGGGGATATTGGGCTGCCTCAGTGATGGCAGGATGAGCCGTTTAACCATGGCAGCCGGCAGCCGTCAGATGGGAGAGGGGCTGTCATAACTGAGGCTGAGATAGAGACAGATCTGCCAGCGTGGAGATGCACTTGAGCAGAGAGGTGCTCGGCACCTTTGGAAAGAAGCTTGACTCATTCCCATTCATTTTTCTAGAGGGGCTGTTCTCATTGGGCGATCTTCATCTCTTCTTCACTAACCCAAAGTCACTCTCTCTGCCACGGCAACAGGCAACAGTGTGGTCACCCTGCCGGCCATCCACCTCCAAGTCTTGGCGTAAGAACTAGGGATGGGCAATAAGAGCTTGTGGTTTTACAGTATGATAAATATTTATACATCTCCATTTCCACTTTACCTTGGCAGCCTCCATTAGAAGTTCTACAGAGGATCATATTGTAAACACTTGTGGATTTTCAGCAGTAGGGTTGACATTGTGAGACATGAGAATCATTCAAGTTTCATGGTTATCCATGCATGCGTAGTGAGCATGGCCTGGCCTTATCTCTGTACCTGACAGAACCAACAGCCATGATAGTGGAACCATCAGCAGCGATGCTTCACTGATGCTTTCAGCGATGCTTTCACTGAGTCATCCTGTTAGTGCCAGCATCATTGGTAGATGGATGCAGGACGCAGGACTACATGCCCACACACATTAGACAGTAATGATATTTAATTCTACAGAAATTCTTGAAAATGTTTAAGTGTATAGAAATAATGTGGGTCATTTAAAAACCTCAGGTGAAAAAAACTCAAATCTTACTAAAAAAATGCAATGTAGATATTAAAACTGTGATATTATATTTTATGTTGAGTTTATAAAAAAATTGCTTCAACTGGTTATGTTTACATTTAATTAAGAGGGCAGGCCTGTTTGTGCTTCACTGTTTCAGTGCTTACCACTGTTCCACAACACAGTGAATCCATACTATTGAGAAACACACACTGGCATTCCGTTTGATACTGATATACCTCCTACCCTAAATCTGAACTTCTCACAGGGGGGTTGGCTTTTCTGGCAAGCCCTCAGTCTGCCAGGTCAGTGCACGCAGAGAGAGCAGAGCCATGAAGCAACTAGATGCCCACACCCCCGCCATTTAGAGAAAATAAACAGTCCTCAGGCCCTCATTCACAGTACTCATAAATACACTCACATTTAAGGACTAATGAAAACAAAACAACAAAAACTGCATACACAAATGTTATTACGTTCTCCCCCTGTTCCCCCCATTCTTTTTTGTTTTTCTGTTTGAGTTATCTGTTGAATGTTAATTACACCATGAAAATGTCTTTGCGATAAGCTGACTAGCACAGATAAATACTGCCTGTTCTTTCTCTTACAGAGAAGCAACTCGGTGAATAAATATTTCCAGGCAGGGGAACAGCACATCTCACTCTCATACACAGAAAATAATAATAAAATAGATAATGTTTCTGCGTTAAAAATGGGTCTGGTCAAAACACTCAAGTGAGCCTGCATCAGTGGTTAATGTTTTATTTAAGGTTTTGAGTTGCATTGCTCTTTTCATTGCTCTGAAATAAAACATGCTGAGTTACAGACAGCCATAGCATTTTGAGCCATTAATATTATATTTGAGTGGCTCGCTCAAGGAATTCAGAGGAGACTGAAATTTTTTTATTATCAAAACAAATTTCAAGAAGTGTTTTAAGAAAAGCCAAGAAAAAATAATCACCATTTTCGTTTCCTCCTCCTCTCAGGGTCACCTACAGTTCTCAAAGCAGAAAGAAACCTGTAAGAACTACATGGTTACATAACTGTCATACTCCATATCCTGGAGAACACTTCAGGTTTGTATAACGCTTCTGAGAAACATGAAGGTGTTTATAGTATGACACTATTGGGATAAATACAATTCCCTAAATCAACCATACTCCAGAGCATAAAGCCTGGGCTGTAGACAAGACACACACGTTAGGCAGTAAATGTGTGTCGTGATAAATAAATGGACTTTAGCAGCTGTCAGATAAAGAGACCCACAGAGTTTGTAATTGGCTATTTAAAGCGTAATGTCCATTATAAACTAGTCGGTGTCTAGCCTCATAAAAATAAAGATGCTACGCAGGGTTCTTTAGATTAGCGATGAACCTTGAGTATCAGAGGAAGACCTAAACTTCAGGCCCTTAAAATGTCAAAACTCCTGCTCCTCGGAAGCTTGTTTTTTAAAGCCCCCTTATAGTTGCTTATTGATTTCTTACAGTATTTTAGCACTAAGCTAAGGATGACATGTACACCCTGTAAAATCTTTCATATACACTGCTCAAAAAAATAAGGGGAACACTCAAATAACACATCCTAGATCTGAATGAATGAAATTTTCTCATTGAATACTTTGTTCTGTACAAAGTTGAATGTGCTGACAACAAAATCACACAAAAATCATCAATGGAAATCAGATTTATTAACCAATGGGGGCCTGGATTTGGAGTCACACACAAAATGAAAGTGGAAAAACACACTACAGGCTGATTCAACTTTGATGTAATGTCCTTAAAACAGTAATGTCCTCAGTATTGTGTGTGGCCTCCACGTGCCTGTATGACCTCCCTACAACGCCTGGGCATGCTCTTGATGAGGTGGCGTATGGTCTCCTGAGGGATCTCCTTTCAGACCTGGACTAAAGCATCCGCCAACTCCTCGACAGTCTGTGGTGCAATGGTGGTTGGTGGATGGAGCGAGACATGATGTCCCAGATGTGCTCAAACGGATTCAGGTCTGGGGAACGGGCGGGCCAGTCCATAGCTCCAATGCGGTGGTTGGTGGATGGAGCGAGACATGATGTCCCAAATGTGCTCAAACGGATTCAGGTCTGGGGAACGGGCGGGCCAGTCCATAACTCCAATGCCTTCATCTTGCAGGAACTGCTGACACACTCCAGCCACATGAGGTCTAGCATTGTCCTGCATTAGGAGGAACCCAGGACCAACCGCACCAGCATATGGTCTCACAAGGGGTCTGAGGATCTTTAATGGCAGTCAGGCTACCTCTGGCGAGCACATGGAGGGCTGTGCGGCCCTCCAAAGAAATGCCACCCCACACCATTACTGACCCACTGCCAAACAGGTCATGCTGAACGATGTTGCAGGCAGCAGATCGCTCTCCACGGCGTCTCCAGACTCTGTCACATGTGCTCAGTGTGAACCTGCTTTCATCTGTGAAGAGCACAGGGCGCCAGTGGCGAATTTGCCAATCCTGGTGTTCTCTGGCAAATGCCAAGCATCCTGACGGTGTTGGGCTGTGAGCACAACTCCCATCTGTGGACGTCGGCCCTCATACCATCCTCATGGAGTCGGTTTCTAACCGTTTGTGCAGACACATGCACATTTGTGGCCTACTGGAGGTCATTTTGCAGGGCTCTGGCAGTGCTCCTCCTGTTCCTCCTTGCATAAAGGCGCAGGTAGCGGTCCTGCTGCTGGGTTGTTGCCCTCCTACGGCCTCCTCCACGTCTCCTGGTGTACTGGCCTGTCTCCTGGTAGTGCCTCCAGGCTCTGGACACTACGCTGACAGACACAGCAAACCTTTTTGTCACAGCTCGCATTGATGTGCCATCCTGGATGAGCTGCACTACCTGAGCCACTTGTGTGGGTTGTAGAGTCCGTCTCATGCTAGCACGAGTGTGAATGCACCACCAACATTCAAAATTGACCAAAACATCAGCCAGAAAGCATAGATACTGAGAAGTGGTCTGTGGTCCCCACCTGCAGAACCACTCCTTTATTGAGTGTGTCTGGCTAATCGCCAATAATTTCTACCTGTTGTCTATTCCATTTGCACAACAGCATGTGAAACTGATTGTCAGTCAGTGTTGCTTCCTAAGTGGACAGTTTGATTTCACAGAAGTTTGATTTACTTGGAGTTCTATTGTGTTGTTTAAGTGTTCCCTTTATTTTTTTTAACAGTGTATTTATTTGTAACCTTGTAATAGATATAAACATATTTAGCCTTGGCTGCTGCTGTTTTACAGTGAAGGACCAGTCAAGAGGGACAGGACTTTTCCATCCCCAACAATCCTGGTTAGAATGTTTACAAACAAAACTTAACAATGGTATAAGAGATTACTACAAATATTGTAGTTTTACAATAAAGCAGAAATTTTTAGACATATATGTTTTATATCTTGAAATCAATTGGCCTTTAGAAACAGGCTCTGACAGTTTTCCAACGCTTTGTAGTGATGCCACAAGAAAACTTCTGCATCTCTATAGCGCCTTTTAGATTCACAAAGATGTTTTACAGGGGGTAAAAGATGTATCAGAGAGAGTGAAATTATTCTGAGATGATGAGCTGGTGGTCGAGGTAGAAAAGTAAAAAAAGATGATGGTAAGGTGTTCCAGAGGGTGGGGGCAGTAACCCCACAATTCTGCCACCCCTAGTCCCTAGTGAACCTAGGGACAGCTAGGTGGGCAGACTCAGAGGATCTAAGCTTGCATGATGGGGCATGAGGATGAAACAGGGCATAGAGATAAGTAGGTGCAATGCCATGTAAGGCTTTAAAGGTCAGCAGCAGGATTTCATAACAGATACATTCTGTAGCTGGTAGCCAGTGTAATTGAGGAAGCATAGGCGTAGTATGGGCAGATTCCTTAGTAATAAGAACCTGACTGCGGGATTTTGTCATACCAAAGAGAACACAGAATTAAACCTGAACAGAGAATTGCATGGATATAACCTAGATGCAATGAACGCACATATCAGGATCTCTGCATCTTTAAAGGAAAGCAGAGGACGAAGTCTAACAGAACTGTGAAAAGGGAAGTACGCCAGATCATTATGTGTCATCAGCATAGCGATATAGATGTTTCCAAGGGGCAAAATATAGATGATAACTAACATAATGGTGTAACATTATAACCTGACATTATATGGTCACATCAGTCCATCTGCGAGCTGGGAATAAGTGAGGTTGACCTTTCAGACTTAAAAGTTCCTATTCTTTAGCCAAACTTCCTGCCCTTAACCACGAAGGCCAGAGGCTGTCAGTCTCTTGTCTGTTACTGAACGGCCCTGCTACTGCTCACCGTGCCGGATCGATCCAAGCCTAGGCAGGCAACGACACTGGAGGATCAGACTTCAGCTCCTGTCCTGTCACTCCAGTGCCCAGGGCACAGGCACCACGCCAAGCAAGCGCTCCGGCATCAACTCTCAGTGGAGAAATACAGCTGCACACACAGCCTCATACAAAAGCACACATGCACTGATGGCCAATAGAATAGCACTCAGCATCAGTCAAGGGGAGTGTCTTTGGCTCCCATGAAGAGTTATTGGTTTTGCTCTGTAAATGCTCTGTGGGACATAGATTATTATGTATGGTGACCTGCTGTGCCTGGCGCTACACCGACTAACTTAAGGCTGAAAGGACACTTTCAAAGGACTAAGCCATATGCCGGCAGGTTCCTTATTTAATCCTATTTAATCCCCACATTAAAAACAGAATTTGGACGGCTATTCACACTTTACCACATTTCCTCGTCAGCGCAACAGTGGCAAAGGAGGAATATTTCACCACTTCACTTTGAAGGCCACAAACATCATGAACCCATGAAGATATAATAGTCATTCTTACTCAACACTCCTTTTCTACCATTCAGTCTTTTCCAACTTTAGGGTGATGACTAGTATGAAGTTAAAAACCGACTGCTACCATAATTATAACAATACTATAACATTTGAACACACATATACATACAACACTTTACTGTAAGGTACTGTTCATGGATATGCATGGCACCTACCTCAGAACTGTCCTAAACCATAAATCAGTGAACAATTTTAAATCAAAATCGACAAACGCACTACAGTGAACGACTCTTATTGGAAAAAGCGTTTATGAACATTATAGAGGGTTATGTCAGTTGTCATGACTGGCCCCTGTAGTTGTAATGTAGCCATATGAACAATATAGTCCAGTTAGTAGCCATGCACAAGGCAATCACACACTGTACTTGTAAGCTGCTTATGTATTAACTCACTCTGCATGTACAGTCAAATCAATATAGTATGAGCACAAGTACTGTATATCTACAGTTACACAAAAGCAATGGAACATGTTCTTTACATAAGAGAAAACACAAACAAAAAAGCTATGCTGAAACATATAGAAACATATACATGCCTAAAATTACTTGCCACTGCACCCCTGAATGTTACATCAACTTACTTAAGTCATAACCTTTTTTTTTTTTCATAAACCAGTAATATAGAATAAAGAATGTCTACTATATACATTTATTTGCCTCACCCAACACACTCAATTTGTTTTGATCCTGTTGTTTGCTGCGGTTTAATATGACTGTAAAATCTAATGACTGTGGAAAATGATGGCAATCAGCTTAAATAACTGTGACTGTCTCGAATAACTGCAATTATCTCAAAAATATGATAAAAGGCAATTATGTAATAATTGTAACCAGCCTAGTATAAAATAATAAATCCCTATGTCTGATGCAATGCCTGGATTAATGGTATTTGAACTGATTTCAGAATTTTGTTAATTGAAAAGTGCTTACAAAGTCAGAAATTAAATGTGTTTAGGATACATACCCTCTACACATATAACACCATGAATGCTTTAAAATCAGCGCATGACATTTTTAAATCTGTTGATGATCAAACTGAACAGTCTTATCAGTAGCGAGCCTTAATATTATACAGGCAAGTTACATATGCCATTAATTGAAAATCATACAGCTGCCCATTCTACAGTCATAATTGTGCTATTGGGATATGCCTAATTGTTTGCTTAGTTCAGGAGATTATGAGAGCAGCAGCGAAATGAAGTAGATGCTTAGAGTCAAATAAGGTTCTGTAACGTCATTAAAAAATGTGAATTTTCCATTCATTTCCATTCCAGTCAAAACCAAAGAGGAGAGCTTTTTTCATGTAGTAAAAATCAATATAAAATGTATTCCAGATCTATGTTTTGTATGTATTGGTATCACTACATTTCTCAGTGTATTCTGCACAACACTGGTCACAACTACCATGATTTTATCAGCCACTGGCTGCATGTCTGGATATATGCACAGGTTTTTTTCAGTCCAGTGGGAAGCCAACTTTTGTAGACAGTTACCTGTAACAGTAATAACAATAAGTTTATTCAAAACAAGATAAAAAAAATCAAGTCTATAACAGTTATTCAGGAGTTTAGCTGGTACAAAAGCTGCCTTTTCAGTCAGGCAGTAGGATTCTTTACCATAATAAGTGAAAAGACCCACCTGACACCTGAGAAATACGTAGGCACTACCCTGTCCATCTAGGAGAACAACTTTAAAGTCAGCCTTTGGCATGTTAGGTCAAGGGTTTTCCCTGCATGCCCTGTTTGTAGAAAATGACCATTCTGACAGTGTTAGCTTTTGGCCATTTTTAAAGTCTGACTTTTTTTTATCTTTTCCATTTTCTGCAAACCATTTAGCCGTGTTCGTGCACTCTGAACATAAGACCTCAAGTGTGTGTTTCATTCTCGCAAAACATATTATCACTTTAGACTATGTTGAGGTTTATTAAATGGCAAAAGAACTGCATTAGTAAACAGGAGATGGATGGAGGATGTTAAGGGATTTTGCCTGTGAGGACCATCTATAGTATCAATGACAGTTTAAACCTTCCACACCCAACAGGCAACTTAGGAATGCAATATAACCTTGTGCTCCTGAATTGTTAAGAGGCCTATTTCTGTTTCTGATAAGAGCCAGCAGGCCATTCTGTACCACTTCTATTCATTATGCAAAGCTAACCCAGGAAGCTTAAACCCAGTCTATTCTCTGTTACAAAAGTGCTGTAAATAAGTTTTTTTCCTTACATAGTATAAGCAAAAAAGGAGGGCTAATTGGCAACATGTTCAACTATCCCTTTAAGCCCAGACTGGTCTTAATATCTCCTGAATCTGCTTCTCTTTCATGCTGACCTCTACACACACACCGAAACATGCAGAGCAGGCAAAACAAAACCTCACTGCATAAACAACTGGATACAGAGCTAAATCACCAGGGATGAATGAACACCTACAGTGATAAATTGGCACCTGCAGTGTTAAATTAGCACCTACAGCGCTCATTTAAGGGCAGCTGAGCACAAATGAACACTGTAAGAGAGCGGGCATGTAAATGTATGCAGCAGGCAACCACAATGTTTTATAAAGCTTTGATGCATTTACCACTTCATCGTCATCAAAAACCACAACTCGCTATCAAGATTAACACATTCCATACTGTCACGGTTTTAAGTGATTCAGCTATAATGGCTGAGTCTTCCTGTTGAACAACTGTTATCCAAATTAATGGCCAATAAGCCTTGAATACCAAGTGCTCATTAAAATGGATAAGTTTGGCGCTGACCTTTTAGGCAGCACAGATAGTACAGATTCCTCTGTGATGCTTTCTGAGTCCGCATTAATTTAAGCCGCCGAATGTCGGACACAGGAGGGCATTAATTCCGACAGTTTGTAGCTGCGTGGTAAATGCTACTCTCTTTAAATTCCCCTTCAAAGCTGCAATTAAAAAGATCATGTTACTAATTGATGAACACACGCCTTGGCGAACAGGCGGTTTTGAATTAAACATGTTTGGTTATTTTCTCCTCCAGTGTTTTGAATGATGTTTGTTAGTCCTAGCAGATGTAGCCCGATTTGCATCAGAAATGTAAATTCTGCTGCTAAGTAGGTTAGAGAGCGGAGCAGGGCAATTTTGCCGAGCGCAAAGGCTGCTTTACAGGAGGAGATCAAATGGCAGCGAGGCTTCAGAGTGTGGGCAAGAAGCAGATGCTTGACTGGTTTGCCCCTCCAGGCCAACGTCTCCATAGCAGTGACCCAAAACTCTCCAGTTCCTATGCTGTTCCTCAGATCTACAATGCTCCTCCACTGTTCTTCACTTGCTGCTCATCAAGGAGAAGCCTTTAAAACCTGCAAGGCATCTCGCTGTGAAGTTAACATTGCCATCCCGGGTATGCTCACCAGGGAACTTTCCCTAGCACATATGAGAAAAGTGGTGCTCTCTTAAGGAAAGTTCTAACTCTTACAAGCTGTCAAAACAGACTTATCTTCAAACGCCCCTCCCACTTGCCTCTATCACTTTTTTTTTTTACATTCTATATATAGCATACTCCATCCCCACTCCAGAGAACCACTTCCATCAGTAGGCTCTCATGTTTCTGTGGCAGTTTAGTCCCCCTGCCCCTGCCGTTCCAGTTCAAGGTCAAGCTTTGCAAGCTGGAAGCCACTGGCGCACACTCCCTCTCTTAGCCTCTCCCACGCAGGTTCTGAGGCCTGCTGACATCTCCTCGCCGCTGAAGGGAAACACGTGCCTTCGCGTCATATCCATGCCTTTGTAATTACCGTCATTTGTCAAGCGTGCACATGATTTATAGTCAATTAAAATTGGCCCAAAAAGGCTCTGTGCAGCCTGTTGTGTGTGGGGTGAGTGATTAATGCAACACAATTACAGCTGTGAGAGTGGTGTGATCTGGAGAGGAACGCTGTCAGAGAGGAAGACTAGGAAACTACATGCTGGAGTTTTGTTACATGCAGAGGAAGCTCAGACAAAAGAATGTCTGACCAAAACTTTTAAATATGGGTGATATGATACTTGCTGTAGAAAGCAAGGAAAGGACTCCATGTTCTAAAAACATGGAGGTGCTAGTTAAATATACTTGGTGTGACAGGCAGATGACTGAAAGCCTTTTCTATAATGGTGCAAACTTTAGCACTTTCTCAGGCCACAGTGGCAGGTTCTAGATAACAGAAGAATGACTTTAGATCTTGGAGAAACACAGACAAAAATGTCTTGGTTCTTTTATGTCATTCTTGTATCAGGCTTAGGTAAAATGGCTTTGATGAAGTACGCACCAAGAGTTGCTGCACTTTCAACCTAATTCTATTATCACTTTATAGCCAGTTTAAATATAACATAGCACAACTGCAACTTTTACTGAACCGTACCATGAAATCAGATCAGCTAAGACTTTACATTTGCCATCTAATTCAAACCAATAATCAGACAATAAGGTAAAACAAAGGAATGGCCCCTCAACCCCAGTTACACATTTAATGAAGCATAGTGTTAATTCAGACAGACCACAAAGTCAAGCTCAGGCCAGCAGCTGTTTAGCTCAGCTGATCCTCTGCTATGCACAAACTCAACAGGACGCTTATTTAAGTTGCTGTAGCCTGCCCATTCTAGCCACTCCTCTGCAAGGCACTTACAACCGGCCTCCTTCCAACCTTCTTTTTTGCTGTGTCTTACTTACACGGCATCATGATTGTTGACATTGATGCCTGCTCGGTTTGTGCTGCTCTGTAGGCACATGGAAGATGGGGGAGGCCCCTGAACAGAGCCAGCCCAATGAACATAACTTTTTGCAAAAGGAATTATTTGCTTTGACATAGTGGTCCCGACTGAACTTTAGATACCTGAAAAAAGGTCTTTGAATAAAAAGAGGAAGGTGCTTAGATTAGATTCTAGAACTATTATATTACAAGTAAAATACAAAACCACGGTTTAAATCCCCAGCAATATTGATTAGATTTACAAAAGTACAAATAGCACAAAACCACTTTTTATTTTCCCAGTAATGAAACTATATTATCTGATGCTACTATAAAGTACAAAAATAAGCACTTTTATAAGGCAATATTTGAGTTTCTCAAACACCCTGTACTATAGGAAGAAATATATACAATGCCATTTACCTTGCAACTGCAGAATGATTTTACCTTGCAATTCCTTGATACCACAGGCTATACAAGCTCTATAGGTCCTCTCAGTTAGTGTAATAGTTTGTCTGAATTTCCTTCAGTTTTTTTTGGGTGTGCATCTAAAGGGACCACCTACAGGCATCCATGGCACTCACAGACTGAAGCACTGCTTTAATACTGCATACTAAAGCAGCAAATTCAAATGTACATTCTCTCACAGCTGTGATATTCCTATTATTACCTGATATGGTGTACAACATTCATATTACAATCCAAAGTGGAATGCAATTGTATGGTCTGTTGTAGCCTATGGTAGCCATGGTCTTACTTCAGAAGCAAAAATACAATGAATAAAATAAAAGCAAAAATCATTAAGATACTGCTTTATGAAAAATAATCTTTTTTTGGGGGGGGGGTGGAAATCGGTTCTTATCTGCAAGTGCTGAGCTCCAGTGAACTGTTTTCATAGCCCTCTCACAGTCTTATCTGGGGGCATCCTGTTGTAAACTGATGCATTTGAGACAAACTGTTAAAAGAGCACGTAAACAAAATTGGTTCAATGAGAGATAAACTTTGATGGCGTCTGCCTCCGTGTCTGAGCTCAGGTACTCTCAGACTACGTGATTTGTTTCTTTGAACAAGAATAATGAATCCATATTTTCATTTTACAGCCACTAAAGTAGACGTTTTATTAAATAGAGGTGCCAAGGTTCCACTCTGCTTTCGAATGCATTTACAGAATGAAAGGATCTTACAGTGACTTGATGAGTCTCTGCAAGGGTGCGTGTGTGTGCGTACGTGTGGGTGAGTGCATGTGTATCATCTTAAATCAGAACAGATATAAAACAGACGAGGGAGCAGGAACGTTTTATCTAATTTATTTCAAACCGGAAAGCCAAATGGTTTGGCATGATGTTACACAGGCTTGATAGAATGGCAGGAGATAGAGTCCCTGCCAAGAAAGTGGTCTTCTTCTCTTAATACAGTTAATAAGCACTGGGCACTGTGCCAGAATGGAACAGACCTTCCACCATGATCTGTTCATTCGCTGTTGTAAAGTACATTGATAAAGTCAAGGTCTGTTTATTATACAGCAGCCAGAGGAGCCTTAAGTACCTCAGGCTCCACATGTAACATCTCTCTACACACGCACTGCTGGCAGCAATGTTATAGAGCACCTAGTCTGATTTTGTATGATGCAATGTTAAGTAAAACGAAAGAATGAGGGTAAGTGCTTCAACTTGTTGAACGCAAATTTCTAAAGCAGAGCATGATGCCAACAGCTAAATATGTCCCATTTGAAATTTCAAGTGGATTCAGGATGCTTAGTGCTCCTAGTAGCAGCTTTACCTATTCACATCCTAGCGACACGAGCACATAACCTCTAGGAAAATGAATTGCTACATTGAGACATCAGTATGTAACATATGACTATTACAGCTCAATTCAGTTCTATTCAGTTAAAGCTCAAACTTTTAACTGAATCCCTCATAGCACTTCCTATGAATTCTGTATTCATAATGCTTTATATATGCAATTATGCGAAATTATATAGCATGCAAATGACCTTAAAATACCAGGCATAAGCCTGTGTAATTGTGCCTAGGTATGTATAATTACATACCTAATACTCCATGAAGACAGTGTATATGACTTCATAAAGTCTCCATAAGGTATTAACATATCTATTTGCCAGTTCAAGTTCATACTACATATCATTTTTTTTTATGTATATTATATGCTGCTGCACAGTTTGTGTTAGTAATCAAAGGGCACTGCCCACAGGACACTGGATAGTTTTGGTTGGTGGACTATTCTCAGACTGTGTCTGATCCACTCACACCAGCACAACACACGCTAACACACCACCAACATGTCAGTGTCACCGCAGTGCTGAGCACGGTCCTTCACCCATATAATACCTGCTCTGTGGTGGTCCTGTGGAGGGCTGGCAGTTAAAAAGCAGGTTGAAAGAGGGATAACAAAGTATGCAGAGAACAAATGGAAGACATTCTGCAATTGTAGAACTACAAAGTGCTCCTATATAGCAAGTGGAGCTAATATAATGGACAATGAGTGTAGATACAAGGAGGTGTAGGTAATGAAGTGGCCGATGGGCATATATGATCTCATATGCTTAAATCCAGGATGCAAGTGCCAGTCAGGTCTTAGGTCTTCAAAATATTTTCGGTTTGTCTTGGTATTATCTGCAGACAAAATGAACAGTAAACTACACAACCTGTTTTAACCTGATAGTTGTACTACAGCATGACTAAACTGATTAGCACACATCACAAGTCTTACTTATTCACCACATTAAGACGATCCTAATTTAATCAGTTTTGCTTGTGTTTTGAAATTTGAATCTAAGTTAAGTGGTAAGTCATTTAAGGGTCAGAAGTCAGTCAACAAGCGACTTCAGTTTGGGTTACTCACACACATTGAGTTGCTGACTCAAATGCCCATCATAATTAAAATGTCCAGTAGTCTGTGTAGCAACATGTAACTAAGAGTTTTTAAAAAGTGGGTACTGATGAGGAGGCTGACTGCCTGTGGTAAGTAATCCCACCTAACTTCTGTCCTTGACACCAGGCTACCACCTGTTGGTCAATCAGCTTGTTGTTCAGTTCATCAGTCACAACAGAAATGTGAAGACAAGATTGTTTTCCTAATAGAAAAAAAAAAAACTAGTCAGGCTAATTTGAATGTAGACAGACTTTAGCTGCGCTCATGTCTTTGCTGGTGTTCGATCTCTCCTCTCACTAAGAGTGTGTTTCTCATTTCCTTGCAGCAGAGAGGTCTCTGGAAAGTCCAGATTTGTGTCATGTCCACATTCCTCCGCCGGTGGGATAATGTCCATGTGAAATGGGTGCTGGTGTTGAATTAATGGCAGGTAGGCTCAGAGAGACGACAGGATCAATCTCATTGTCTTTTCCTAAAATTGCATTCCATTTTCTCTTCTTCATTAAAGTGCGGGGAAGAGATATAGCTATATCCTGCTGAAAGTCGAGTTCCGAGAAACTATCACATCTCAATAAACCAAGCAATCATTCTGAGACTGGGGAGCACTTCACTTTATTAGATTTTATTTTTAGCAATATATATATCTATATATATCTATATATATATATATAGACATATAAAGACTTTAACCAATTTAAGGGAACATGTCATCTCTGTTAGTGTTTGCACTTATCAAAGAGGTTAACTGAGAACAGCTCTATCTCTCATTTGGGTTGCAGAATTTGGTAGGCTGGTGAGAAAGTGATCATGCTTTAATTTGGTTCGGTTCCCTGGCGGATACTAGCTTACATGGTGGTTTTGAAAGAAACTAAACAGACAGAAACGTAATGGTTTCACACTCTATGGATGTGCGGTTGGCATAATTAGAGGTCTAGCTGCCGCAGACAGGAATGCATGCTGGTCACAAACTCGAGGGGTCACTGGGGGACATGGGCGGGACAGAGAACGAAGATAACCTCATCACAATTCAGGAGGAACAGCTTTGGATTCACCTAGGCATTTTTTATTTGTTTATGTGTTATAAATTATTCATGAAAACAGGTTTGTCCATAAGGGAATAACAGCACTTGTCAAAGTATGTAGTTGTCTATTGTATGTTGCCTTGTATGGGTTTGCCTCTGCATATGTTAGCCATATGCTCACTAGGGAAGGCCTGCGTGAGATGAATTTAAATGCCCTATAATGTTCACGTTCATTCTAATTTTTTTTAAATTGTGCTTTAGGTCTTTCAGTTTCAGGGAGTTCAGCCGATTAATATCTTTGACCCAGGCTGCCCAATCCAGCAGAGGTGCTCACCCGATGACCGCCTCTGTCTGCATAATAACAGAGCAGGCCTGGCCTAGGAAAGGGAGAAGAGCAGGGCATTTACATAAATCTGCATGTGCCGCCTGCCCAATTAACCACTTGTGACACCAGCAACGTGTCTCCAGCACTACTGACACAAATCCTGACTTGGTTTTGAATCCACACAAGGCAAAACATCCCCTCAGCAGAAGTGAGAAGTGAAGCACTTTTTCACTCATCCAATAGTCCATGCAAATCAATGCACCGAGTACGCTAATACTACAAACTGTCTCATATGAACTATCATATATATGATGATGGTCTGTGCGTTCGTGTGTTCTGCTGACAGGAGCGCATTCAGGATAATGGAAGTGTGCGGTGGTCCCAGAGCAGCTCAGTAAAGCAGAACTGAGCTGTGTCTTCGTGTGTATGGATCGCTGAGCTCCGAGATGACAAAATGCCTCAGTGCTTCTCCCAATCAAACACACTGACATAAAAAGATTGAAAGAGAAAACTACAGGCAAGATTTGCCACCTCATACCATCAGCAATGGAAAAAAAATGGGCAGTGGTTCCACCAATCTATGAAAAAATGCGCTTAGAAATTGTGGAACAATTTCAGAAAATTCTTCCTCAATGTAATATTGAGAAGACTACAGACTTCCACCACATACAGTACATAACATCATCAAGAGATTCAGAGAATCTGAAAAAATCCCGGTGCGCAAGGGGCAAGGCCAACTATGAATACTGAAACTTGTAATCTTCAGGCCCTGATTAAAAACGGGCACGTTTATGTACTGGAAATGACTGAACATCCATAAACACAGTTCATCATGCAATCCACAAATGCAAGTTAAAACTGTATCATGCAAAGAAGAAGCCATATGTTCACACAATCCAGAGAACATATGGATCTATGAGATTATGGATCTATGAGATTTGCCAATTCTTTGCATTCTGTTTTTATTTACACTTATTTAAATTTTACACAGCATCCTAACTTTTTTGGAATAGGGGATGTTCATATGCATGTCTTCTACATCTACTGCCACTGTAACTAAGCAGGTGAAGGGCGTCCATGATAATACAATGTTTGGAATCACCACACAGATCAATGGTACATCTACAATCATGAGCAATAACACACCAAACATAAGAGACAATCATGCAAATTATTCTCCTACAGTCCCTTTTCGGCTAACAATGGGGATTCATTCTTCCCCGCTTTGCGGTACAACCTGTTGACATGGCTGTCACTTTTTGAAGAGGCGAAAGAAATTCTGGCAGCAAAGCTAAAGTCCCATTGGGAGCCCAATTCTGTGCCAGCAAGACATTACTGCCGATCCCAGAGGAGGGTGAAATGCACTCGGCAGACATTACTGTGAATCTCAGAGGAGCTGCAGCCCACTGAGTTGTGACAGTTCTGAGACGCAGACTGTTGCAGCACGTCGTCCGTATAGCGCAGTTTCACACAGTAGCCACCACAGAGCAACTTGTGTGTGTCGGATCAGGCTTTCGCTGTTATGCTCCCTACTTAGGAGCATCAGAGGTTTACAGTCAACTGAAGCTACACTAGGGGAGTCTTTGATTGGCTTCACTCCAAAACATTCGCTTGGTTTCATTTGGCTGATCCCACAGGCCTATATCATTGCCTTCACCTGGAACTCTTTCTGTATGCAATGCTGGGCATTCTGACTCTTTTCAGTGAGTTAGATCAACAAGCTCAGCTCACAAAGAAGAGCCTGCTCTATTAGGAACAAAACAACTTTTCATGCTATAGACCCCCACACAGCTAAAAATTTGCAGTAACATTAGCAATATTATCTACAGTTTAGCAATCTATGATGAAAATGAGCTAATCAACAAAAAATGCATTTTGACATTGTCCAAAAACAAGTTTCTGTATCATTTTTATTTATATTTTTCTATGACATTTGAGCACAATGGCTAATCTTTACATTGTGTGCAAATTTCAAGGTGAATGATGCAACAGAGATTGGAATGAAATCATTTTACATTAACTTACATCAATAGTAAACAGCTATTTAGCTCTTCCTTTGAAACTATTATCAATTTGTATACACATGTGTTTTTCTTTCATGTGTTTTTCTTTCAACAATATTCTATGTCATTTTACAAATCACTAATATTGATAAGAAGTTTCACTGAATGACTTTGAAAATCGGTCACAGCGGAGACAGACAGGCTAATTGAGGGCACGTTCCGCAACCAGTCATTAACAAACAAAGGCAAGTCAGAAATCAAGGACAAGTCAAAAACTGAGGGAACCAATAAGGCATGCCTAGAATCATTCTATTTAGCTCTCCATTCTCCTCAGTGCTACACTGCAGGATTACTCCAAAAATACAACATAATGCACAATTTAATTTATTGTTAAATATGAACATGCCTTACACTGAGTACCCACTTCATTAGCCATATGTACCTAACAGGCTGCTTAAGCCATTTATATGAAGCACTCATTAATATATGAACTCTAGGTGTTGTTTGCTCAGGAGAAGAATGTGAATCTGATGTTGGAAAGTAAATGTTTACTGTGTAACTACATGCAATTAGCACTAAAAGCTTTTTCACTGCTTTTATCTCACAGTTTGCTGACAGACTGTGTGCTAAGGTGGTAGACATTTATGAAGAATATAAAGATTTTCAATGTAATTCGATATTTAATTTTGCTGTGATTGAATACTATAATTAATTTGATATAGAGATGAAAGTAGTCCAATACTCAGTGACGATATTATCATTATCTTAGCAGAACATTCTGGATTGAACATCAGAGGATCCAGGAACAAGTGAACAAACAACTGTTTTGGATATGATGAGTTTTTCATAAAGATAAGAGATGATAATGTTAGTTCTGTAATAAACGTGGTATTGAACATAACATGACATTTCCTGTAGGTGTATAACCACACATCATTGTGTTATGTCATGTCCTTTAGTATTCATTTCCCCCTGTGGTAGGGCAGTGAGTGTATCTTGAGAGTGGTAGTAACTATTAGAAGCTCATCTCAGATTAAGCACTTTAATTGAATTTCATATTCAAAAAAAAACTACTTGATATCTGTAAAGTGATCCTCTGCTTTTTCTAATTATAATCGATTCTACTTTTTTCAGCATCAAGGCTGTTGAATTATCATCTGCATGATTCGTCAAATGCATCTTAATTTGATGCATAAGGAAGCATTTGTGTAGTTGGAGAAAGTGTGAGGCAGGCAGAGGCAAAAAGCATGAAGCAGGTGTGATCTACCCCATGCCAGGCAGTCTGAGACATGTGTTACTCAAGGGACTTTGTCAAAGAGCAGGAAGTTTCATCCTTGTGGCTGCCGTTCCCCTCAGCAGACAGATGAGAGACACCACGGAAGCTTTTGTAAACATCATCCAAATCAAGGGGAATAATTTATGAGCGCTCGAATATTTTGTTGTTTTGTTTGGACACCGTGGCTTTTATTTCCTGTTTTATAATAAAAGGTGTTAGTGTGTGTGTGAGTGTGTGTGTGTGTGTGTGTGTGTGTGTGTGTGTGTGTGTGTGAAGGGGTTAGGTAATACTAAAAGTATGAATGAATCATCATGACAGATTTAAGCTAAACAGGCAACTCACAACCACCTTTTGCCAGGACCCTGGAGAAATCCAATACCGACACTGCATCCAACACTGACATCACTGAACTAATGGCGTATGTGTTCTAGAAGGTAAATCCCACACATTAACATTAACTAATGGACTTCGTAAGCAGAGTGAGGAAACAGGTGGCCTACCTTGCAAAAGAGGTTGATCTTTGAGGAAGCCTCCATCATACTCCACCTGGTACTGCTTCACCTGAAAGCCAGGTGAACATGCCGTCTCCTCCGCCTCCTCCTGAGCACCAGTGCACACGATCTGAGAAAGAGAAAGCGATATAAATGGTGTGCTATAAATGGTGTGTCATTACAGTCCATGTACAACAGGCCACTGTGGGGGAACAGGTTCAAGGGGAAAAGGGCGGAAACATTAATTAACTAAACTTCATTTTACAGCATACTGCAAGCTCTCATATCAAGAGAGTGAGGTTTGTTTTTGTTTGTTTGTATTTTCCAAGGCTGCCAGAAATGCTGGCTTTACTGGCCAAATCAGAATATGAAATCCAGTCTCCAGCTAATAAGACTGTAACGGTGCCCACTACTCTCAGAAAAACTCCATGGAGCCTGGCGTAATTTCATTTAGTTTTATTTATATATATATATATTTTTACAATGACAAAAACTTGGCTTATGACATAATTAGCATTCCATAAAGGCTAGCATTATGTTTGTTTTTTAAAATAATCATATGGTATTCGATGGTTCTTTAATGAGATTATCAGTGTTTTATCAGTAGGATTTCAGAGGGGGCGCTAGGAACAGATTAAGACTCTGGAAACTTAGCCAAGCCACAAGCTCTGTTTCCCTGAGCTGAGACTAAATGTGATCGACAATTATACACTCCGCCCACAAAAGCACTTGTGCAGTATAAAGGCAACAGGGCAAGGGTTCCAGCCTCCTCTCGAGTTGAATCTGTGCATGTAGTTTGTGCAGTTTTGTAAGCTGGTTAGTTGTCTACCTCGTCTGAAACATGGTTGACATAGTATTAATATGTGTTATTATTAAGCCTCTAAATACAACCACTGTTCAAAAAAACCAACTAGCAAGGACAAAAACAATGCAGATTGTTTTTCAGGAACTGCTGAACATGCTTCAGACTACCCCCTTGCTGCTCTAACTGAACAAACGTTTCTGGCATCTACAATAAGCAGGCAATGATTTGAGACCCGCTCTGAATGTATCCCTGCACTTGCTCATTAACTGCTGCACTGCATCTGACAACAATGGCAGAGACTAGGGCAGCCTTATTCACTGTAAACACACATAAAATACTTCTTAAATAAGAAACAATTAGCCTCAAATGGAAGAGGATCGACCATATCGGGAGACTGGATTGGATTAGTGCATTGGTGCCAGTCTACTCAGAGGTTGAACACTTAAATATACATATAAACAACAGCAATACAGACTGACCTGGTGAAATTTTGTAGTTCTCAGGTAATACTGACCTATAAAACATCAACAAGATAAAGACCTGGATATGGTTTAAGTGTGTGTAGAGTAGTTTTGGGGATGAATTTACAGAAATTATTTAGGTGCCTAAGGACTTCTGGTATTTGCTAGCATCATTAGCCTCACTGATCCAGTGCTACACTAAAGAAGCAGTCTTGTCTGAATGACTCAGGTAAGCAGGAAATTGTGTATAATTGAACACCATTGGGGTCATATCCATTCTTATACATTGAGACCTGTGCATAATGCAACTCCATCAGGCATGGCCTATTCCCTAAATTCCTACTATATGTGCAACTACATGCAATGCCAGATCATTTATTGGCATTTCTTGAAATGTTGGCTATTTAACCAGCAAAAGTGTGCAATTATTAAAAGTATAAGCAATTAGAATATTAGGCATGTTATTAATCTCCTGAGACCCGAACTTACTTGGTGTGCAATTTTAATTTTTCCTAGGTATTTGTGATTAGTAGGACCTAACAAGTATAAAAACTAAACATTGTCTTTGTACAGGAAGTTGTGTTGAAAGAATACCATGAGGCCAAAGGGTCAATGTTTTAAAAAGTATGCAGAGAAGCAGAAATGTAATGTCCTCATATGAGGACACTGGGGTCTCAGAAGGTTAATACACATCATTTTGGCACTGGCAAAATTGTCAGTAGTGACATTACACTTTGCTTAGCAGTTCTCATTCTGGAGCTCCATTAGCATTATTTTTACCTTCTCTGGGCTTAATCCATAATAAACCCGTTCATGCAATATGCTATTAGCCCCTAGCCCTTCACTAAGATAGATTAGCAGGCTTGCAGTGCTATGCCAGGAAAGAAGCTAGCCTAATGTATTCGGGATAACCCTACTAGCATTCGGTATGAAGGGTGCGCATCCTGTATATCCACACTCACATATGGATGAGCTAAAATAAGGGCCTTTGCATTACAACAAGAGTTGTTCTTTAGAGCCATGGTTCTCAAAATGGTGCTCATGCGGCCCTTTTTATTCCATGTGTTGGAAGCGTGCATGTAGACTGTTTCAGGGGCCCAGAGGAGTTCAAGAACCACTGCTCTAGAACATGAGGTATAATGAGGTTCTTTCTCCTAAAATGTAGATGCCAGCATCTCTCACTATTTGTGCAATTAGTTGCCAGAGTGGTCTTTCAGCAACAGCCTGCACAAAGAGGATCCTCTCTAGTTATTTTGTTAAAAGTTGACTAACAGTAAAAAGCTTTCCGAACGTAATACTATAAGAGCCAGGCTGACCTGTGGTGGCTTGTTGTAATTAAAACGATTTAGTCTGGTCATTTTCTCCGCTCCTCACAATGAGAGAATGCAGTTTTTACAGGAAGTGAAAACACAGGGTTTCTCTTCAGATCAATTATACCAATTTGCGGTTGTCTTCCCTTCAGCAAAGTGGTGCTGCTCTCCATTAAAAATTAAAGGTAATCATCTGGCTTTTAAAAGCCAGGGGATAAAAGCTAGAACTTTCTGGTTGATGTCAGAGGGAGATAAGTTGAAGGGTGAGACTGTTGCAGGCTTTGCAAGAACCCTCCAGGCATGGCAAACATATCTGTCCATCTTACTGTCACTCTCTCTTTTGCTTCTGGTGCCATTATTACTCCTTCACACCTGTTTTTGTCCTCCATCAATCACCAATTCAGCCAGAGGGAAGCCACAGATTCACTCTGACAATGACACAAGTGCCGTTGAAAATCCGACCTTGTCCTACCATCAGCTTCTTCATTTAATCACAGTTTTATAATGCCATGCAAGATCATTCTGGCCTGGGAATTGCTACTGAAAGCTAAAATTCTTAATATATATTCATACTTGCTATAAAAACCTTAACACATTAACTGACACACAAAATGCCACAGTTACTTCAAAGCCCTTGCCATATGTAAGACACATATACATAACCATATGAATCATTCGGAATTAGAATAGATTATTACTAGACAGGACTTAAACATTAATATTATTAACAAAGCTAATGCGTAATATGGATTAATAAAACAAAAACATGCTTCTCTGGCTTTTCTTTCCCTGCTGTGATGCCTACTACAGCTCGCTGGAGTCCTTTTAGTTGGTATTGAATCAAACGTTCAAGGCAATTAAGAGATCAGTCCAGCCTGTCAAGGCACTGGTTTGATTTGGAGAAAGTGCTGAGTGGAGCCGTAGAAGAGCGACTGAAGCCGGTTAGTGTTCGTTTGGGAAGCCAGCTGCCAGGCTGCATGCATTACCAGCTCCCTCTGATGCAGCTGCTGTGCCTCAGTCTCAATTATAAGAAGCATATGGGGGAGAGGAAGAAGGAGAGAGAGAGCGAGAGAGAGAGAGAGAGAGAGAGAGAGCCAGAGGCAGAGACAGAGGCATCACATGGAGGACAGTCCTGGGGAGACCCAGTTCGAAATTCCAATTTGCAATGAACAGGCCTAGAGGTCACCAACTAAGTGTTTACACTGCTACTGCCAGATATATAGAGAGAAAAAGAGGAGTCTGCTGAACTAGGGTTATAGCTATGACTAGCCATGCTTTTCTTTGACTCTGAAGATTCTTCTATTGTACGTGTGTGTTTTGTCACTCTGAAAGCATTTCTAGGTTAGAGCTATATGTCTTATATGTATATATGCATGTCTTATCCAATAAATGATAATCAAATAATAATCTTGTCTCTATTATTGGGTTTTGAATTTAGGTTTGCCATTTAATGATTAAAATGAATTTAGGCATGCCTACTTTAAACAAAGATGTAGTATGGACTGCAAGTTTAGACTTTCTTTGCTGGTTATAGTCAGCTGTGCTTCACATATTTACTCTTTTTATTATTCATTTAAATCACATTATGCTTTCTATATTACCCCGATGACAGTGGCTTATAGGGTTTAAAGAGCTAATAAGAATAAGAAAAAGACCATATACAATAACTGCCTGTATGGGTGTGTACTAGGTATGGTATGGTAATGCTTTAAGGATAGCATGATATTTTATCTTGCCAGACGGTTCTATGGGGTTAAGTGTATAAATATACTGATGGAAAGAATATGTAACAAAGGAAATATATATATATCTACTTTTAAAATCTATCCTTTTGGTCAGACCAAAAATGCCTAAAAAATATACTTCAGACTTGTTACTCTGAAAGAAATATTTCATGAATGATATATACACACATACATACACACTGCAACAATGTCAGAGACCTAGGCAGCACCGTGGACCTGCAACTCTGGCACTTTTATTGCTGCTTCCTTTTGACATACTGACGTGTTTGACTAACATAAGACCCTTTGTGGTCTTCCTGACTTAATAAGTGGGTCTAAAGAAGATTGACCATTATAAGGAAACATTTTCTTGGATCAACTTAAAATTTGTGTAATCTATGAGTGTCCTTCAGCAATGTCCTGCATAAAGATGCTCCTCTGTAGTTATTTTGTTAGAGATTGACTAACAGTAAAAGCTTTCCCAACATAATCCTATTAGTCGTTGTAATTCCACAGGGGATGGGTAAAGGTATAGAGCTAAGAAAGGAAAGAAGGAACAAAGTGATGTTCTCCAGTGATGGATTTAGTCCTGATGATGGGAAGTTTAGATGAGCCATGAGTAGAGTGATGGTGGAAGTGCACTAAACCACAATTGGTTTATGTTTGCCAGTTGTGGCAGTCTTTTAAGTAGCAAGCACAGAGCTGGGCAGTCAATGCTGTCCTAAACATGCAGCTATGCAACAACTGGCACCCTTCTACTGAACATACCTAGATAACAGGTAAATATAAGCAAAGCTCACAATGGCAGCCATGTTTAAAAGCTTGAGGATTAATATGTTAAAGGACTTTTTTAAAGTGTACCTGCTGGCATCTACAGCACTAGGGGGGCTCCATTAAGGGGTTACATCAATCAGACTGTATGCCTCTGAGGTCCTCTGACTTTTAAAGAGTGATAGGTTGACTAACAGTAAAAAGCTTTCCCAACTTTATTCTACAAGAGCCAGGCTGATCTTTGATAGGTCATTTTAATTCCATGCGAAGTAAGTATATATAGGTGTATATAGAAAAAGACAAAAGAGAAAGAAGTAATAAATGGAGGGAAGGGAGTCAGTAGCATAATCGGTTAAGAAAGATGAAAACCCTGGGAAAAGGTTTAGATGAGCAAAGATGTGATGCTGGAAGCAAAAGAGACCACAACTGGCAAAATGGTTCGCCAACTGTATACAAGGTCACATGCACAGAACTGGGCAGTCAATTCTGAGTGCATTCAGCACTGTCTTTTTTATTACTATTACTATAGTGCAAACATAAGTGACAGGTGGTGACTAGTCCAACGTAGTTTATTGAACGTTGCAATGTTTGCACAGTTGACTTGTTTGAAAGGTAAACTTGCTTGGAAGTCTGGTTCCGACGTACAGTAAAATTAGACCTGAAATTGGGTTTTTGCCCTCTCCTGTGGAGTTGCTATGTTTGGACAGTGATGATATATAACATAATCTCAGTAGCCTAGTGCTAAGGAAGTTAATTACTGTCCAATAGGTTGAGCATACATAGATCACCTTTAAATTCGAATATGGTTACCAACATTGTTGGCAACAAATTAATTTTACCATTTAAAAACCTTATCACATCTTAACTGGTTTAGTGAGGAAATAAAGGTTACCACAGTTTTAATACTGAAAGACTTTTTTTTATAAATATTGAAAAATAAATTAGTCCATGGAAAAAAAGAGTGCCAGGATGTGATGTCAAGTATAAACAGATAAACATAGATTTATATATTATTACATACCCCATATTACACTGCTGTATATCAGTAGTACTGAGATAAAACGATTGTTGTAATAAGGCAACAACATGCAAAGTACGGTTGATACCCTGAAAGAGTGACTGTGTGCAAGAGACAAAGAACCTTGTTAATCATCTCTGCCAATGAGTTCAACAGTCCGGAATGGAGGGGGGTGGGATGTGATGTGAGTGGTCCCATAGCCCAACTACCACTGTATTAACAGTACCACTGTACTATGCTACCATTGTTGGTCTGCTGAATGAGCCCTTTAACCCCTAAATGCTCCATGGTCAGTACATAAATGGCTAACCCCGTGCTCTAAGACCAGCTTCCTCTCAAGATCTGCAGCCTCTCTGTGTCTTTCATAAAGGGTGCCCGGATGCGAGACAATGCCAGTGTTGTAATGAAGTCAGCCAATAAAGACACTCTGTATTCTACCTCCATCCTGTCTTTGTCAGGGAAGTAATGAAAATTACACTAATGTCAGTAAAGAACAGTAAACAGAAAAGAATACACTACCCGCTAAAAGAAAAAAAAAAGATAAGTTTAAACCGCACTAACATAAATGAGTTTACTCACTGATGAAAGACATCTTTATCATCAAGCAGCCTAAGTAAAGTCCATCACACGTTGTGTGAATCACGCCATTTTAAAGAAAAGCTTTAGCTTAGCGACGGAGAGAACAAGAGAGGTAGATGGAGAGAGAACAAGTGAGCAAAAAATCACGGAGAGGTAGCATAAACAAGAGGGAAAAGCTGATCGTCTGTGTGTGTTTGTGTGTGTGTGTTTGTGCACGTGCGAGCCCTAAGAGATGCGTGTCCTTGTTTGATGTGTCAGAAGAAAGGCGAGCACATGGGCATTATGAAGGCGTGCCTTCATCTCAGCTGCGAGGTTGCTCATGGGGAGAACAAGATCCACAGAGGGAACCACCTGCTGTCAGCCTCGCTTGCCACTCTTGCACACTATCCCTCCATTCCCTGAGGAACACTCGCTTTCCTCCTCTTTTCTTCTGCCTTCACTGACCTGCAGAGAGTAATTAATTTATTTGCTCGTCGGTCACCATATCATTTCCCCTGGACACAGCTGTGGTGACTTCATTAGTTTGTAATAATTTCAGTCAGCGTGAGATCTACATTAGGCAGGACTTTGGTGAGGGGAATACCGATAGAGTGCGACTGAGAGGTCAGGGGTGAGAAAATAGCAAAATGCCCCCTGTGACCCACACAGATACATTTAAATGCACTTTTTCGATCCATAATGAGCTGCCCTTGTTGACTCAGGCGAAGCCTTGCTGCTGGGAGTAAGGGATGAAAAAGCAGCGAGAGTTGCTGAAGCACAAGGGATATGATGAAATAGATAGAAGGAGCAGGAGAAATGGTATATCTCCCAGTGAGAGAGAGAGAGAAGTAAGCAGACCAAGTGAGAGGCAAAAAAAAGTAAGCCAAGTGCACTCTTAAAAATGTTTCTTAAAACAAGCCCATTTAGGTTCTAGGGGAAAACGTTAACTGGTATAGAGCCTTTACATCACAAAGCTATATCAGGGGAATTCCACAGATATTACTAAATGTTAGCTGTTAACATGTCAGAGTTATTTAGTGAAAGTCAATGAGTGTTGTTTACAATGGTGCCAATAGAAACCAGACATCTGAAGAGTCTGATGCCGCTACAAAAGTTACTCTTATAGAAAACTACACATAAAATTCTAAGTATTCAGATTAATACTTGGGACAATATGACTACATATAGGTTATTGTGAAGATTATGTCCTAATACAATATGCATTTCTGAACATACAGTCTATATCATCTGTACTTGTAGAACACTCACCACCTGCAGGTTTCACTATAAAGACATTATACAGTATGACCAATATTAAATAAAAATCATTGCTTTCCTTTTTTGATTCCAATCAAATTTTCTATTAAGAAAAGGCAGAACTACTGCCCCCTTATTTCTGTTTCAGATCAGATGTTTAAATCAATTATTGGAAAAAAAATCTTGTCTTAAAATGTATTTTAAGTTCCATAGTGTAAATTCTCTTAGTGGTGGATATGAACATTCAGGGCATAATATGGTAAAATAGTACCTACAGAAACCATTTAACAGTACTATCAACATTCCATATAAAAAATCAGAAATCATGTGTTGGATAGTTAATAAAACAATTGTGTAGTAAACAATGTGACCCCCAGTGTCTTCCACCACATTGTAAAAAATACAGTACATTAGTAAATAAATTTAGTGAACAGTAACGAGAGTCAGCAAATTAGTGAATCCCTATTTAATCCCAAAGTCAACAATTAGTCAAGTAAATGTTCATTTATATAACACAAAAAAAAATCAAAAAGAAGGAACATAGAGAGAAACCAAAAAGGGGAACCCTCGGCTCAACACCAGATAACAAGACAAGCAAAGGAAAGCAGCCTTCAGTGTTTGGTAAGGTAGAAGACTAAATGTCTGATAAGTCTAAATAGCTGGATCATCGGACGGGTCAGAAGGACACAGGCCAATGCAGCACAGCCAGGAGCGCCGTGGTGATTAAAGGCAAGCAGTGGAACCCAGTCAGAGCGGATGTAGCAACAGCATCAGACCACACAGGATAGGCAGCAGTTCAGCTCAGACATAAAGAACAGACAGAATGTTAGCTCTGACAGAAGATCTGAACACACTATATGGTGTTAACAGAGTGCAGCAGTGACTCCGGCAGGCCTGGCTATTACAGCATAACTAAAAGGGAGAGCCTGAAGGTAACAAAGATATAGGGGTTTCCTGAGAAGTCAGCGTCCCTCTGCTCCATCATCAACAAACCTGAGTAAAGAAGAGCAGCGGAACAACAGCACCAACATTCTGAGCTTTCCAAAACACTCACAGTCAGTGGACTCCTAGACCTGCACCTTTTATCTAGCAGAAAAAACGTATTACCAAAAGCTCGACTGAACAGGTAGGTTTGGACCTACAGACTGAGGCTGAGTCCTGAACACTGACTGGTAGCTGGGGGGCCTTGTATTCTGCCCCACTGATGTAACTTTGTTAATTCTAGGTACTAATAGAGAGCCTGCACTTTGAGACTTAAAGTCACGTGGAATTTAACTGGCAACCAATGTAAGTCAGATAAGACTGGGCTGATATGGTCAAACTTCCTAGTTCTTTTAAGGACTCTGGCTGTAGCGATTTGGACTAACTGAAGTTTGTTAAAGCTTTTACTGAAACAACCAGAAAGCAGATTCTTTTCTCTTTTAATCAACACTTCATTAATAACATGATTCCTCAGTGCTCTTTCATATTTCAAAACAATCAAAATCAAAGTTTGTCGCATACATAATCATATACAGTACAACTAGAAGTGAAATACTTCAACAACTGCCCGCTCACATTAAACAATAAGATAAAGATAATATATCAAAAACATAAAATATGTAAAAATAGATAGCAATAGAGCTTAAAATGGAAGAATGGAATGCAACTGCAGGTAGAATGTAATGTAGAATGTAATGTAATAACAACATACCTACCCAAAGGTGTGGTGAAAAATGGAGGGAAAAATACATAGAAAAAGGCTGTCTGTTTTAAAAGCAGTTGTGACCGCAGCCAACCTCCCTGGCACCAATTTGGATCTTAGATATTAGATAGTTACTAATGAGCATGATTTAACAAAGCAGCCAACTACTGTTTTAAACAAGCAACCATAGGAATAGAAACACACCTCAATATTTTTATTGTTACTGTGATGAAAGTAACATAAGGATAAGGAGTTCTGACTTCTGTTTTCTCACCAGATCCATCAATAAACTCACCAAAAAACACAGAAAGCTCTGATTCTACATGCTGATCTGTTTTATTTTGCCCAGTGTGGACATGTGCTTGTTCCACCTACTAGGATGTTTAAGCAAAAGAGGAAAGCATACAAGTCTGTATCACCAATGATACACTTGGATTTAAAGGTACAGAAGCTTTACATAGCAATACACATGAAAACATACTTCATACTGCTCATTTGAATTAATTGCGGCCATCCATGGTTCTTTAAAGAGCCATCCACTGTTACTTAGGGGAGGCAAAAAATACTTCTTATATGGCATCACTCCAAAGAACGCTTATTGTCACGAGCATAGAAGGAAGGACTGAAGAAAGCAAGAGGAGAAAAGGGGAAGGTGAATATGGTGGAGAGTCAGCCCTTTGGCGGTGAGCTTTACGAGGCTCAGTCGAGAGATAAAGTGAGGTTATGAGCTCTAGCACCGCCTGCTAAGAGAGTGGAAGCTTTTTGCCTTTGTCTGGCTGAGGGGAACCAGAGTTCATACTCATCTGCTGTCTGCACCTATAAAGTCAGCCATAAGCCCTAAGTGAAACCCTGACGCATTAATGATCTAAACGTAGGCTGAATATTATGGCTGGATTAAAATGGCGCCTGTCCACACTGCTAACCGAACACGGCTCATTCATTTGTTTTAGCAGACTCTCCTCCAAGCCCGTCAGCCTAATTCACGCACACACCACTGACTCGTTAGGAATTCTGCGTGCGGCGATAGCTGGATTTGAACTCCCCTGGTATGGGCTGGGATCTAAAGCGCTGGGGCTCAGTGCAACAGTAATTCCTCTTTTATTTCTCCTCACTGAAACTCTGGAATCAACAACATTACCCCCCTCCCTCCCTTACCCACCCTTTGGTATAGCAGTATGAAGAAAGAGCTATCAGGGTCTACAATGCTGTAATCCTACTCTATGTCACACTCTGCCTAATCTCCTCATTACACTGTCCAACCTCAAACCTACCGTGGGAGGATGAAAGTAGGCAAGAACAGTGACGGTACAGAAGAAACCCTGTAGCTAAAAGTTCCTTGAGCTAGAATATCTTAATTATAGAATGTCATATGCACCATAAAGGGAAGCTGAGCATGCTATTAGTGTCCAGGGAATGAATCGAAGAGAGGGATTGTAGAGTTTTAACTGGAATATATATTTGCAGACAGGTGCAAATTGATACAGCAATACAATACAGTAACCTGTCATAATCGTAGGACTTATGGACAGAGTCAAAGCCTACTATCCATAGTAACCACTGTGTGCTGCATGGACAGCAGCTAGAGGGGCTGGGAGTCACTCTACAAGGTTCTCAAGTCTGGGGAATTAGGGGGCCAGGGTGTTTTATTGAAGTCTTAATCATGCTTTCTCAACCAATGTGGGACATTTCTAGCTGAGTGATATGTCGCATTGTCTTGCCGGAAGATCCCATCTACCCAGGGAAGACAATCAGCATATATGGGTGTACCAGTATGATATACAGCCTATTAGTCACCTTATTTACCCACCAAGCCAGCTCACAACATGTAACTTCCTTCACACTCTACGTAAGCTAAGCTTACTTAACTTGTGCTATTGTGGTGATTAGATATTTAGATAAGTTCAGATAGCAAAGAAAAGGATTCATGAATATTTAATATATTTAATATTTATTTTGCTTTATACAGGGTGGGCCATTTATATGGATACCCCTAAATAAAATGGGAATGGTTGGTGACATTAACTTCCTGTTTGTGGCACATTAGTATATGGGAGGGGGAAAACTTTTCAAGATGGGTGGTGACCATAGTGGCCATTTTGAAGTCGGCCACTTTGGACCCAACTTTAGTTTTTTCAATTGGAAGAGGGTCATGTGACTCATCAAACGTATTGAGAATTTCAAAAGAAAAACAATGGTGCTTGGTTTTAACGTACCTTTATTCTTTCATGAGTTATTTACAAGTTTCTGACTGCTTATAAAATGTGTTCAAAGTGCTGCCCATTGTGTTGGATTGTCAGTGCAACCCTCTTCTCCCACCCTTCACACACTGATAGCAACACCGCAGAAAAAATGCTGGCACAGGCTTCCAGTATCCGTAGTTTCAGGTGCTGCACATCTCGTCTCTTTACAGCATAGACAATTGCCTTCAGATGACCCCAAAGATAAAAGTCTAAGGGGGTCAGATCGGGAGACCTTAGGGCCATTCAAATTACACATGATGACCAATCCATTTTCCAGGAAACTGTTCATCTAGGAATGCTCGGGTCTGACACCCATAATGTGGTGGTGCACCATCTTGCTGGAAAAACTCAGGGAACGTGCCAGCTTCAGTGCAAGAGGGAAACACATCATCATGTAGCAATTTCACATATCCAGTGTTCTTGAGATTTCCATTGATGAAGAACGGCCCTACTACCTTTGTATCGCATATACCACACTGTATCGCATATACCAGGTGAAGCACCTGAAACTATGGATACTGGAAGCCTGTGCTAGCATTTCTTCTGCGGTGTTGCTATCAGTGTGTGAGGAGTGGGAGAAGAGGGTTGCATTGACAATCCAATACAATGGGCAGCACTTTGAACACATTTTATAAGTGGTCAGAAACTTGTAGATAACTCATGAAATAATAAAGTTACGTTAAAACCAAGCACACCATTGTTTTTCTTGTGAAATTCTTAATAAGTTTGATGTGTCACGTGGATCCAAAATGGCTGACTTCAAAATGGCCGTCATTGTCACCACGCATCTTGAAAAGTTTTCCCCCTCCCATATAATAAGGTGCAACAAACACGAAGTTAATATCACCATTCATTCCCATTTTGTTTAGGTGTATCCATATAAATGGCCCACCCTGTATATCGTCGCTGTCCAAAGAAAAACAAGTATCTCCAAAATGGCAACTTTACAAGAGAGGCCAAAAACCTCATTAACCTTTAATGGAAGTCAATGGAACCAGACACCTTTCCAAACAGTTTTGAGCCACTTCGATTGGTCCATTCATCATGTGATTCTCATGCAATGTAAACAGCAGCTGGTGTGTTCAAATGATGCATAGAAGTAAAAATGGACAAAACTGGAGATACATGTTTTTCATTGGACAGCAACGATATGCATAAAATGAACAGATATGAACAGGTACACCATTTTCATGAGAATCATCGGTGCTACACTGACTAGGCCTGTCTAAGAAGTATACCCTGTCTAGTATGGTTGCTCTGATTGTGAAGGTTCTATTTAGGATGCAGCTCATGTTCATTTGATTGACGGGTCTGACTTGTTATCTGTGTTATATTTTTTATGAAGCGTGTGCAGTGTTATCACACCTGCAATGGTGTATTTTAATAAGTTTACAAGCCGTAGCAACAAGCTAAGTTTAGCATGCCAAGTAATGCCCTTGCTCAGGCCAGCTGTTCAGTAATGTCCTTCAATAACCAATTGTGTTGACGGACTAAGCACAAAAAATAAGGTACTCCACATGGACAGTGTTTCTGGCCTCAGACGTCAGTTTTCCATGATGACTTTCTGCCATATGCTATCCGAATGATTACTCAGATTACAGACAGGCAACTGAAATCATTTAGTGTTTTCATCATTTAGTTTCTTACTCAGAAAAGTAAATATAGTAGCCTGTTAAAAATCGCTAAATGCTCATACATCAACCTGATTCAATCAGAAAACAATTCCAAGGGTGAACACACACACACACACAAGGAAGATCAATGCTGTATGGGTTTTGTTGAACTATAATGCTTTTAAAGCTTATTCGCCAACACTGCAATCTTAGTATAAACTTGACATTTGTCAAGAATACATTATGGCTGTATCTCTATCACACAGCAATTACGAACAAAGTACACTCACTTCAGCTCCTTTCTCTCCCGCAGTAATGTCTATGGCTATAGGCAACAGTTCACAGAAGCACATCATTTATTAATTAATCTATTACAACCATCATTAACTTTGAAATGTTGGGAAAATCAGGCACATTTTTCTTAAAGGGCTGGATAGTCATAACTTTAACGAACATTTCCAGCTCAAGGGAACACTTGAATTGCACATCACAGATCAGTGACATCACAGTAACTGCAGTGCTTGCAGTGCAAACACACAATGACTGTTAAAACTGGCCAACAACTGATGCAAGATCATGATCATGTCTGAGTAAAATAAACAGATTAAATGTGTCACATTTGTGAGCATTTAAACATTGCAAAAGGGAAATTCATTTAAACAGAAGCTTGACTAAAAGTAACTTATCTAACTAAGCTTGACATGGTCCAGGCTCACTTCCCAAAAATATCTTGATCTTAACAGCTAGAGAAAAAGTTCAATGTGATGCTTGCTCTACCATTTCCAAATCTCCTGTGGGTGTTGCGTTGAGGAAATCCAAGCATCGCTGGTCCACAACACAAGTACAAAACCCTCCTTCTTAGTTCACTTTCATATTAAAGTCACTTCTAGATATAAAGAGCAACAACAAGTAAGCAGAACAAACTAATGACCAGACTGACCAGTTTCACCAATCTCAATATTCTGTTGTTGTGTATGTGTTTGGCAAATCACATGCTTGCATCTTAAATGAGATAGCTGTGAACCTACCAAAACCTATAATACAACTGACCTATCCATGCCCTGCACACATTCTTTAGACTGCGTTTAATCTATTGAAAATTTGTTTTTTTGTTAAAATCCTTTTATGTCAAAATGTTGCTACATGTTATTTCAAATAAATGCATGTCACAGGTAGGACAGGTTGCCTATAGCATTCATTACTGTTCAACTGAGCTAATTTTGTTATTTTCAACCATTTCCATGTTCCATTTAAATTTTTTAGGCTTTGTGTCTATTTGTCAAGTGTTGACATTGTTCTCTTAAACAAGTGATTCTACTATATGATTGCATCATTAAGAATACCCCACCGCCACTTTGGACAGCAACCAGCTACTCCCACTGTGCTGTAATATTGCTGGTTTCATCAACATTACTGTATCCACAATCCAGTGTGTGAGATTTCACCAAAACTATGCCTATATAAAAGCTAAAGTATGTAAAAAATTAAGCTATATAAAGCTGAAGTTAGCTTCTAATTCAAGTGCCCCTTATTTAAATGTCAGGTTTCACATTAGCGTGATTGTGTGATGTTAATGGAATCATTTAAATAAAATTGATTTAAATAAAAAACTGGCAATTTTAGGCCCGTTGTGTCATTTAGCATAATTCATGGTTTTTAACACAACAGCCAATCTTTAAAAGAGCTTTAAGAAGTCACAGCATTTATCTAAAGTCTTGTAAAGTCTTGTAAAAGGACGTACTATGCCCTTTCTTCTTGGAGTACCAAGACCTAAACAATTTAACACCAGCAAAAAGTATTTTATATGATTTCTGCTTCACACTTAAACATGATGCTGTTTGTTCCATGAAAGTCCATCCAATTTTAGGCCGATTCAACGGAATTAGCTTTTTTAACTAATCATTGTTAGCCAAAAATCTTAGTAAAAAGGAACACTACCAAATACGATTGCTACATAGGTATGAAAATATCACAGGATTAAAACCATGTGAGCTAATTATCTCAGGTATTTAGCTAAACGAACACTGTAAAACTCTGATGTGACATTTTAAAGAGGAAACAACACTACGTAGGTACTTCACACAAATACTTCAGAGGCCAGTGTTTATTAGCTACAGTTCTTTATTAGGCTAAAAAAGGTTTTTGCTATAGAGCACAGATAAGTCATCTAATAACCCCATGCCAAATGTAGAAAAATGATCACAATGATCATAACATATCATAATTGCATGAACCTAATCAGCATTGCACTGTGTGACATTTACACACAATTACTGTTCTGTGCAAGGTTTGTTAAATCTACTGAGCATTCTTAAGGTGCCGTGCCTAAAACATCTTGTCCACTACAAGACAGTAGATGATGCCAGTGGCACCACAGAAGCACGGCAGTATAGGCTATGGCAGTCACGTTGCAGGCACAAGGAGGTGTCCAGGCCAGGAGTGTGATTAAGGGTGGAACTTCACTGATGAAGGCTGAGGGCGGCCAGAGCCACTTGGCAGAGTCTGGTGTAAATGTCAGCTCCAGAGGAAATCAATAAGGCAATATGAGTTCAGAGAAAATCTGCCTGCCTCACACCACCTGAAAATGTGTGACATGGGTGTAGCTAGTGTTTTTGTGTCTATAAAAAAGACAAAGGTGTAGAAACGAACAGACAAATACAACACACCATGCAGACTGGGTGTCCGCCTGACTTTTGGCTCAGGCTGCTGCAATTGATTCTGAAAGCAACTGAGTAATCTACTGATTATTTTTGCAATTAATTATAACTATAAAAATAGACTATAACAAACAACCGGCCTTCAAAAGCCCCAGATGCTTGCATATATCTGGGTCCATTAGGCTCTTTCCTCTACCGCAAAAGAGACCAATAGCTAAATTTACAGGTGCTGTAGCATAGAAAACTGTATTTGCACTGGCATAGTTTAATAAGAAGAGTTCAAGTAGGCAAGTATCGAAGGCAAAAAGCTAATACAGGCAGCGTTTGCTACTAGCAAGCTTCAAGTCCCTAACGTTATAACTGATTTACAAAGATGTTCATTTTACACTCATCATTAAAGGAATAGTGGCCCAAACAGTTGCACCCTGAACCCGCTCCATGAGTCATCTTGTAAGTGCATGACACAGGACTAAATACATGCAGACCGTTATGACAACTGTCCTTAATGCCACGCCAACGTCACCCAAGACTGCAATGGTGTTGTCCCAGACTGTCATGGAGTAAATCAGAATGAAGACGACCACCAAATCTGAGTGTGGGCGGTTTGTTGTTACACGTCACATGTCCAGAAGGCCTGGTTTCCCTTTCACCTCCAACCCTACCGCAAAATTAGCAAGAACTGTGTAAAAATATTCAACCTGCATGGAATGGATTATCACAGGACACCATTAAGAACCTCATTAGGAACCTCATCAGGACACCATTAGGAATGTCTTGTCGAGACGTCTGACATTAGCAAACATGACGGCCTGACAGCAAACTGAGAGACACTGCTTCTGTAGCTCAATTAAATATTATTCATGATCTCTCTACATGGGAAAACAGTTTGTTTCATTTTAGGCCCAAATCGCATGAAATGTGTTGCCCATTTTTCAAGAAAATGCCTAAAAATGCATTCCATAGCACCTTAACATTTGTCTTTCCACCACACACGCTAATCACTGCTTCAATCAATGATATTTGTTTTAAACCTAGTAATCAAGTTGAATCTATTACTCATGACAAGCCTAATTTCAGCATTCACAAACAAATGATTTCACGGTTGACAGTGTGCATTATTCTACAAGCAATCCCGCCAAAACTTCACCTCCCCTCATGTTGACATCTCTGTCTCATCTCTGGCCAGAACACGACTTTCCTGTTCTCAACTCCTCTCATGGCTGGCCAAAAAGATGGCCTCCTCAGTGGGCAGCCAGACGGTCGCAGGTGGAAGAAGGTGAGATGAATGGTTCTTGCAGTTCCAGAGGCTCCAGTGCCCCAAACTGGATCCTTCCCTCTGCGGCAAATGTCAGTGCACACGCAGGACTGAAACCTGAGTGACCTCAGCCTGGCCACAGCAGAATCAATCAGACCACAGGCTCAAACACCTGTATCTGGCCAACCAGCAGGGGCACCTGCCTGCACTGCCATCTGGAAGCTGGACACACCACACCTGCTGGGCCAGTGAATGAGGAGTGGAGTATAAGCAATAAACACCGCCTTTCAGCTCCTAGCACAGCAGTGAGCGAGAGCTAGGGAACAGCAGAGAGAGATATGGAGGGATAGGCCTTGGCTTACAGTTCACACAGCTGTCTTTGAGAGGCCGTGTTATTATAAATCAGGCTAGAAGGTTTGGCAGACGGGAGCAGTTTCATATTTCATCAGGATCTTACTGAGAAGACAAGGAAGCACTAGCCTTTAACACTGATATCCATAGCTGTACTCACTACTTCTTCACCAATAAAGGTATGCATCATCCACAAGCATCAGATTCATCACAGTTAATTAAAGTAATGGAGAATTTCTTCATAGCGCAGCACCAAAGGTCAAGGAGTAGCAGTTTAAGGTTTTATAGTTTCCTAGTACATTGCATACTATAATTTACACTTCATGGCTTTATTTAGATTCAACTGAAACTTTGATTACATGTGATAAAATATGTGAGGGTTAAGCTGTTGCATATTATTATATGGAAGGTTACATTGCTGTGTTTGATTACAAATCTGTTAAATAAACCTCACCTTGATTTTAGCTCAGCGCTCATCACAATCTGTTTGTCCATCAACACAATTGAAAATTTATGCTCCACCCACAAATGCATTCCTCCAACGAAATTGTTGTTGGGTTGGACAGGGTTTATGGGAAGCTGGCAGCAATTCCACTTGAACCATATCGAAAACTCCAGCGATCTTTGATTACAGCTTGTTTCTAGTTTACAATGCTACGCTACCATGCCGGTATGTGTTGCTAGACACAGCAACAAGTCGGCCAATGAACTATAAATTTCCTTTTCATCAGAATTGGCCAAGCATGTTCACACATGCAAATGAATTGTTTTGGTAGCTCACAGTGCACAGACCGTGACAGCATTTTAAAAAAAGTACCTGAAACACATTTCTATCACGTGCACACACACACACATAGACAATACCTTTCATACCTGTACACCTTACAGCTGTATGTTTATATTAAAGTGCTGAGTGCAGCAGTCAGGATGTAGAGGCATCACTGTTGTTTATTGATTGTATTGTTGTCAAACTGTGCTGTACCTTTTGCTATTCAGACACTTTGGACACAATATACTAAAGGTTTTGTGGCAGTTTCAGGCCACAAAATGCATGTAAAACTGGTGCACTAGCCTAGACATGGAATTCATTGTGCCATGTGCATGGTAACACACAAAATGCCCTTTTCTTGTTCATGCATATGCATTTGAGGGAAGAGATAATCACACAAAAGGATTGTGACAATACATGTGCAGCTGATTACACATTCTGCCTGATTTACTAAAGTTTGAGCATCTTGTGGTGGCCAATTTTACAGCAAAGTTCTTCACCCATTTAAAAACAGTAGTAAATTAGTAAATTAGTCAGTAAGAGTCCGAAAATATGCTGCTGAGATAGTAGCTCATGCCAATCTTAGACTCTATGCAGTACCTTTGGCGGTTCTCATTTTTACATTGACGCTTCAGCTATAGCACCAGCTGGATGACATGGTATGAAGAAGGATCCCTGATGAATACTCACCTCTGTAAAACATTGAAGGCCATTTATTTATTAAGAGAGACCATCAATTAATTTATTAACATCTCCTCAGTTCATTAATTAATCTCTCGTTAATGAACTTAAATTTTCTGTCTGGTCTCCAGTTCGTTGATAGATTATTTCCCTCCCTCTGTTAAACCCAGAACCTCATGAGTGAGGACACAGTGTGCATTAGATGCAGTCTCAGTAAAAAACTACACACCACAGTCACAACAAGGCACATTTTCCAGTGTGGCTGTACTTGAATATACATCTGGCCTTGGTGATCTGTGACTATGTGGTCCTTGCCAGCATTAGACTTGTCCAACTTAGCAAAAGTTTTAAGAAAGAATGCATTTGTGGTCAAAGCATGGCTAGGCTGATTGCATTCAATTCAATTCAATTCATACCTCTGGAGAGGTAGACTATAAAGAGCCAAGCAAACATCCGTACTCTTATGAAAAAAGGGCGACTGAGTGCAGTGGAACAAAACAGAGTGGTGTTTACCAAGCCATTACTATTCAGCGGGGCCAGGCAACCATCTCAGGAGTTTGGCTGTTTGGCACAGGCAGAGTGGCGGTAGGGCAGAGAGCAAGGACTGAGCATATCTGAGTGCTGCTTGAAGGTTATGATCACTCTGTCTGAGGACGAAAAATACCCTCAGACCTGATCTAGTTCTGGTCAAGGTTGTTACACCAAAATATTAAAGATTGGCTGGAGCTTGCCGGGGTTATAACATGGGGGAACTGTAGCCCACAGGTGAATCTTTCTCAGCATTGACTCTCCATCTGAAAGAGCGATAGTACAATCAGCTATCGTCATTATGTCTGATGCCTCCACTCTGAGGATGATCGCTGTGTGATCGGGGCTGCAGATTGCAGCACAATCCGAGTTCAATGGCTACATAAGAACTGTTGCTGTTTCTAACCCATTCACATCAGACAGAGGGTCTGGAAGGGCAAGGACTGAATGTTTAGAGCATAGGCATCTCTGAGAGAGAAAAAAACAGAGAGAGGGAGTAGAAAGAAGGCACTAGGCTTATACATGATGCCAGTATGTGAATGATAGGCGCGGTGGAGAATGAGCGATTGTTTTCTGTGCTCGATTATCTACTCTTCTCAACATCAGACTCGGCCCCCAGTCGAAGCTTCATTTATCAGTTTAAAGGGCAAGAGTGCCAATAAGGCCTCCGGCCTATACTCAGGCCCTCCCTTTTCCTTTCAGCGGAGAGTGAATTGAGAGATGCTGGTCAATGGGCTGCAGGAAAAACGATTTCTTCTGATGTTTTGTCTGTGTTGGGTAAACTTCCAAGCCAAAAACTTTGGCCAGTGCAAAGGTATTGAGTGGTCTGTTCACCCGGTTTCCTTCCTTTTGTTACTGTGTCCCTGTGGAGTGACTGCAAAGGTCTCGGACTGGCCTGTAAAAACCGCTTTTAAAGGAGACTCTCAGCATGAGACGAGTCAGAAAGCTTGGCTTTTGTCTCAGCGCAAGAACTGGGCTAGTCACTGTTTCATATCTGGACTTCACACCCATAGCCCGACTCCGACTGGACGCTTTGTAAGGCTCTGGCTTTTCATCTCTTCAAATCTCTTCCTCCTGCTCTGCCTTTGTGAGCTAAACCCCCCTGATTAATGGCGCATACCAGGGGAGCACAGCATTCTTCACCGTCAACAATGCCAAAAGGATGATTTAGCCATCGTCAAAGCAACTAGCAAACTAGCAGTACGAAAGGCATTATTCTGCATGCAAATGAATCCGTCCTTTCGAAATCTTTTGATGCATCTTTTCGTTTGATCTCACTCGCTTTCTATTCCCATCTTCCCTCTTTCTCATCTTGTTCCCTCGTTTAAATCTCCCAGTTGTTAAAAACTACTGCTGCAGCTCCAGTGATGAAGGCCACAAGCTGATATTTGTTTTTCCTCCCTTTGCTAAATGTAAAATCTTTAATAGGATCCAAATGCTGGGGTAAATGACCGTGTGGAAGCAGTGGGAAAGGTTACTTGGGTTTTACTTTATCATGCTTAAAGGCAAAAGCCAAAAAAAAACTCACCCATTTTGTCTGAATCAGAATTTACTATCTTCCCCCCAAATAATCAACAGCAGGTCTTTTGTTCACCCCTGAAAGAAACTAAAATAGGAACTTAAAGGTTACCACGCTGAAGTTGTTTCACAACCCCATAAACACACCCGGCAGAGGAAAACAGGGAATAATGCCCATAATTCATCTCTTACAACCTCCCTAGAGCATTCATTTCCATAACACTGTTAACTTAAAACGCATCCGAACGTGGTACCTAACAAGGGCTTATCTTAAAAGCCAGCCTTTTTTCCTTGCGATGCAAAACAGTGCATTCTGCTCCATTCAAGCACCGCATTCATGTCTAATATTCATAGTTACCTCAACACTACCTTGAACTTGATTCAGCGTAAAAAGACCGATCCAGCTAGACTGGAATACTAAACACACTGCAGGTTGTCTTGCTTAAAAAGCCTCCTTGGCATGGAATGAATAGGAGACTTTAAACCTAATAGTGCCATCGTTTGTTACTTCATTTAGTGCAAAGCTGCTTGATTCATATTTGACACAAAATCACTTTGTTTTGCAATAACAAATTGAGAGGTCTCATACCTGGAGCATGCTTCATTTTGCCCCGACACTTATTTCGATGACTAGGTCATTACTAAGCAATTTCCTTCAACACTAAGACTCACTTCACGAACAGATAACAGCCCCTGATTCAGTGAGCAAAGAACACCTTAAAGGGGCAGGGAGGTCTTTCAGCAGAAATTGAATATAGTATACACAGCCATGTTTTCATTAGTGTATTATCACCTATAACCACATTATTGTGTTTTCATTAGCTTAGAATAAGGCCTTCATATCTAAATGGTGCGTTGGTGGTTTCTCCATAGTGACCCGACTCTTGCAGCACCACATTTGCAGAGTAAGTTAGCTCAGTTGGACAACCCAAGCCTGGCTCTTGGCTTTGTATTTTCACGCTGAAGTGGCAGTAGGAATATCTGGAAAGAAGAAGAGCCAGTGGTTGCTTCCAGTGCTGCTTCCATTGACTTATTGTTTAGCACAAGACAAGACAAATCCTGAAGGCCATCACAAGTTCTACTACATTCTGTAAAAAAGAGGGGCTAAGGGAGTTGGTTATGATGTGCAGCTTCACTGCCAGGTGCCACTTAATCTTACCTACTGCTTTTTTTATCATTCAAATATGCCCTCCATGTTTTATATATGTATCAGTGCAACTATGTTATGGCATTGCATATCAGAAATATCAGCTCATTTAGATTCACTCAGGCTTCAAAGAATACATCATTATGAATAGCAATATGCTCAGTCGTTATTTTGGATTTGGTTCATCTTAATCTATTCAATACTGAGTGATTTTTCAATCTATAAAGTCCAAACCATATAGTTGCAAAATCAGTCTGTTCTGAGTTGGCACTCTGGCACATATAATTGCCTATTTAGACTACAGCAGGCTACAGCTGTATGTTTAAGGAAACCTATCCGACCATTATCAGGTCATTTACATATATCATTATTTTAAAGGCACATTAAACAAGTAATTTAATATTAAAGGATAAAGAGAGGTTGGATAAACCATACAGGAAAACTATCATACAAGATTAAATTTAATTTAAGACCAATTTGACCAAAGTATGAGAAATCTAGACTTGGAATCTTGGAGTAAGATTTGCTGATATAAGAAACTGCTTGGTTCTGTTGCAGATCATTCAAATAACTATCTGGGGCAAACTACAGCATGCCACAGCTGCTGTGAAAAAGTGAAATTTAGTTTAGAAAAATATCAAATGTATCTTTCTCCATAAAATATCTGCGTGCCTATTTCCCTTAAGCCCAATCAATCACTGTCCCCTTGAGGACCCTCAGTTTTCTGTTGTATCCTGTTCCTATTTGTTTCCATGCTACGGCATCTGCTGTAAAATCCATTTTTAACAACCAATCATAAAATGATCCATGCTAATAAAGAACAGCCATTTACAAGCTTTATTATTTCATCTCAGTGCCTTCCACGGATACTTCTGGAATCTATACTTCTTTTATAGTTGGTAAAGCCCACTGAAACAGATTAACCGATACATGTTTCTCTTCTATAGGAAGTTGGATTAAGATGTACGTAGACAGTGAAATAAAACAGCAGACTTGTGTCCGATGTTATTTTAATCCTGGTTCTATGTTGTATATTTGGACTGACATCCATCCATTGTTTGCATTGTTGGTTCCATATGAAGGCAAGCAGAGTGCTGAACAACCAGAAGTATTCTCTCCGCCACATTACAACCTGCCAGTTCTGCTCTACTGCCATTGGAATACATTAATATATATCACACAGTACAAAAAGAACACATTGCATAGCATCCCTCGCGATACAGCAAGCAATACAGCTGTCATTGTTGAGCGACTACAATATCAATCAATAGAAAGTAACTGCAGTTGTACAATTTCTCAGCGACAAGTTTTTCACAGAGAAAATGTCAGAGAAAGCAGCTCATCAGCAGAAAACGTCCCGTTCATAATAATCGAATTTGTTTGCATATCATTGTTCGAAAAGAAATGTCAGGCAAAACAAAGAGCTGTGATTAATTGTATTATCTGCAGACACGAGTTTCTTATTCCCAGTGTTTGAAAAGATTTGCACTGTGCTACGGGAAAGCAAAGTGACCCTCAGCAGCAAACTGCATTACAGGCACTTCCCAGTGCTGTTCACCAACAAAACAATCCAATGTCAGGACACAGGGTCCTACATAATGTAGGGTTGCGGGGGCTTGGAGACCAAATCTCGATGTGAGGCCTTCTTAATGAAGGGTTGAAATGTCCACAAAAGAACAACATGGTGGTCATTCTTAAACAAGATTGTATTACTTTTGTGTCAAAGCTGAACCATTTTCTCTCTGTCCCAGTGCCTTGTTTTTGCCCCAGAGCTTCATATTTGAAAACAACAGTCAGGATTCATTTCTAATGAGCAGTGGGTGTGCACCTTTTCTACATTCCTTAGAATAAACTAAACAGGCTGCTTGTACATATGTATATTCACTGGTATAGATGGATGGGCGGACAGATAGACAGGCAGATAGACAGGTAGATAGCAAGATTGATAGGAAGACTACAGAAAGAATAGTCTGTATTGTTAATTTAACACAGATGGCTCCAAACAGCTAAAAAACACTGCCAGGTTAGTTTGTATGTAATGTGAGTTTAAATCTGGACTTTGAACAGGACTAAACAATCACTTAAAACCATTGTACTTATTACTTGACCCATTATGTGCAGTAAAATTTCATTAGAGTTGTTTGAATTTTGGCATATCACTGTGTGCTAATGTAAGTCTAATCCTAAGGCTAAGCCTAATCAAAAAGAAAGAACATTTGTTTGAAAATGCATGAAAACCACTAGCAAAGAGAAGTTCCTATTGTCCAATAATGTATTTAGAAACAAGCTGTGGCTGCACCATCCCTGTGATATAGTGTGAGTAATAGTTGTCAGCCATTTCTCACTGGAAATACAGTACTGCATCATACACCTGACAAAGCATGTTTTATCACATAACCATCACTCAGCAATGCACAGCCCATACCACATAAACACTTTCACAGGTGAAACTCAGAAACAGAGTGAACCAGTGCCATGACCCGGGGCACAAAAAAACACAACCACTGCTACAGGAAGTGCGATCTGACTTCATTTCTGCTTAGATTGGTCCCAATAACCAGTAACCCAATACTGTCACCACAAGAGGCTTAGATTCTCCCTGAAAAAAGCAGATTTGGGTTCCAGCCAAAAAACAGTGAAGTGATGAGGAGAAAAGGGGGAAAAAGCAGAAGGTGACAGATAATCTTTCCATATTGTCATCCTCAGTTCTCTAAGCAAGACGGCGCTATGTGAGAGTGACACTGACGAGCTAGAGACAGAGCAGCTCAAGAATAACACTAGAAAAACAGGGCTGCTCTGAAGCAGCAAGGAGGAATCCTGGAAACATGCACTGCCTGTTTTGTGTATATGAGGTTAGAGGCAAGGTTAACAAAGAAACGGATCATAATAAACGCAAAGCAAGGCGGTGGCATCTCAGAACACGCTGGCCAAAACAAACATTTGGCATCCTCCAATATAACACAGCCCCTGAAACGGCTCCCATCTCTAGAATTGCGGTGTGTAGTCCCTCAAATCACTCGCAGCAAGATTACCTGTCAGTCATGACTGAAGAGCACAGAGCAATTCAATCTAACTGCCCACACATATCCCTTTCTCTTTCTCCTCACAGAGGCTGAGATATTCCAGCCTCGGTGGCAGACGATGTCAGACAATGGAGACATAAATACACAGCAGATGGCCTGTACTTTTCACGTATTTTATTTATTTATTTATTTTTAAAAAGGAGAAACGTCCCTTCGCTATGCGCCTGCTACTGTACCAGATCTGCTGGCCCAGCAGATGACACTTCAGAAGCGAATAAGACATCTCTCTGAAATGCATGTTTTTATTTCTGCATGGAACACTCATTCTTCACAAAGCAAAAAGGTGCTGGAGTGCAGATGCCAGACGCCAGTAGTTTCTTCTGATGTTGCTACCACAATATATATCGACTAAATTGTTGTACCTGGCATTGCAGTTTCAAAGCACAGCTGAAGCGTCTGCAGAAATGCGGATGCTGGATGCTTTTCTTCAGATGCCCCAGCCGCAAAAAAATAAACTGACTTGACATTGCAGGTTCAAAGCACGCTAGCCTTGACCACTGTGCGTCTTCTGGGATTTGAAATGCCAGCTAGAAGTTTGCAGAGTCACTGAGAATCGCTGGTTTAGCGTGGTGACCTTGGCACTTGTGTAATAACAATCATTAGATAATGGCTGTGGCCTTGGAGCTATAGTGTGGGTTATTACTTAATCATTCAGTCTAATTGCTTGTTATCCAGCTCTTTCAGGCGTCAGTCCCGTTCAATTAATGGAGGATTTTATTGGATGCAAATCTTCACCCAAACGAGTCATTTTGCAGCCACAATCGGGCTTGGCATGAGGTGCCTCTGCATCAAAATCTACCAAGTGTGTCGCATCAGTTTTCCAGCAGCCTTTACAATAATAAAGGGGAAAAAAAATGAAAGAAAACAAAACAAGACGAGGGGCTATAACGAAAAAAAGAGACGGATTTCTTTATGTCTTATGTTTAATCCAGATGAGTTATGGTTACAGATGGTGTGGAATGATGAAGATGGATTGGGTCAGAGCACAGGGTGTAATCTTTTCTGTGCCCTTACTGGAAACAGTCTGATAACACAGCATGTCTCGTCCCAAATAGATAAGGAAGGAGAGAACCTCTCCGGTGCTCTGGCGCTCTGCAGAAAAAAGAACACTGCCTAACAAAACACAGCAGCGACTTGTCCAGCTCTGTTGGTCTTTCATGTAATATTAACATGACCGCAGTTCTAACTACATCAATTGTTTTTTTGATTTTTGCTCTGCTTGTTGTAGCTTGCGCTTGGAATTCAGTAGGAGACACTGTGCACTGTGCAGATGTCAACATGCTCGTAAACTTTGATGCCCCTCAGTGCTGGAACAGACTTCCCCTGAATTCCCCAGAAACTGAACAATCAGTTTCTTTTGCTGTGAAGACTTACTGCTGTAAGGACCAGCAATACCCAGGTCAACACAAAACTAAAAACCTGGGTACAACCTATGTGGTCAACAGGGCACAGTGCTGATCTTGTTAATCTTGTTATGTATCCAGCCTGTTGAGGCTTCTCTGTCTTAAGCAGCAGGTTAACAGAGGGAGTTTCACTTCCACATCTGCTCCTGACTTACTTCACCCCCGCAACAAACAGACGGAGGTCCAGCAACAGCAAGCAGATCTATAAACCACACGCAGTCACCTAGACTTCCCTGAAAAAAATAAATAAATAAATAATACAAAATCACCATCATATAAAGTTCAGGAAAGTCTTGCTAGCCAGCGCTGAATTTTTTTACTCTGTAATGACTCTAATCTTCCTCCATTTGCCATGCTCAGCTTAAGCCACAGCTCTGCCAGCTTAATGCATTAAGCAGCAGCAATTGCAGCACATAATGGCACATGATGGCCCAGTGCGGGTGCGTTATGGATAAAGAAAAGAGGACGTATTACCTACAGCACTCAGCACAAACAAATGCACACTTGGTGTTCTACAAAAAAGGACAAAATGAAGAACCACCATCCTTGGGAACCATTTCTTTTGTATGTGCACAATTGTAAAAAACACAATAATGTCTTCATGTAACATCCAATGAATAAAAAAAATATATAGAGGTGTACGTGGAAAAAGCACAGACAGACAAACCATTGCTACACTTCCAAATGTAGAGAACAATTATAGCAATAATGACATATGAGATTTATCCAGCCCTAGAATCAATAACAGCCAGGTAAGAGGTGATACAGCAAAAAAAAATTATATTGGATTATTCCAAGGCATCATCACGATGTGGAACGGGCACAATGCACAAGAAATCAATGGCAAACAAATTAGACTGAAAGCTGTAGCAATGCTGCTGCTTCTTTCGTATACAGTGCAGCTTTAAGGAGCCTGCTAAACATGAGTGAGTTACAAGCCACATCACTGATATGCTTAGCATTTCGTTACTGTCCAATGAAACATGTATCTCCATTGATTTTTACTTTTGCGCAGCATTTTAACACATCAGCTGCTGTTTACATTGTATGAAAATAGGCTGAGCATGGCAAATGGAGGACCAAAAGAAATGGCCGAAAAAAGTCAGATTCCATTGACTTACATTCAAATTGCATTAGGTTTTCGCCCTCTCCTGTAAAGTGTCAATTTTTAAAATTCTAGTTTTGTCCTTACCGACAGCGCTGATATATAAGATAATGGCTTAATGGACTGCACTCTAATCAACAATGTAACAGCACCGGTTGTTGTTTCAATATGTCACAGCAGCAACAATAACATGACCGCAAGTCTGAATATATCACTTAGTTTTTCGGTCATTGCTCTGTTTCAAGGTGTGCTTGGAATTCACTACTAGACACTGTGCAGATGTCAACGCTGATGCCCCTCAGTGCTGGAACAAACTTCCCCCTGAATTGACCAGCAACACCCAGCTCAACACAAAACTAGAAACCTAGGTGCAACCCAGCTGGTCAATGTGGAACAGTGCTGATCTTGTTAATCTTGTTATTTATCCAGCCTGTTGAGGCTTCAGTGTCTTAAGCAGCAGGTTAACAGAGGAGGTTTCACTTCCTTTGAACCTTCACCGCATCTTCCCTCGACATTTGCCACCCCCGCAACAAACAGACTTGGGTCTAGCAAGTCCAGACATAAATATATAAGATAATGGCATAATGGCCTATAATCCAATCAACAGTGTGACAGCATTGGTTGTTCCTTCAGTGTGTTTCTCCATATCTGCTCTTACATTTTTCATGAAGCCTATTACTCCTGAAGACACCTGAGAAGTGCTCAGGAGTATTAAAGATAATAACAATATTACTTATCACATTACCAATATTATTTATCACAATAGACACACACTGTCGTAGAAATATCCCAGTGGGAGTGAGGAAAGCTTAGGTGTATGCGCAGGACTGTGCAGAGCAGTAGCCTGTGGGATACCACAAAGGCAAAATACTGCTCCAACTCTCACAGTCTTCCCTTTGTGCACGGGCTGAATTTTAAACAGCACAGAGCCTCCGTAACAGAGTGTGTTCTCTTCTGGGTCTTTGAGCTTTACACCATCACACAATGCCTACACAGATGCATGACACACATAGAATGAATCCTAACGCAATACCAGTGCAATCATTTGTTCACTATATGATATGCATCAGCATACATATCACATGTCCATAACATGTTGGAAAGTACCATAACTTTTTATTTCTGTATGTTAACTGCAGGATCTCTACTACGCACTGTAGCCATACTGGAAGGTATTATAATTGGGCATGTGCATTGTATCACAATGCCGGCCTCTGTCGTGTGATAATGAGAAAGGAGTAATGAGATTCAGTGATAATTGCACATGATGGCACAGGTGTGTTAGGAACAAAGACAAAAAGGAAGTATAACCTTCAACTAAAAAAAAAAAAAAAAAACACAAGGTTTTCAAAATGTTTATAATTATGTATCACTATCTTTGCAATAATACAGTGCAGAAACACAATTCAAACATTTCCTGAATCTGTGGAGCCTGTCCTTTTAATTCCATTTTAACCCATGATCCTTTGTGATTCACATCTGAAGTTATGAGCTTATAAAGGGGGGTTAAGATACTCAAGATCTGTCTCTCACTTTGTGGAATTGGTGGATTTGAGTGTTCATCTGACTTGACCTATAGATGCTTATGAATTCCATAAATTCCAACCCTTCATTCTTTTATCAGTCAACCCTGGAGACACATGTGAATCAGGAGACACATGTGAAATGGTGTGCGAAAAGTTGCTGTACCAGTTTCTCATTGACATTCACTGAGATCATAAAACATTTGGGGATCATGGTAAATCTAGGTGAATTTAAGTAAATATGCAAAAATCGAAAAGATGCAATTGGACCCCACAGAAGCACCTGTAGGAGACGGCGAGTCTCCATCAGCTTTCAGTGTTATCTGTAGGTTAACAGGGCTATCTGTAGTTTTATTTTGTAGTTCTCATTAGCTCATCTAAGCTTAGCTGCAATACAGTACTCATTAAACCTAGTGATTTTATATTCCTCTGTGTTATGCTAAATTGGTGCAACACCAGTGCTGTAATCTAAGAGGGTAAGCCACAACTCAACATTAGGTTTCTACCATACCCAGCCACAGGAACATACATATTTTAAGTTATATTGTTTCTGTATGTTCTCCTCTGTAGTTAAGAGGAGCCCCATTCATGAACAGTAACATTGCTCAACTATTGTAAACAATAAATATACACCTTTCCTTATGTCTAACACACGAGGTTTGGACATTAGCAGCATCATATATTTGCATTGCCATGTGCTTAATTTATAGTGGATATTGCTGACCTATTCATGCTCCACTCACAAAAAAAAAAAGAAAGGAAATTGAGAATTTGTACAATAATCCCTTTCAAAATTATTTTGAGAGGAACTGCAGCTCCTGACTCTGAAAATTGCAGCTGCCTTATTTCCAAAACAGTAAAATGGCCATATAATCGCAAGGCAACTTGAAGAGAATCTGACACTGACAGTAATCTTTTGGGTTTGAGAAAATTCTGGATTTACAGTAAACAGGGTTCTTAAGTCACAGAAGATGATGCAATAAATAACATAAATCTTTTTTTAAGAGTTTTTAAGCTCTGGCTTTTCCTAACATCACTTTAGAAGAATATATGAACATGCAGCAACCAGCATTATTTATTTAATAAAGATTCAGCTTCTCTCCAAAAGTTTGTTTTATTAAGTTTGTTGTTTTATTGTAATTTGCTATTTTTGTGCTAGTCACTGTTTGCTTATTGCAGACAGTTGTTTTTTTGCAGACTGAGAGTAAGGATATACCTGCACTGAGCAATCTGAATATAAAGATATAATCCATAATCTCTGTATTAGATTTCTTGGTGTATCTGACCACTGTGCAAAATCAGATAAATGCAAAAATCTGATAATGATTGGATATTTAAGTGCATAAAATGCATCCAGTGTTGTCAATGCATTTTAGAAAATCTTCCTAACTTCTATTGGCCCCAGCAACACAGTACAGCTCAGTAGTAAAACATTTTTACCAAGAAACTCAACTTTCTGTTCAAACTCACAACACTTCATATCAAGGAAACTGCTATGTAAGCATACATGACATGAGAACAGATCAGGTTGTTTGGAGAACCAAGGCGAGAGTTACTAGACGGTCGTACAGCTGCGTCTGAGTTGCTTATTTATCAGCATCGTTTTGCCTCTAACACAAGCAAATGAATGAGAAGGTCATGTGACTTACACATTACGTGATGGTTCTGAGCACAGACCATGATGTGCTCCAAATGCAGGTTAGAATTAGGCAGCTCAATTTTTATCCATGTCACATGTTAGAGCACTATATTCAATATTAGCCAAGTGTACCTACTGGCAGCGTACTGGAATGTGAAACTAAAGGCATTTCCTGCACATGGGCTGGTGCAGCACAGCAGAGGAGGCGCAGGTGCACGCTCTTCTCTCTCTTCGCTCTCTCCACCTCCTACCCCATTCCCCCTTTCCTCACCCCCATCCTTCTCTTCGGCCCTTGCGCCACAATCACATCAAAATGACAGTTTGATAAGCAGCTGCGGTCGAGGTGAGCGCTCTCCTCTCGGTCCTAAGCATGCGCCGGTCTCTGTGGTTTTTCTAACGCGACACGTTTAGCCGTCTGTCCCTAATTCCATTTCGGACCGGTGTCATTCCGAGGCCCGGAATATAACCAATTCCGGGGAGCAAATTGAGGGGCCATCAATTGCGCGAGGGTTGCATTGTCACCCTCGGCTCTAGGGGTGTGCAGAGTAAGAGAGAGAGAGAGAGGGTGAGAAAGATAAAGAGAGAAAAAGAGGGAGAGAGGGCGAGGAGACGGCTGTGCCGCGGGTCAGACACCATTCTATACCCTCACGATAAATCTGATTTAATATCCATTGTGCCGCCATCCTAGCCAGCGATGCGTCAGGGGAAAGGCTGGTGAAAGTGGCATAAATAAAAAGTGAAGGAAGCAGAATGGATATTGGAGGCATTGTTGTATTAAATCAGAATAATAAAGCCGTGCATGCACAAATAGGATTTAATAGAGATGTCTGGTGGCACAGAGGAGAGACACACACGCACACACACATAGGCACGCTCCTGAGACGTGGCCAGCAGAGGTACGGGGACACAGCTGCAGCAGCCAGTCTTAATCAAACCAGAATGAATCTCGGAGCTTGTCCTTAATGATGGGGCTTGTAACAGCAGACCCTGGTCCAGAGCGCAGGCTGAAGTGTTAAGAGCCACCTGTGTAAAACACGGCCGAGTCTGCTCTGGGGTCTGTGAATGTCACAGCGTTTCAGTTCAGCAGGAGAGCCTAGCTATTGTAAATGCCTCTGACTTATTGATGCATTCGAGTGGGACAAGTAAGATGAATAGAGCTGCTGCTGCTGCCGCTGCTGCTTATTTTTACCCGAGGTCAAGCCACAGTGCAAACCGCAGCACTTATGCATGTTTACACACAATAAGATCATACTTCGGACTTGAGAATGAAACAGAGTGCCGAACTGAAAAGGCAAAGCTCACTCAGAAGGTTCCTTTTGTAAAGCATGAACAAGTCCTTGCACAGGTGTTTGTGCCCGTTAACACATTCTGAAAACGCTGTAGATAGCTTAATGGCTACCAGCCCCTGCCTGAACCCCTTGGAATTTCCCCAAAACGGAAAGGTGAATTCCACCAATATTTTAAAATGTCTGCCTATTTTCATTGTTGTGATGCAACAATGTCATTCATGGCATTTTGATGTGAAATAGTTTGCTGTAGAGAAAGTTACAGAAGAGGTGGTGGTACGAACCAAAGGTCACAATGTCTAGAACACAAATGCAGCCATTTATTTACTGACCAATAAACAAACTAAGATATCCTCATTTTTCCAGAATCAAAAGTTCACTCATGTCTTGGTGCATTTTTAGTTAGCAACTTACTGACTTAGAAAACAAAAATCTTGTTAGCTGTAGAATCAGACAAAAATTTCAAGAAATGTCTTTTTACCTTAATAACAACTATCCAACACACTGCACATATCCTTTCTGTATGATACACTGATCAAGGTCATGTGTTATGGTGACACTCACCTTTAGCTTGTGTAATCAATTCACAGTTGTGATATTGTTTGTAATCTTATAGACAAGTATATCATTTGGAATAAATAACGATCTCAGTTTCTAGAACGAATGCATACACGTAACTGTATCTGTTAATTCCTAATCTTATTCTAGAGGCAGAAAGATTTCCCAATATATTGCTCATTGTATATTGGATTTACAGTAGATCAGCACTAAAAATGATGGGAGATTAGATTTAGAGATAAAGGGTTTTCTTATGACATTGAAGATATGACTGATCAGTAGTCAGCTAAGCCTTTAACTGCATTTTCACTCCTCACTGGCTTATATGCTTGATATATCTTCTTAGTTTCATCTAACACATACAGTATTTGTATCATAACCCTGCACAGACGAGGGCATGCTCTCCTTTTGAATTTTGGTTACTGTCCATCAAAGTCTGACTTAAGTGCAAAGTAAAAAACCACCTTCAAGTTTACATGCGACTGCTACTGTTCAATTGCTAAAGTCTGACTGCTTCTGTCCAGCTGATAACGTCCGACTGCTATTGTTCAGTACAAATATAGGTTAGTTCCACAACGTGGAAAAATCATGTGAAAATTACGGGTGCAATCTAAGCCTCTACATGTCCAAATTTCTCTGGATTAGTCTGATTAATCTCAGCCTGGACCACATGTTTTAACTGCAGTAAAACTGTGGTGTCTGTGATCTCAGACTCGCAGCTTTAGTTAGGCTAATACAGAACCTCTGGAGTACCTTAAATATACTAACCGTTCCTTCCTCATACACCTTTTTCTGCTTTGACCAGTTCCAATGTGCTCCATATATAGATCTTTAGTCAAGAGACGTTTATCAGGCAACCGGGAGCAATACAGAAGGACGACCTGGAGAGTTAATGTACTGTACACAGGCTTCAACACACCACTCCACTCAAGCAGCTCTCCAGAAGCCCTCTAGGCAGCAGGTTGAGCTGGAACGGCATGTTTCGTCCTCCCCCCCCATTCCTTCTTTCTGAGAGCAAAGCCGTGTATGAAGATGTGCTTGTTAGATACTGCTCTCAGTTTCTGCCTGGGCTATTTGTCTTCTTTTGGGAGGATAAAGTCAACACCACTCAACTAGGATGCTTCCGTGGGAGGGGGTATAAAGCAGTGTGAGATTTCCAGCTTCAGAGAAATGTACAGCTGAAGCATACAGAGGAGCTCTCAAAAGTGATTTGGTATCAGCACAACAAGGTGACTTACAGCACGCTGTTCAGAAACAAGCAAAGATATGGTTACCCCCATAAATAAACTACACAAGCACTTCCATTTATAGATCATGAAAGTCCAGAGGGTAAAGAGGCTTGGCTAGTAAAGATCTCAACTCCTCCTCTGTGATGTAACCTCTATCATTCTTTCGTCCAATATCACATGTTCTCAATAACATACATCACATTTTAACTGCTGTTAACAGATGTGAAAGACAACCAGGGATCGAATCACTTTGTACTGCAAGATTAGCTTGTGTTATTTTAGGCTGTTGGTCATTTTACTCTGTGCTCTAATTTTGACTCTTTTATGATTTGCATTAAAATCAGTGCTAATCATGACACTAGGCGAGAAAGCTGTAAGGTTACGTCGGTGGGGGTGACTAAATTAGCGACTGCGGTACTAAAAAGCTTCATGCAAATGAGCATAATAAGGTGGTTAACATATGAGTTACGCAATATCAACCTCTGTTTGGCTCACATGCTTTTTGAATAGAAGCCCATCACTGCCAGGATAGGGCTCATAAAAGGTTTTATCCTCCTCTGTATCCTCATCTGTTTCAAAGTGTGACTAATTAGGTCATAATAATGACTTATGTTCTCTGAGTTATGGCTTAATAAATCCAAATAATGACTTACCTTTCAAAAATTTCCTTTAAGTACTTCATAAGACCGCATGCTTGTTTTAACACAGTAAGTAATTATACTCAGAATATAAGCATTATGTTGACCTAATGTGTCAGAAGTTTGAGAAAATAAGCAATTAGCTGCATGCAGCGTTTCGAAAACTGGGACATTTCTGAAACATTCTGGGACATTTATGAAATAATGATGTGGCTTTCGTAATGGAAAACTAGTTTCAATACCTGCCTTCAACAATAGCTTGGCGTGCAAATCATAATTTAGACTAACCCTGCTCATAAGACTGTAAACTCTCATAAAGCAGAGGTACTAAACTGTTAATGGGACGGTAATCCTAAAGTCACTAAGGTCATACCTTTAAGCATTTTCAGCAGCGCAGTTAGGGAATATAACTGCACCATTTTTAATTACTTTGTGATTATTTTATTATGTTGCATTGATGTTTTCATGATAGGCTAAAAAGATACTCAGTATAAACATTTGTGCTGGGAAAGTGAATGTACTGTACCTTTAAAAGTTAAATAAGGTACATAATGGGAACTGAAGGCCATTGCTGTATCTTTAAGGGGGCATTTACCTTGTTTGTACCTTCATGTACAACCTATAAAGCACACGTTTTACTGACAATGTTTTGTATTACATTCGTCTCATCAGAGTAAGAAGAACATGACATGGCAGGCACTTACTAATATTTATATCTCCATAAAACAAATTAGTAAGTGTTCTACTATATTCCTACTTGCAAAATCTACTTGCTGATCATGACAACACAAATGTCTAAGCCTCCATGAGCACCGCGTTTTTTAACTTGGCATACACTTATCTGGCAAACATGAAAGTTCAGCCAAGAAAACAAATTTCAAAACATTATGAGCCATGGTGACATTTGTCGGCTGGTAAGCAATGCTCACTTAGAGCAAAGCGTCTGACAGATTATCAAGATCTCGCTTTGATCATTAAAGGTAATTTAAACATTAAGAAGCCCTTGCAAACAGCTCCTTAATAAATAACAGCAGACCAACAGAGCTTCAGCTGCTTTGATGCACCTTTCTTCACACATCACTGCCCTGAGCTACGGCCACTGAGACAATAAGCGACTACTTTTTTCCCCTCACAGGATGATGATCTTATTATGCATTGCCCGTGTGTGTATGTGTGTGAGGGAGTGTGTTTCTACAGGGTGCAGTCTTGTGCTCCTGGTGGACTAAGGATTGGGGCCCAGGGGTAGATTAATGAAGAGGGTGAAGAGCTCCGGCAGAGGTCACCCATCCCTGGCACACAGCAGGCGAGGGCACAGTGCCTGTCAAACACAAGCACAGCCACAGCTGCTGAGAGATCAGGGAGTAGATAAAGACAGAGTTCCACAGGGACCAGATTTATCTTTTTTTACAGTGTAGAGAAGGCCCTGTAGTCAAATCATTGGCCACTGGAGAAAAAAATGGTCTTCAAGGTATTACAGTAGTGGCTCCCAATCGCAAGCCTTGGACCCCACATTCAGCACACTTTTATGTTTTCCCTACTCTCACACTCCTAACCCAGCACTCGAGGGGCTTGCATGCTCCACCTATAAATGTATTCCTTTATAGCAGCTATTGAGAAGTTGGACGAGCTGTACAGTACACTGGCAAAAATCCAATTCAGCCTAGTGAGAAACTGCAGCAGTGCCAGTTTAGGCTATACAACATTAAAGTTGGCCATTTTAAATGCTGAACGCTGAGGTTGTTTTAGCTAATGAGGCAGACTGGAAATGAAAATGACAGATTTGCCACCATGCTAACATGTATTACACATTTCTTGGCAAAAGTGTGGTTGAAAAGCACACCCAAGGTCATGTGTTACACCCAAGGTCATGTGTTACACCCAAGGTCATGTGTTTATGTTATGGAATATCGTTTGTGATCTTATACTCAAGTACTCATTTGAAATAAATACCATCATTTGAAAATTCTTTTACAAGAACTGAACATGCTGCACATGTCTTGAATGGGACTTTGAAAAGCATTCTATATAAGTCCCCAAATGTACCCGTGCAACCTTGCAGTGGTTGCTTGTAAAAGCAGCATGAAGAAATAAATTAGTTAGGAGCTGAATCAGATGTAGATAAGTGAAAATCAACAATGCAATGTTTTCTTTTGATTGTGAGCCAGCACATAACAGCCTTGGTGCTGCCCCAACCCTGCTGGACAAAGTGTTCAACACACTTCCAGCAAGAGTCAGCTTTCAGCAAATCAGGCAGGAGCATTAGCACGGTTTAGCCAGGTAAACAGAGCCAGTTGTCTCAGTTAGGCAACCTGGAGCTTGTATTTCATGGCACCCTCTAGGGAGTCTCATTCCTCCACAGGGATGCCTGTGGGGTAAAGCGCTTGTTTTACTTAGCTTGGGAGTGCCTCCACTAACATCCATATTATTGGTGGTGGTGTGGGGGGTGGTGGGTACTGTAATTAACGAGCACACCAGTAATGACTAAAAGAGGAACACAATTAGGGAGTTCACACTGCTCAAAGAGGACAATAATTAGAGGGAGCACTTTCTGGCTTACTGGGGGAGCAGGGGATCCACTGAGTCCAGGATTGCTTGCTGCAGTGACCTTCACACCATTTTATTTCAGGGCCATGGAAGAGCAGAAAATGTGCAGACAACATGAGGAAGTCGATAGCATAGACCTTTCACTTCACATGCCACACTGCTATTCTTAATTAGAGCCATTCAGGCAATCAAGGCCTTGATTAGCATTGTGAGAGCTCTACAAAGACCTAGAGACATGACCAGGGCTGGATCCATACCCTAAGCGACCTGTGCTGAGAGTCAGCCATGTTTACAAGGCGCACAGCATTCTGAGCTATAAGATGGGGGTTTATAAGGGTTGCAGTTAACTTGTCCATCTCTCTGTGGTGTGAAAGGGTGAAAAGGGAGGAACATCTACGTAAGGCCTAAGTCACCTCTCCACGTCAGGCTGGATGCCCCTGCAAGGCCAGAAGCCATAAAGGTTAACATGTTTCTTCTCTATGGAGCCATGGTGCTAAAGCTGGCAGCTATAATAATGCTGGAAAGCCCCACCGCCGCTACTGAAATTGCACACGCTGTACTGCAGACAGGGTGTCGGATGTGCCAGGCCTTCTGCGCCAGGTTTCAGGTACAAACAGAATGCTGCCAAAAAAGCAGGCGTATTATGTATGAAACTGTTGTTTAGCCCAAAAGCACAGCACACGTAGCACAAAATCGCGTTCCCCTTTTACATTTGCACTTGAGGAAGGGTCTGATCAATTGGAACCAGGTGTTAAAACAAGGCTTATGGTAGCAGGAGTTACTCAAAAGTGTGATGCTGGGAGACTTCCTTAACCAAATGCAAAAGCCAGAGCAGCCAGGCGAAGGTACATGTTTCAAAGACGTGCTGAAAGAATGTTCAACAACATATCCCATCCATATTTCACCAAGCGACAGCGGGCATTGGCATGGCACTGATTTTCAGGGTTATTGTTCCCCAAATTTGAATTATATCTCTGTGGAGCAGTTTCCAGGCATACTCCTGGAATGGAAAGCCAATTGCCTGAGGAGTTTAGCTTCAATCTGTATCCAGTAGGTTGCACCGGCCCTTAATTAACTGTAATACATCTGATCCAGTGAATCATGGATTTGGGAAGAGGTTGATTAGCTAGAGCAGGTGTGGCAAATTGTGCTTGGAAAAAGGCTCTGCAGGAAGGTAGCTCTCCAGGACTAGAGTTGGAGACCACTGCTGGAGAACATTTAGTGGGAAAAGAACTTTTCGTTTCATTTATTAACACCTCTACCTCCTCATCCATGAATTCTCCTCTGTTTTTTCCCTCTAGCTTGTTGACAGCTGCAATGTTTTGCAGCACCTTTTAATCTCTGTGCTTGTGTCTTACAAACCTAGTGCAATTAGTAGCTGCTCCTATGTGCAGTTTTGCCTGATTAGTTACAACCTCAGTAAATTAAACCTCCTTATCAGACACATCTTGCATTTCGCAGCTGCATCCAAGCATATTTAGAAAGAGAGAGAAAGATAAAGAGAGAGAGGCCTGTGTATTAACAATCCGATACGCTCAGCAGGTCCTGATTTTACCTTAGTATAATTTAACATACCAGGGATGAAGTGGTCTATTCACTAATCAATGCCATCCCTCCACCTCCATCAAGTTTGTGTGAAATCGGCACCACCACCAGCATGGTCCAATGAGAATTACACCATCCCTTTTAGGTGCTCTGCTTGCCGTTTCTTCATTCCAGGGGGTCTGGAGCTGGTACTAGAAGGAAGTGGTCCTTTACAGCTCTGATACTTGTTCAGGGATTTAGCATTACCTATTGCCTGGTGGTCTCAAAATCTCACTTTTTGCCCACTAAATGTGCACCCACTTTGCATGGAGACCAGATTTGGAGACTTACCACTTCTTTCACAACTCCAGTCTTCATATCCTCCCACAAAGGCTGGGTTAATAAAATAAGTCACTATTGTAGACATTATTAAAGAACCTGATGGTGTCGATGATGATGATGATGATGATGATGACCACTAATTGAAATAACTTATTAAAATGCTCAGAAGAAAGAATTTGTGTATGAAGGAAGTGAAGTTCCAGTATTCCTACTACAACACTACTGAGACACTGGTGTAATTGGATATAATGGGCAGGCTGATATTTGCTTTTCAGATGGTTTGGTATCTTTTTTTTTTTTTTTTAATTTTAGGATGCATTTAATTCAGATACCACACCAGCATGGATCTGAACAGTGTGTGGGAGAAGTGAGCTGCCAAAGTGGCATGTGTCTCACAGTGGCTAAAACATAGAGGCAAAAACTGAGCTAAACAGCAGGAGAAAGTTGCTCACATTCATGATCTAAAAATACTCAGTTTGATGACTTTAATTCACTGGAACATGTATGACCCAGTACCTTTCTCCTCCAAAAAGAAATGCAACAAGAGTCTTTGCTCTAACTCTTTAGTGGGATGTGTGATGTTTTGTTGAACCTTCTGACTACAACACTGCTCATAAGGAACTGCTTCTTCTTTGCTTTGTTACAGGTAGATTTTGTTGTTGTCATAACACAGCCATTATTGCAGACGTAGTGTTAAAACAGGACATATTTTATGCAAATATGCCAGAAGAAAATCCAAACTAACGCCTTACCTAAAGAAACTGTTTGTCCAGGAAATACTATTCTATTGTCACTTGAGTTTAAACGCGTAAAGCGTACTTTACTTTTCAAAAAAAAAACAAATTACATGTACTTTTACTTAACTCAAGACTTCAATACTCCTGTCACCTCTGCTAACATTAAATGAACAGTTACACAATTACAATTACACTTCCTGTAGAAAATGAGATGTAAGTACCTCATTATTATGAGAAAATATATTGTAAAAACACGTGATCTAAAGTTAATGCTATAATTGGTTGGCTAGCAGGTTAGATACTGTTGGATATTGTTTCTGACTTGACTTAGAAGTGCAGTTGATTAAACAAATCGGACTTGATGCTTGGTCTTAATTACAGTGAAATATTAAGTCCATGTTGCACCAGCAGTGTAACTGTGCCGCAGATGCGATGCACCGTGCTGTGAGCAATAGGCATCTATATTAATGCAGTCTTTCACACCAGCGGTGTGAGAAAGTGATTTCTGCATCCCAGCTCGATTCCCTGTGGATGTAAAACTCTTAATAACAGCCTGATGGTGTCTTGCGCGATAACAAACCCAGCCTGTAGACATTTAAGATACTTTGTAGTTTGTAACCATGCAACTTACTGTGCCATTCAAGATGTTCAGTTAGGAATAGCACAATGTCTAAGAGATCAGACTGATTTGACAATCTGTTGCAGTTTTGAAATTCTAATGTAAATCCCAGCTATGATGCTCAGTGGCAGCAAGATTACAATCACATATATGTGACTGATTATGATGTTTTATAACATACTTTCTCATAGTAACTACATTCCAAAGGCTTTATTGTTTGTTCTGCAGGGCACCATTGCACCACTGTGTTTAGTGATCTGTAGTAATCCCAAACACAGAACTGAGCAACAGGTTTGGCTGATCAAAGCCTGAAAAAGGTGCAGGTGAGTCAGTGGTATCAACTGATAAGACATCAATATCGCTTACTAACAAATAAAACAAAATAAATAAGGATCCTTTCATGTCATTCTCTGGTCTGACTGTTGGAATGGCAAAAATACAGACAAATGAGACCAGCATTCCAACAATACGGTGAATTAAACATGGATTAAAGTCTTAATACTCATTCTAGTCAAAAAAAGGTTGACTGGCTTAGTGACCTGAGTCATATCTGTCTTCTCCTGTTTCTCAATGCCTGGCCTATTCATTTCATGCACTGTGGCCTTGAAAACCACAAGCGCACCTACTATTAGGCGGAAGAAGTGAAATCCATAACACTAAAATGCGAGTCCTCCCTGGGCGTATAGAGAAACTTCCGGCTTGAAATTAGCTTGCGGTGATGAATATTGTATGCCCTGCATAAATTAACCCTCCTGCATCTTCATCAATAAAGAAATAATTCAGCGCTCTGAGGAGATGTCTTAATCACACTATCGACCATGAAGCACCACGTCTCGCGCTTCTGAAAAGCAAATGAAACTGCACAACCAGAGAGCCATCCACTAATCAACAATCTGCAAATAACTATTCACATTAAAGTAGGAAGCTGATTTATTTCCCCACATCACAGCTAATAAAGTATCCTTCATCCGCACAAACACACACACAAATATACCAAAAGAGCCTAAGCACCCAGGGAGGAAAAGACAGCTACAGCAATTTTATTGATGTACAACCCTTCAGCAACCTCCATCACATCGTTGCTTTTATTTATTTATTTATTTTTATATTTCATAGTTTTTGCTCAAAGACTGACATTAAGCATTGTAAGTGATGCCAGCCATGCTGAAATTTGGGGGGGGGGGGGGGGGGGGGGGTGGGGGGGGGGGGGGGGGGGGGGGGGGGGGGGGGAGGCGGGGGGGGGGGGGGGGGGGTGTTGCGGCAAAGGGCACGATGCTGTGAAACAATTCATCATGCACATACTCAGCTCAGCATGCCACACAACCATCTGTGTGCATGCTTGAGTTTGTGAGCGCGTGCACGTATGCAGAAATCTATGTGTCTAACGCATCTGTGGTTGTGTAAAGTTGGCTTTGGATGCAAAAGCCTGTGTCAATGATAAACTGTACGCAAACCTCTCAGCATGAAATGACACAAATCTTCAAATATGCCAATGAGACTAGGTAAACAGCACAGTGCTCCATCACACAGATAAACGCTCCCAAAGCACACACTCCACATCAAGATTTTAATGCCTTTAAATGGTATCGGCTTCAATCAGTATCTTCCTTCTAGCAGCCAAGGCGCATAAAGACTCACACATTCAGTGCTTGTTTTTTTTTTTCCTGCAGATTCTAGACCACTTCCCGGACTCGCCCGATAAACATGCCAACAGTTCTTCACACATACATCTTCACACATTTAATTAGATGCTGGTGCTTCAGTTTTAAATGAACACTCACATGATCAATACAAATAAATACTGTCTTTATGGGTTTGGTACTATTTACCAGGCAGTGATTTCTGCAACAGGTTTTGTGCTTTGCTGTCTCTATAGATCCGTCAATAGTGGGGTCCATACTGGCTGCGAGATACATGTGACACACCACACCATGATTACACTACTCTATATTGTGATTACAAGATGCCCTGCAATACTGTAATACATTACTCTGGAATCATTAATGTATTCTCCAACTTCATCAAGAAATATTTTGTGTTGATAAGAAACATATGCCTTCTCATGTACAGCCAGAACTCAAGAACAGAGAATGAATTGATTTGTTTGGAACTTATTTTCCATAATGCAATCTATGGCAGGATCATTATTGCAAAGGGCTTTCCTGCAGTAAAAATGAACAACTAAGTAAGTACTAGGCCTGTGCTGGCAATGGTACTCTTATTCTTATTACACTGGATTTTTTTAGGTAGATAGTGTTATCAGTAAAATCTACATGTGTACAGATAATGATAACGATAAAGAGTTGATCATTGCAAATCCAAGCTAGCTGCTTCATCTGTTCCATCACATATGAGGCCTGAAATGGGAATAATGGTCCCTTCTCTCTAATTCATTATCTACACTAAAAAATACTCATTAGTAAAATCATTACTGGTATGGCAATACAAATGCAAAGTACTGGCAGATTCTATTGACCTGTAGTTCCTGTTCCCTAGAGAACAACTGTAGCACAACTGTAAATGAAATTATTGTGATGTAACTAGATCCACTCTCTAGATTAAGTTACAGTGGTCCCACATGAAATGCTATCTCCTACAGCTGAGGCAGAACAATGAGAATAAATCAAGATGGATGACTTGCACTGACTTTGAAAACCATCTCTCCGTCTCCACCCATCTCAGTACTGTCCAAATGCTGACCCAAGCTCTGGTCCTCTTGCAACAAGGCCTTGATCAAAAGCCTTCTCTGGAGATAGTGGTGAGAGGGGAAGCCCTTGACTCTGTAATATGACTGCTGCTTGGTCCTCAGAGACGAGGGAGCAGCCTGGTTTATCAGCCTCTGCAGCCTCTAGCATCACAAGCAGCAGACAAGCCAAGTCGTGCACAACAAGTGGATGTGCATCTTAAAGCATTGCTGTGTGTGTGTGTGTGTGATGGGAGTGGCAGGTGGAACCAAAGCAGATAAAGAGGAAAACTCTGCTTGCATATTGATACGCTAACACCTTGAAACCAAAGGAACCATTTTACAACGTGACTACCTTAACAAAACACTTATGAATAGTTCATTTTCAGTTATTATTATTATTAATAATAACAATTATTAATATTTATTAATTGGGTCATAAACACTTAACATTTTTAAATGCAGCTGCCACCTAAAAATACAAAGGGTAACCATGACCTGCTATATTTCATAAAGACCTGATAAGGATGACAGCTATAATGCTGTCTGGGGATGAAGACAAACTAAGAAATGTTGCCAGAAAGAACTGAGCTGTAATATAGGCTCATTATTTGTTCACTGTTGCTCTGTTTTTAACAGCTTAATTATTACCTTTAAGGTGGTTATGACCAAATTAATAGGTATAAATGAACCACACTGACTCAAAACATTAGCTCAACACTTGGTGCTTACAAAAAAAGTTATGAAAGAGCATTTCCAACACTCGTATTACGGAGGAGTTACAGCCACTGTTGCTCTCACTGCGCATAATAAAAAATGAAACTGTGTTAATTTTATTTTTATATTGCAAATGTTTATTTTAATGCAAGTATGTGATGTTATGTTCAGGTTTAAGTTGATAAATACATTTAGCTCCTGTAGCTGTACATAGACTGCTTTACACATGTTAAAATCTTTCTTTAAAGGGCAAATAAGAGCAAATAAGACAAATGCAATGCATCAAAATGTACTATTGGATTGTTTGACAGACCTAGTATTTGCATATATTGACCAATTTAGCCTAAAGCAGTTCAGGCCCAGACACTCAAGAGAGTTTCAGCCTGGACTGCTTTTTAAAATATGCGGAGTGCAAGGCAACCAATCAGAACAAAGGTTATTTACATACATTTACAGAGGTTGCAAAATGGTTACATAAAATGAATTGTATCTATGGTCCATAAAAACCACACAAACAGCCTGCGTGGGTCTCAGGGGGAAACAAGAAAATTTTAGGGCTAAAAGATCACTATACTTTCGTCTTCATTGCGGTATGCATTTCTGTGATAAACACATCAACAGGCTGTGATAAATAAAGTCTAAAGGCTGGAAATAATAATACCATTCAAACTGCCTTACCCACAAGGCAGCAGTAAAATCTCAGTTTTCTTTTCTCTTTATAGTCTCTATACTATAAAACTGAGTGCTATTAGGCAAAGTTACAAATAGAAACATAGACTGAGAAAACAAATAAGGACTTGACACTTTGAAATGATGGATATTGATCATCGTATACTACATATCACATTGTCATCAGGGTATCTAACAACTTTACTGTATGTTGCCTTTTGCTGAAATTTTAAATACACTTATCATCAAAGGAAAAGTTGCACTCAATCAATAGCTGCAAGGAATCAACCAACAGGAATTAAGTAGGTTTAAGGTTGTGAGACATGCAAATGACTGTACATAGGAAATAAACAAGGATGGGCCTTATCACTGTAGCTGACTGACCCAACAGCCACAATTGTGGACATTCAACAAGCAGTGATGCCCTTTATAAGTCATCCTGTTATTGCCAGCACCATTGCCATACGGCTGCAAGACTACCCTTAACACCATATCAACAAGACTGCAATGGTGTCGTCCCAGACTGTAATGGAGAGACACAGAATGGCAGTGGGTCATCTTCAGTCACGAGTCCTGGTTTGTCTTGGTGGAGACAACCAACAAATCTGTATGTGGAGGCACTGTGGTCAGCACAGAGATAAACAAATAAATAAATAAATAATATATATGTTAATCAGTGTTCTCTCATGGCAACACCAAGCAGGCATTATGCAGTATATAATACAACCACTGGGAATCTGGGAATCCCTGCAGCATCAACCAATAGTGAAAGATCGCTTAGCCACTGATATATTTTTACTCAGCCCACCCCATTGGAAGGGCACACAAAAAAAGGTCTAGTTATCAATTCTTGCAATGAAACCAAACCCCCCCCTATTTGCAAATCAAAAAATCAACATATATTTGGCCACCAAAAAATCTGTATCCCAATAAAGTTGTAGTTCTTCAAAATGCATAAGAGTTTAAACCAAAAACTTCTAACACATTTACAACATGTGTAGCGTGTCTTTGTAAGGGTTGTTCAGTACGACATGTACTCTAACCAAGCACTATATTAGGAACACCTAAAAACCCAACCATTAATGCGATGATCTAAGTGCCTAAAATCAGGCAGATACCGCTCAGCAGCTTCAAGTGATATCCACCCCTCAGTGTTCCCTGTGATTTCGACCATGGCATGGTTGTTGCTGCCAGACAGGCTGAGTATTTCTATTACTGTTGATCTTGTGGGATTTTCTTGCACAGCAGACTCTACAGTTTACTCAGAATGGTGCAATAAAGAACAAACATCCAGTAAGCAGCAGTTCTGTGGATGGAAATACTTTGTTGATGAGAGAGGTCAAATGAGAATGGCCAGACTGGTTAAAGCTGACAGAAAGGCCACATCAACTCAAATAAAAACTGTACAGTTGTGGAACCTTGAGCAGGGCTGCACAACAGAAAATAAGACCAGGTTCTGCTTCTGTTAGCCAAGAACAAAAAAGCTGAGGCTGCAGTGAGTACAGGCTCACCTAAACCAGGCAGTTGAAGACTGGGAAAATGTTGCCTGATCTGATGAACCTTGATTTCTGCTGAGGCACACATATTGTAGGGTCAGAATCTGGCAGCATCATGAATATATGGGCCAAACCTGCTTTGTGTCAGAGCCCAACCTGCCAGTCCAGAATGGTGAAGGTTGTATAATAGTATTACAGCTTACACTGCCTGTTTTAATGCCTGTTTTTTGTTCTCCTCACATTAGCCGTACTCTGTCTTCCACACAGTGGGGGAAGCCATTTGAGTACAGTGCTTATTCTCCAGCTATACACCATCTAACCCTGTCTTGCCACAGATCAATACAGACTCTATCTCCATCTCATCCCTCTCCTCTAACCCTGCCCTTATCATTCTCTCTTCCACTCTCACTTACAGCACTGCCTTTGCTTCCTGGGCTGGGATTAGAGTGGCTCAGACTAGTCACATTCCTGCCCATTTGATAATGCATGATGGTCTTGTTCTTCAACACTGATTTTGGATCAGTGCCCTTTTTCTGTTAATACTGGCCCTGATCCTTAAAGTAAGCACTTATCCATGTATGCTCCTGCCTCCAATACTCCAATTATCTCTAATTCACTCACTACAGATGTTACACAGTCAGTTATACCAGATGTTTGCAGTCTCCCTGTATCTCAGGCCATATGCATAACATTCATACAATGTTCTATGCACTGCTCTATAAAACACTCTATCTGCCATGGGGTAATCTCACATCACTGAATTGCACTCAAGTTAGTAGTTAGCTAACCATAGCTAGCCAAATGTAACATACTTAGGTACTATAGGTACTATATATATATATATATATATATATATATATATATATATAAGCCATTCGTCTTGCAGGATAGTGGCCAGGTCACTACATGATGCTGGTGGAGGTTCGTCCTTCTTGGTGGTATGCTGACATTACCCTGGATACCGTGGCTCTTATATATATATATATCTTTCACAGTATATTCCCAATAGGCCAAGAGAGACAGCGCTGCAGTCGATGAAATGCAGCTCAACGTGGGTCATTCAGGTAATAACAGTACTTCACATCCTGTTGCATTTGCCATAACAATTCATCCTTTTATTATGATGATGGATATGTTTTATATATCTCAGCTGATGTTACAGTATGGGATTACTGCACACAATGGCTTTGTTTCTGGAAATCAGAAAGCTAAGATCAAATATATTATTGGCATAATAACAGGTAAAACAACAATAATGTGGTTTCATATTTAGTCACCTCCAAAAATAGAAAAGGAAAAGCAAATTAAGTATTCTGTATGTTGCAGAGTGCAATAGTAACATCTGTTTTTATGTTGGGCTTTGGCTCCCATAATATTTTGGATGATTTTGCTTAAATATCATATGACGTCTTCTACATTACAGTATTAATTATGTACAGGTAAATGTGGGTAGCTGCCTAGGGCGCCTTTACATATGGCCCCAGAATCACTTACTTCACCTCGATAACATACATTCCTTGCAAAAATACTGCCCGTCAAAAGCCTTGTTCATTTCTGGCTGTAATTAAGTTACTGCGGCCTAAAATATGTGCCATTGATGTGGCAATTTTTAAAGTTAGATGTAGATTTAGATGTAGATTTAGATGTAGATGTAGATTTAGATGTAGATGTAGATGTAGATGTAGGAGTATAGTGTATTAAAATATGCATCATGTTTCATTTAGACAATCAAAGAAAACATGTTATTTGAGTAGGGGCTGATAACGTTTGTAAATAAATGACCCTGAGTAAGAGAGAATGAGGCACCATAACTCTCCGTTTAGAGAGGTTTAGAGAGGTTTAAAGAGTTTGGTATGTATGTAAATATTTCATTTACTACACTTTAGTATGTCCATACATGTGTGTGGGTGTGTGTAGGTCTACGTATAATGATAGCTCATTAGAAAGGTCTCTCTCCCCACACGTGTAACACATACACACATTCCTAACTGTTATGTCAAATTTCACATCTCCATTTAACACTTCTCTGTTCCATAAAAATTCTCACATGTGGTGTAATTACGGCAACCATGGTTTTATTAATCAGTTAGGTTTGTGCATATTAGGGGTGCAGAAAGTACTGAAGATCCCTGCTTAAGTACAAGCACTGCTACTGTAGAAACTAGGAAACTAGAAAAACGCATTTCCTGAAGGAAACGTGAAATGGTTGGGCAGCTTAAACTGTGCTTCCTGCTAGGCTGTCTCCAGGCTGTGGCCACTATGGGAGGAATAAGTGATGAACAAATGACATACTGAGGCGTGTGGGTTGGTATATCTGTGGATTATAGAGTTTGGGGATCTGCTCTGAATGAGCACATGCCGTTTGGTGGCTGTAGGTTAAAGGCATAAGGGGCAAAATAAGAGAGGGTGGGGGGGGTCAATAATGGGACTGCACAATGGCTGTGATGTGGGGGGTACACACATTTATTTATTTATCTGTTTGTTTGTTTGTTTATTACAAAAATCAGTGGAATTTGTTTTTATGGGAAGTTCTTTGTGTACGCAGCCAAAACAGACCTTTTCTTCCGTGGTACACAAACAGCCCTACTGTTATTCAAATAGCTGTGTACTGAAAGCTGTGACATTAAGATAAAGCTTCAGAACAGCTTGGATCTGATTATTTAACTCAAGGCCATCCAAGTATTTTTTTTTTTGTTACCAACTAGAGGATAATGCAGCTTGTGTGAACATTTCTGTTCCTACTACGAACCGGGGGTGTTACTAATGGTTAATCACTAGGGGGGGGGGGGGGGCTAAGTCTATGCTAGGGGGTCTGGGGGCATGGTCCCACAGCAGAATTTTTTAATATGCCCCAAATTAAATAACAGGCACAGATCCAGCAAAGTAGTGGAATGCCATGTTTTCTCCTGAATAAGCTGCAAGACTAACTCAAAATACACGTCTTAAATACAGTGGTTGTAGATCAGTTCATCCCCAGTTCTGTCTTCTTAGACCTTTTACTTTCGTAGTGCCCCCCCCCCCCCCCACGCCCCCCCCCCCACCCACCCCGCTTGTTTTAATGCATGCTACAAGACAGAATTATGCTCTCCTGATCTTAGCGACAAATGTTAGATTTTCTCACTTAGGTTGAATTAAATTCAAAATTAATTTGCACTGAAAGCTTACCCGTCCTTCCTTCACTTACTGTGTCACTAGCCTCCATCATTTCGGCTCCTTCATCCTCCTCATGTGCTCAGCAATGCATTACTGTATTGATCCCGGATTTACAAGCTTGAAAATGATTGCTTTAGAACATCGACAAGCGGGGTGTCTGCATTTCACGTTGCATCAGAGGCAGCAATGAAACAGGGCAGCAGGAGCAGCGACTCCCCCAGGTTGCTGCCTGTAATTACAGTGTATTGTAATAGAGAACAAACTATAGATGATCTGCAGGTATTTGGGTAGGGATGCCTGCCGCTTCTGACCAACCATGAAGAACAGATGAGCGTAACGGGCTGCAACCAATGCAGCAGCAGCTATTTTAATTGGTTACGTTTGCAATTAATGAGCTAACTACTCTTTTAAGGCCTGTTACTGAAGTTGCTCTTTGAAAGTCCCATCACCAGACCATCCCTTGTTTTGGGGGAAAAACTAAACAACAAATACCAAGACAGTGACTTAAAAAAAATCTGAAACCAAACTATTTGAGGTGAAAACAAACGAGTGATGCAGGGAACTCCCACATGTGGCGAAAAAAGCCATCCCCAGCAACCAGCAAAGAACAAGCTTGTCCTCATTAGAACAAGATCAACTAGAGAGTGGATCAAGAATAGGTGTATTCTACACCCTCCACCATCTGGAGGGAAATCAAAGTCAATTAGAAGAGATCCCACAGAAGCAGAAGAAGCATGTGTGCATGCGTGTGTGTGTATGTATGTGTATTCGGCCCGATACTAAAGCGTGGAGTGCTGAACAGTATGGTAGAGTTTGTGCATGTGCACTCCATCATTTGTATGAGTGTTCAGCAGGTTTTGATGGTACATTAGTGGCAGTGGAAAGATGCAGTGTCCCAGCTCGCTTGGCTGTATGTTTAGTTGACATTAGGCAGAGTTATGTTGCTGGGAATGTTGCTTGAGGGCACTTAAGCTGGTGATAAACGTACACATGCACTAAAACAAGGCCAGCTCAGGGACATGCTGCCTTCCAGTCTTTAATCAGCACACTTAAACTTCCCAATCACATCAGCACATGCACACACACTGTACACCTTGTTGTTGTCTTACTACAAATTATTGTCAGATAAAACTGTCAGCCATATTAATGGAATAATATTTAGGGAAGCACCAGAACATTACTGCTGGAAAAGGTGACCCTTCTGATTTTTTTTTTTTGGGCCGAAAAAGAAAAACGTAAAAATAAATTGGCAGAAACCAAATAAAAATGTTTTAATATTACAATGAAGTGCCAAAATCCACTTAGAACATCTGAATGATTAAAAAAGCAAGACGTTATCCAGGTGGAGCTATTTCACAAATTCTGTGAGGTACATTAGACAAGCCATTTATAATTTCTGTTTATTCCAATTACCAGGATACAACGCTCAATACTTCTCAGATGTCACTTGATGCATGACATCATGCTATTTACAGCAAAACAAGAGAAGAAGAAAGGAAAGCCCCTCTATCTGTAGCCACAGGCTTTGAAATGACGAAACAACTGACTTCTGCCCGCCTCTAAAACAACTGCTTATTTCTTGTTTCACCACCTCCACCTCTCATCAAGTGAAAACACTCAGGTAACTCAGAAATCCTCCCTAATACTGGAAATATAATTTAACAACACAGAGAGAAACTGCGTTATGATTTCTGATTCACAGAGGCCTTATTACCTTGAGCTGGAAAGGAAAGATAACTAGAATTGTCCTCATATTGTCAGACATCTGACAATAGTTTGGTTAACTGACAAAAAGAACCCAATTTCAACAGTTCATCAAACTTGATTGCAATCTATTTATACTGCAGCGATACTGTGTACGATTAGTACATTACAGAAGCCTTAGTGCAGTAAAGTACCCCTAGTGCAGTACAGAAGCCTTAGTACAGTGTAGTACCCATAGTACAGTGCAGTATTCCTAGTGCAGTACAGTACACTTAGTATATTACAGTACCCTTAGTGCAGTACAGTACCTTTAGTATAGTACAGTACCCCTAATGCAGTACAGTACACTTAGTACATTACAGTACCCTTAGTGCAGTACAGTACCTTTAGTATAGTACAGTACCCCTAATGCAGTACAGTACACTTAGTACATTACAGTACCCTTAGTGCAGTACAGTACCTTTAGTATAGTACAGTACCCTTAATGCAGTACAGTACACTTAGTACATTACAGTACCCTTAGTGCAGTACAGTACCTTTAGTATAGTACAGTACCCTTAATGCAGTACAGTACACTTAGTACATTACAGTACCCTTAGTGCAGTACAGTACCTTTAGTATAGTACAGTACCCTTAATGCAGTACAGTACACTTAGTACATTACAGTACCCTTAGTGCAGTACAGTACCTTTAGTATAGTACAGTACCCCTAGTGCAGTACAGTACCCTTAGTATAGTACAGTACCCAAATGCAATACACTACCCCCAATGCAGTACAGTACTCTTAGTACATTACAGTACCCCAATGCAGTACAGTGTCCTGGGTACAGTACAGTAGAATGGAATTCCTCTTCAGGCTTTCTTTACATGGAGTCAAATAAACACTTTATGTGTATTTCATTTAATATACTACAGAACCTCATTAAATCCTACCAATGGTTTAATGGTAAAAGTGTCAAACACTTTTCAGGGTGTCTGTATATTGCACAGTCCTAGTAAGATGTATGTGTAGCGTCCTGTGCAGAATTCAGGTTCCCAGAGGAGATGTTCTAGCTGACCTAAAAGCATGTCACAAACTATGCTATGTATTCCATCAACCTATGCTCATCTAAACTGACAGGAGCACTGACACAGACATTTTAAAAATAACATACACTCTGTAGGAGGGAGTCCCGAGCAGAGAGAGGTTGCTGCAATTAATGTACATCTAGGTGTGGATTTATCAGTTGACATCCATGTTGCAAGTGCTCGTCGTCACGGAGAGGGAGGCAAACATTCAGTGGGAATATGAAACATGCATAGCTTTCCACTTTCCTTTCAAGTGTTTCCACTTCATGTGTAGTGCAGAGTGCCAAATCTGTACTAAAAAAGAGAAGATAGCATGATGATGATGCGAATCATCTCCAAAGGGATCTCTTAAACGACTAGATGAGATGCAATAGATCAAAAAAACAGACAGCATATTGCATTGAATACGAGGACTCTTCAGCAGAAACGGAAAGAGAGAGGGATGGAGAGAGATACAAAGGGGTTGGAACCAATACTTCAGAGAAAAACACTTCAAACCACAATCAATCAACGACTGAAATGCACCCTTGTTGTTGACATGATGAATAATAATATAGTACAAGGCAATAATAAAAAGAGAGATGAACAAGCACATTTTCTGTTGTTCGCTTCAGCCCAGCAATTTACTGCGGTGCAAAAAAAAGAAAAGCTCACCCACATATGATGAGCATTTTAGAAAGTCATAACGACTTTAAAACAGTGTAAAGCCTACATATGATTCATAAGCGATTATATAATACAAGTTAATAGATCCATTCATTCATTCATTCATTCATTCAATCAAATATATTAGCTTGTCTAGATGTGTTGATTTCTGAGAGGACTGCTGGGCTCATTGACCTGTCCCAGAGTGGCCAATCTCTTATTTGCCAATTCGTGGAAAATGTGCCCCCTGCACAAACTGCACAGACAAGGAAGTAAATGCACAAAAAAGAGAGTTTGAACAAAATAAACCTGCCATCATGTTGTTTCAGTGAGAGCGTGAATGGTTTACAGTGCTGTCATATCTACACCTGAGGGCCATTTGTCAAACTCACGGATGGCAAGGCAAGAGGAGGGGCAGCCTTTTAGACTGACAGCTGAGCTGCTATGCTAACGGCACAGTGAACACCATGTTCAGAACATAAGAAAAACAATATGCCATAGTACAGGGGGAGAAATCAGGGATATATTTCAGCAAGCACGCTACAGCATTCCATATCCTCACAGTGGATTAGAAAAATAAAAAAAGCACACTGCAGAATAACATCAGAGAAAGCAATGTACTCTTTCAAAGTCCACACAATGTAAAACTTCTATAACAAGTGCAGTTCTATAGAACAATTTGACAGTTAAATTACTGCAGTTAAATTTAGCCCTTCTGTGCCCATAATAATTTACCTTTTTTGGATTACGTCAGGTGGGAACCCTCCAGGCCTTCTGAGCCTTCAGAGAAGCCCTAATGTTTGCTGGGAGCTAAAAACAGACATTGATCATTTTTAGTTTATCTTTATTTAATGTAAAAGTGGAACAGGGAGGAAATGAATGTGGTATTAAATAGTGAAATATTGAATTACCATTTTCTTTTTTTATCAATAAAATTTCAAAGATTTGAATTTAAAAATTTTCATTATTTAAGGTAAAATAGATTTGAACATATTTAAAGTATTGCAGTAATACAATGACAAATGGTCCAATCAATATTTCTTTCTCTGTACTAATTTAAGAACATGCAAAGTAAAATATCTGTTAATGTCTGTTATACAATATGAACAAAACATATCAAATGTTCATGATCCATGTAGAATTACCAAAAAAATGTGTGTGTGCACCAGCATTAGTTTAATGCTAACATACATAAACCCAATAGGGGTGCTTGGAGAAATTTGCATTATCATTATTAGCATTATTATGTTTTGATGTTTGAGGCCTTAGCCCGACAAGTACCTGTGTTTGCCAAGGATTACCAGAATATATTGATTTAATAAATCACCCACAACTGGTTATGTTAAAAACAACATGGTGAGGGCTCATTTGCATATTGTAGAAACTGCAAAGACCGACATCACGATAATGACTCATAAAAGGTATACTGTACAGCACGATCAATGACAGTAGCCCTCTGGGTTTCTGGACTGGGATGGTGTTTGGGAAAGAGAGATATGGGTGTTGCGTTGCAGGGCTCATAGATCAAGATCTCTGAAGGGCAACCCAGAATCAAACCAGAAACCCCACCAACTCCTCATGCTGTGGCTCTGGGTGTGGGGCCCTTCAACAATGAGCCCATAAACAGGCTATGCAAAAGGTCATGAAGTACAAAAAGAAGTACAAATACACATCTTCACATAGACAGATAGATGAACAATCTGTGAATGCAGCAGGAGACATGTTGAATGGTAGGAATTTCAACAGGCTTTAGTCCCTGTGGATTTTTAGATTATTTTTCTTTTCTCTCTCACAGCTCGGGATTTAAAACATCCAATTTCATTGGAAAGGCACTTACTTGAAAGATTTTGCTTCCTAGTTCCTGGTGATGCTTTTTTGTCAAATGATAGTCTTCCTTTGTCAGCCATGCTACAGAACCCTGCAATTCATTCCACCCCTCGCAACAATTGGCCACCAAATTCTAAAGGTGACAAAAGAGAAGAAATTTTCCTGGCCTATTTTCCCCCTCTCTGTATCGTTCTTTTTGATCCTGCCCCGGCCACCCCATTTGCCAAAAGGATTTCTCCTGCCAACAGAGAACACAGTGAAGAAAGTGCTGCATAGTGAACAAAGACATCACACGGAGACGGAGTACACCTTCAAATACACTTATACGGCTACAAAAGTTGCTCTCATATTCATGGAAATCTATTGATCTTGATGCGAAGGTAATGCAACACGCTGGGCCAAAGCTACATAACAAAGGTGCTATCTGGAGTCACAAGGTGCAGCAGATAATAGTGCGCAGGTAGCAGAACACAATTACAGGTGGCATATAATTCTTGAAAGCAATGTCTAAATGTCTAAGACATGTTCATCTACCACAGATTATTTATATATAGTATTACACTATGTGTGCAGATCTTATAAGCCTATTTGTCTAAACACAGAGCTTATAAATAGGTTCTGACATTTAAACTGAGGAAAAGGTGTCAGAATGAGTAATCCATGATTTTGCTCCACCATCTGAGTTTGAATGGCGAGTTATGTAAAATGTAAGGCAGTTCACTTCAAGAACAAATGAACATTGGACACAACAGATACAGCAGTTATCATATTCAAAATTAATCTCTGGAAAATAAGATAATTGCTGCGTGAGGTAAGTAGTGCTTAGCAATATACCATCATTTTAGCAATATTATTAGACTGTTTAATATTAGATTGCATATGTTGCAGTGGGAGAATTCAAATGTATAAAAACTAAACAAATATTGAACTTTATGGAAATGTGTTTTGTGTATAATTTAAGGGAAATTCAAATGACTTCTCACAAATTTATGTATCATTAAATGGTGTAAGGATGAATTGGCTATGAGTGTTACCGGATGTTCAGTCCAAATATGTAATCAGCGGTTGGCATCATCCTTCTGTCATTTCCCACCTTAAATAAACAATCTACTATACTAAAGCTCCCCTCTAATATGCATCAAGCCCATGTTAGCATGGCACAGAAGGACAATCAGAATAGATTTTAAAAAAATTGGTGATGGCTGAATACTACACACATTATACTAAATGTTTCCAATGTATTTTGAATACATTTAGAATACATGTTCATAACGACTAAGCTAAGCTACATTTTTTAAACTTAATTTCAGATTTCAGCCTAAAACAAGTTCTACCCATTTTTTCCATGGTGGAGAAGGACATGGAGGGTGTTAGGCAAAATGGTCCCTAAAGAGAATGCTTCTCAGAATTACCATTTCACCATCATCAACGTGACATAAAAACCAAGACTTGTATGCTCAATCAAATGGCCATATCTGTTTTGTTGACACTATAACCCTTGGTTCCCATCTCCACTACTCTAAAGAAATCCAAGTCTTTAATTTCTAATTCTCAATAAGCCTTTTCCCATTAATCAACTCTGAATGACATCACAAAAAAAATCGGAGGGAAAAATTGATGGAATTTCCCTTTAACATTATCTTACATGACCCGCTCCTAACAAGAAGCTAGGTCACAGTCCCTACCAGCTGGGGATGCTGACAGAAACCTTAAGCTGCTGGAGCCTTACACTGCTAAAGCCCTAAGCTGCTGAAGGAAGTCTAATCTCTAATACTGGATGAAACACTGAATAAAAGTGACAAGTGTGGTCCAAAACAGATATCAAAAGAACAAAATGACTGACTTCATGATTTATAGTCCCACTGCATTAACTGACGTTCTGTTGCTGCACTCCTCCAGTATCAATCATGGGTCTTAATTACAAAATAGATAAAGTGTGCACATCAATATACATGAAATGCAGCTCATATGGCCCTCTGGCTAAACCCGTCAACGTTTAACCTTGCATACTGATCACTTTGGAAGAGTTCCAGTACAAATATCACTTGGGCAAATACAGAACTTGCCCAGAAGCAGAAAATATTGCTCTTTGAACAAAATCTTGACAGTGTTTCAAAGAGGACAGCTAGCCTTGCTCACAGGCTAGTGCTTTCAGTTTCTAACACCAAGTGAAGTCTCCCGTAATGCTTAGAGCCTATCAGACCGCTGCTGTATTTGTCGCAGCTCTGTGCGGCTGGATGGTAAGCGGGGATTCTCTTGATTCTAATCGCAGACTTACAATGAAATAGGACCACTGACACCATAGAGCAGTTTTTACAAGTGTGTCTAGAGACTATGACGCATGCGCTTAACACGCTCCGGCTGAGGATACGCATCTATAAAGCTCCATGATGAAATATGTAGAGAAAGCAGTGCAATGATGACAGACTCCAGTGTCCAGGAATATTAGACAACGTCAACCATCCAATCAGCACAGACACTGCTTCATCGCAGAATGTTTCCCCTCACACAGTTTAGTCAAACAGCATCACTGTCAGTCAGGCAGCCTGCCCCGGGAAGACGACTAGGCCATGTCCAATGCTCCCCTGTAACTGTGGCTGTGGGTGAATTAGCAAAATGCCAGGCTCAAAACATGTGAAGCCCCAACACCAACGCCAACACCATCAGCGGCAGTGGCAGATGGGCCTGGATGCCATGCAGCCAGGGCAGTAATGGAGCCGCAGCTGCTAAAAGACAAAATGGATCTTCTTCCATATGCATTGCTTTGGGCTCTCTGTTTTGGGCTCTGTGTGTTTGATACAGTTCATAGCCTTGACTCCTGCTCATCCAGCACTTCTGCTCAACCTAGCCACTATCAGATTTTTCCAGGGTGCTCTAAACCCTCCTAACCCCAAAGCCCTTGCCCCCTGGATCCAAACCACACCCCAACCCCAAACCACACCCCCAATCCCAACACCACCCCAAAAAAAGGAAAAGACCAAGTTTATGGCAGGACAAGAATATGTGGATTTTCTGTCTAGTCTATGTGGTGGTTTGCACTGTGAAATCAACTATTATTGATTTTAACTATTAACATTATGCTATTCTGCTATGCTGGTATCCTCAACTTGGTGGGTTTAGCAGCTCTTGGCAAAGGTCAGATAATTTGGTCGGAGGGTTGCTGACATGTTTGACGTTATAAGTAGCAGAAGGTAACTATTCATTCATTAGTGTGACCATAATTTGATTTTTAAAAAAGAGGGCAGCAGGGGCAGGAGGGCAGCACAGGGCAGAAGAGAGGCAGCAAATGTCAACATGTAAGCCACAAGCATTTTAGGCAATTTAGAAATCCTGGCCGGACACCCTTTTTAGGTCCCGGAAAACAGATTCTGTAAAAACAGCATGTGTGATCACCCATGCTCATATAAGCATTCACCCAAATAGAAGCACTGCAGCTCAAATGTATGGTTGTTTACCAAACATGTTTTTGAGGATGGTTTATTGAGTGCTTCTCATACACCTTCTCCCAAAGGTAGAGAAAGGTAGTCAAATATAAGGCCTGTTGTAATGCCAGCTGTAATGCCTGTACTCTGTCTGGCACTCTCTGGCACTACACACAAATGCAGTAGTTCTATGTATACTTCTGCCTATTCTTAGCATCCTAAGGGCCTTGACAGATCCAGCTGGTGTTAGAGAATTATCATGATCATCAGTATCAATAGTGTGAAAAAGTAGTGATGGCAAAATATTAAACACTAATATGCTAAATGTATTCCGAAGCATATTTGATTACAATATGTTTAAGGTTATGTATAACTATAAATATTAGAATATTTATAGAATTTATCTTCAATAAATTGGCAACTAAGTTATTATTTGTACTAAATTCACAATGTAAATTCTTCAATTCTTTCTTTTTCTTAATGCTTCATTAAACAGTTGCTTATCATATAATGAAGTTTACATTGCTCACATCACTTTCTTCAGTCCACTGCTGCTCTCAAAATTCCCTAGAGCAGAAATGCCACCTGTCTCAAGAACAAAGCAAAACTGGAACTGTTTTTGTTTTTTTTGTAAATGGACCAGAAAACAATCATAAAAGCCATGTAATCACACTTCTACTGTCTGTTTTAATATAGTTTCAATTTAGATATTATAGACCATGGAATTAGTTTTTCCAGTGGTGCCCCACTTTCCCTAAGATGACCATAACAGAAAATTAAAATGAACTGAGATATATTCACTTAAAGACAATTTACTATTTCCCAGTAACACCGTTCTCCAAGTCTGACTGTAAAGTGGGTAGCTGCACAAGTTAGTTAATATGTACGCAAAACACAAAAAGTTCATTACCACACCAATGCTAAGCTCATCACTCATGAACATGTTCATTACTGCAGTGTCTTATAATGCATTAATCCCTCTAAAGAACTTAGTAACCCCAATAAATAACTGGCAGATCAACTGATTTATAAGTATGCATATGTTTTATGCTTTAATGCTAACTGATCCTTAGTAAAAACTCATTCGGTGTAGATAGGTGCTATAAATCTGACAAAAAAAACTTAAACCAATACAGTCTTTATCTAAGAATGTAACGGTAGGACATGGTAAAAAAGCTATTAGATAATATGAAATATTAGTTATTAAAATGTTATGAAATATTATTAAATAATAGTTATTGAAAAAGTTCTTAAATAATAAGAAATATTAAAATTATAATATAAATAGGTGGACAACTAGCATGAGTTGGATTTTGAAGTTTTCAAATGTGAGGCATTGTGGGTGCCAGTTTTTTTTATTAATTCTTTCCCAAAGCTGTATAGGCTTATTATTTATCATGAAATCACTTAAAGCTCTTATCATTGAAAATGTCTTTACAGGTTGCTACAGATCCCTTCAAATAAGCTGAAAGTTGGAAATATTCACTTTCACTGTGGAATCATTTAATACATGCACTTTCTAAGACATTGTTGTATTGTGTGAATTCAACTAATGAGTCCAAACTTTTGAGTGGCAGTGTATGTATCTCAAATTCTATTTGATAAACTTTTATCGACATATTAAATGTAAGCTCTTCCAAACAGATTTTTCAAATGTGAGAGTTTGCATTTACTCACGTTTCATTGTTTCTATGGTTAAATGCCTCATCTGTATAATGATATTTCTTCATTATGATGATATTGTTTAGAAACAAAGAGGCAGCCAGAGCTGAATATCCTTCTCTGAAACTCGTCTTGGATTCATTTAGTTTAAATTACTCACTCTACAAAGCGCAAAGCACAACATTTAGCCACATGATTTCATTCATTTCCAGCTACCTCACTTCCTTCCACTGTATCTTTGAACTATGGTCTTACCTGTGTGTAAATAAAATGAGTTGTGACACATGCATCACCTGACCACAACAGTGAGATCAGTGAGGCGGGCAAAAGGAGGAGGTGCGCGAGAGAGCAGAGATGAATGAGACGTGCTTCTCTATCTCATTAGTTCAGTGGAGACTGCAGGGCCCTGGAGGCTCCCAGAGCCGCTCAGATAAGATCCAGAGCAGGCAAGAGAGCAGAGCAGGGTAGCAGAGTAAGAGGCACTGCTGAGCCGTGCTGAGCCCAGCCCGAGACAGAAAACAGACAGCAGAGGAGAGAGCGCTGAGCCCCCAGACGGAATGTGCTTTTCAATTAACCTTAATTGAATCGCTCTCCACCGCCGAATGCTTTGTTTACTGAATGGCAGCCAGCAAACGGCCCACCAATCCCACCTGCTGCAGAGCTGGAAAAAAAGCACGACAAGAAAGTGTGTGGTGAGCCACTGTGGGGAATCTGGAGGGGGAAATAACTCATTAAAACTGAGAGAGGATGCAGAAGGATGTGGTGGAAGGATGCTGAGACAAAGAGTTCCAAACTTCTGCCCATATCACACAGGCAGCAAATGTGCCTCGGTTATCTCCTTCAGCAGATGCGTGCTTCAAAAACGCTCACCCAGGTGACAGGCTTCCACATGAAAAGTTTGTCTGTCTTCTAATCTGCTAGCTCTCAGGGACATTTAATCTCTAGTACCTCATTAAGAGGGTCCATCAAAGATGTCCCAGATGATGGGGGGCAAACAAAATCCCCACAAAGGAACAGCATTCCAAAGGCACTTGTCTGACGGGTTTGTGGTGTTCCATGCTTGGCTCCCAAATCAGTTTTGAGGGTTTTTTTTGTTTTTTTAGAATAACTACACACACATCATCCTAAGCCAGGTGAAGCATATTCTCACCTCTGAAGGGACTGCACATTTCCAGTGACAGATATATCAACATGTAACACTTGCCCCCCAAATGTATGTTGACATTCTAACAAGGTTCAGTAGACTAAACATTAACAAGATTACATCTATTTCAGACGAACACTTTCAACACAACATCAAACTAATGAAGACACTCTGCATTCCCTACACTGCACAGACCTCAAACTGGAATGAACAGAGAGTCAAACTGGAGGAAAGTCATTAAGAATTCAGTGATACTGCAGGTTACACAGTTCATGTTTTCTGCTCACTCTTTAACCTCCATGCCACTCTCTATTGCTTTTTAGACATGTACTGACATGGTCAAACCAGGCCTGTTTGCATCGTGCATTAGCATGCAGTGATCAGATCACACTGAGATTTTATGTGACTGCATGAAAAGCCAGGTATAAATGCCCCCAGGATGCTCTGTAATCTGTCATTCAAACAACAATCAGAGGTGGTCAGTGTAAAAGACAGTGTAAAAGAAAATTCATTTTTGTTATGCAGATTCAATTGCATGAGCAGAAGTGATTCTGTCCAGCGCTCACTAGCAGGTAAGAGGATAAATCAAACACAGGAAGGAGTATATTGGAGGCTGGAGTTTTCCCCAAACCAACTGCTTCTTGCACTCCATACCAAGCTTGTCGACTCAACACAAGGATATGGGCTTGTCAAATCATAACAGGAAAAAAATAAACAGTAGTAACAGAAACATTGGGTGTGTTGATACACTTTGTACATGTGAAAGGAAAAGCAAATGCTATCTGGTCAAACTAGATCCTGCCCAGTGCTTATTCAGATACAATTTGAATACAAAACAAGATGTAAACACTTAGAGACTTTGGACCACAATGACTAACACTGCTGGAATTTTACTGTAGGCTGTCTCTGATTGCAAAGGCACTTTGATCAGCTCTTGTGGAGCACATTTCGTTAAACCAGGGATGAGGAACTGCACATTTTTGTCATTTCCCAGTCCAGACACATTTAATTAAACTTTAAATTTGATTGGGGTTCTAGAGCCAGGATATCACAACACTGTACAAGTTTACATAATAGAACAATATTTAGATAGACCCACATTATTATTTCTTTCTAACAATAGTCCAATTATGCTAATTGGTGCTTTGCATGTTTGTTTCTACAAGGTACTACTTATTCCACAGCTTTTGTTTAATCTTTTGTTACAAATGCTAATCTTCCTTTAATGGAGCAGCAGGTACATTTTTTTGCATTTATGGTGGAATGGTAATAATAACTCCAGCTTTGCAGAATTGCTCAAGATTCTTAAATCATTTGTTATGTGTCCTGTGTACTTATTCCTGCATTACAGTCAGTACCAGCTGCTCCAAAGCCCTGACCATTTCAAAAGTTCTGAGGAAATACTTTAACTCATGTAGTGGATGAACCAATACACAGGCCTCTACCAAGATCAAACAATTCTTTCACAGGGTGTTTATCTGTGACATCATTATCATGACAAACTTTACCTGTTGTTAACCTGCCTGGAGATATTTGGATGATGAAGGACAAATAACTCTGCAGCTTACAAATCATATGTTGGACTATGAAAGTAAATGCTTTCATTTCTGCCTTTTCTGCTTTTTTTGGAATGTTCAGACGCATGTTCAGTGGCACACAGCTGCATGATTCCAGCGGGAAAGTAATTAATTTTGAGTCTGCGTTACAAGACAACTCCACTACAACAAATAATCAAAGCTCTACCCAGGATGCAAATTGTAAATGCCAAAGCTTTCCTTAGAAAAACTCAGCAAGGTGGATAGTAGGTGTTGTGGTGAGAAGCATATTGTTATGGAGGCAGAAACCATTTCCAGAGATACATAAAGCTTTGTCAATTGCTGATTAATACACCTGTTTCAACAGGCACTTGGAAACAAGCAACTGAAAGCTCCTGAGGCTTCCCATACTACTTATCCGGTTCACTTCAATGTAAAAAAACATAACTATAAACATTTTTGAACATTCCCTTAAAACATGCTTTAAAACAATAATATAATAAATATAATATTTTAATATAATAAAGTATTTTTAAGGCTGAAATAGTGCAGAATCTGCCCTGTGTGCAGGACTGCAGGACAACAATGACGCGTAAAGCAGTGGACATGAAAGTGCACGTACAGCTGGAGGTGGATGGACATTGGACAGATGGTGTGAGTATCTTCCTCACAGCTGAGCGCACACCAGACCATGACGGCTCATGCCACCACCACCCACGCTAGGCTAGCATCCCAGCATGGCACAACCACTACTGCACCACGCCAACCACTGAGGGCAACAGACTGGAATGACAGGTCCATCAGAGCAGCAGAGAACGATCTGCCCCACCATTTCTACAAGCACGTTCAAAGACACAAAGACCTAGAGACAGAAGAGCTACCAGAGAGACATTTAGTAGCACTTTGGACACCTATCCTCTTTGATGTGCTAAAAGAGCTGCAACATATATTCAAAAACAATAAAAAAAAGATAATTATGATATTAGCTGACAATAAAGCTGTGCGTAGATGAAGTTCGTGGTTTGGGTTGCTAGGCTTGTACTAGTACGTAACTAGATCTGCACTGTCTGGTGGCATGGTGGCGATCATCATTAGCTTTGAGAGTAGGAAACGTGGCACACAGCTGATCTGTTTTGTAGCCGTTATTGAGTGCAAAGTTAGTATGAATTAAACACCATACCCATTAACTTACAGCGTGCACAGATATTATTAAGATTTATTATTAAGATCAATTAAAAGATTCATTAATTCTCTTTATTTCTTGTTTTATCTGGTAAAAATCTTTTTATTGACCTAATAATCTCCTAATAATCCATCAACTGCTCAAAAAAATCACTCACTCACTTATTTTATTCTTTTATATCATAATATGTATAATAATAAATATTAAAATCTATCAGTTTTATTATTCCTATCTCTCGCTTGTTCATACTCTCACTATGAAGTGAAGTTAAAATAATTGGCTTGTCAGCTAGCTAGGTAGTTAGCTAGCTAGGTTAGCCAATTACCAGCCTTTTGTTTAACAAAATCTAGCAACCTATGCACACCATTCATTTTGCAACTATTTACTTTTTCATTCATTCATTTATTCATTCATCCATCCATCCATCCACTCCTTTATGCATTTATTCATTCGATTTTCATTTTCTAAGCCACTTACACCTTTGGGTCACAAAGGGTGCTGGAGCATATCCCAGGACTAACTGGACAGAAGGCAGGCCTACAGCTCATTGCATTACTCTTAGATACTCGCTCTTTTGCTCTATATATATTAGAGATTTTCAGTGGATGCTGACTGATGCAGTTGCGTTGCGTTAACTGTGTTGCAGTTAAACCAGAGCCTCTCCCTGTCAGATATGTCTGGCTTACAACTTACCAGATCTGATATGACTGATCGAGTCTGGGGTTCCACTGTTTACTTTAAGTTAGTAAATCTCTGGCAGTGGAGCAGAGGTAGTGCTGCTTCAGAGCAGCGGCAGTGCTTCCCCCAGGTCACAACCTGCTATCACAGTTTCAGTGGGAATGACAAGAGTAGGTGAAATAACGGTTAGGGAGCATGCTGGCCTAGCTAGCTGTCCAGAGCTATAGGAATCAGATTCCGTGTTTAGTGAGAGATTGAGAGGGAGAGGTCTCTCACTTTACCAACCTACAGTACAGACAAACAGGAAATCTATAATGGTAGATCAATAGGAGTTATTAATATGATTTTAACTAGTTTTAACCGCAGAAGTCACAAAGAATGGCCCTTCTTACAAGTGCCTGTTTTGTTTTAGGATAATAGCCTTGTTTACCCATTGAATTGTTGTTCTATTTAGTGAAACATGTCTTTCCTGATGTTTACAGAACATTAAAATATTCTGTTTAAGCCATAGTGTTCGGGATTTGTTAGTACCTTTAGGTGCCGGAACATTGCTGCACAGGCAGCTTTGCACAGTTCTGTCTCACTGCTCTGTACCCTTGGCTCAAGGTCCCTCACCGGGGTCTGCTCTGAGGAAACAGCAAGCTGCGTAAATGGAATGACCGTATTGGAGCGAGAGCAAGAGTGAGAGAGAGAGAGCAAAATGAATTGTAAATTATGAATAGGGCTCAATCCGTCTAGAGTAGCTGCGAAAACTATCCTGCTGCCGTCAGTCGCGCATGTGGAAGTTTGCGACAGACTGGCAAATACGAGCGATGCAGCTGCATAAACACGCAGACACTCCTGCGTGCCCACACACCTGCCAACTGTCAAAGGCAGTCACAAGTATGACAGCTTTACTCCACCCAACACCATGAACTCATTAACCTATCTTTCATTTCTTTAGCTAATTAAAGAGAAGCAATTACACAGCAGTCACGGCACAGATGGGAGGACTCAACATTTAAAAGAACGAATAAGAATGCCAGACAGACAGACAGACAGGCAGGTGGAGATATGTCACATTCATTATTGGGCTCTCTCGTGCTTAATGCCAGCACACAAGCTGAATCCATTCCCTTGATGGGTAGATGCCTGGCATCCAGTCAGAAGTGAAGGAGAGTTTTTTTGTTTCCAATATCCCAAGTAAGGAAATTAATTCTATGTTAATTAGGTTTCGGCATTTAAAAAAAGGAAAACAAGTGGATTCATCTCGGCGCAAAATTCTAATTTTAAAGAAACGGGAGGAGATAGTGGTGTCACAGACTTTGTCAGGTAATTTATGAGGGAACATTAGGCGTTTAATACAGCGCTTCAAAAAGGGAGTTTAATGGGCTTCCACAGACGAGCAAACTTCGCATCAATAATATGTTCTGATGATGGCTGCCAAGCTCATCAATAGATCCCAAAGCTAGAGGAAGGGAGGAGGGGCATAGGCCATTCCAGCTTCAAAGCAAATGGGGGAACACTGATTGGTGACGGGACTGTACTGGGCGCCTGCCTTTGAAGCTGAGATGAAGTGCACAAATTTCATCTGACATCTTGTAGGCGTGAGGAGAAGAAGTCGCACCTTCCGTCTATGCTGCAAACTTGACACAGCATTTTCATGAGAGATGCCTCTGTCAAAATGCTGAGCTGTCTTCTGGCAAAAGCGATCAGACTAGTATGGACTTTAATTAGAAATACAAGTGACCAGCAATTTACTTCCTTAAACCTGGAGAATGCCCCTCACTTCACACCTGGAGAACTCTCTGAACATTTCATTAAAAAACCAAACCTTCAGGAACCTGACAGCACTTTGCAAATGCAATTCTTTTTGATATGTCTTTTTTGATGAAAAGCCTTCCTTTGAGCACAGCAGTGATTTATTCCACTTATTTTCCCACAAAAGACTGATGATTATGTGCCGAACAGTCTTCTGTTCTCTAGAATGAATGACCAGGCATTTCAAAGCGCTGTATATCCAAGATCCTGACACTGGGAGTCAAACCCATGGGAGCTGACCGGCCTCGTAGAGAAATAAATCATTTTTCAAATTCAGCGCGACATCCACATCTGTGAATTAATTTGTTCAGTCATTTAGATAAAGCTGCTATGGGAAGAAAATGCAACGCTGACAGATATAATGGAACGCAAGCGCAAATGCATTAACTGCAGCTTCTATTGCTAATACTAAACATCTCACTGACTTCTTCTACGTTTAATCCCCAAACCGTGTTCAAATTTACATATATCAATAGCATACCCATTTTAAGCAGGGATCGTGCTTGGATTATAAATCCTGAGAGATTTATATTACTATGCGAGAATGTGAGGCATTTTTCCAGCAGCATGGAAGTTAACAAGAAAGTATTGAATGAACTGGCTTTCAGGAGAACTCTGCATGACAGAATGTTTACTTACACGCACTTAGAAATGAAGGTTCCTCATCAGATTCTTGTTTGCCAGGTTCTTATTCAAATGTTCTTATTCCATCCTCAGTGTTGCAGCAGATATTACAATGCCTCGGGTGTCAAAACTAACTAGAAGGCCTTTTAAGGGGGAACAGCAAAATTCGAAGAAGAAAATGTTGGAAAATGTTACCAGCATTAAAAGAATAAATAGGATGTTTTGGTTACCTAGATCACCATATCTGGGGTCAGTAGGTTACAAGGCCTTACCTCACCTATGTTACCTTTTCCTGATTTCTGCCTTCAGCTTCTCCACCCATTCTGGGGTAATACCGCAAAGACACTTCAAAGGCAGGATTACCTCAAAGTGTGTTTATTGCAGACAGCTTGAGCAAAACACACAAACAAAACCCGAGTGGCCGGGTTAAATAAAAGAAAAAGGAGTGGAGGAGCGAGAGAGGAAACTTTACGTGCTGCTCGAGAGTGCAGCCCACGGCGGCTACTACCACATGCACTACAACACCCACAATGCAATGCGTTTCCAAAGCATTAACCTCTTACTTTCCCAACACCTATAAGGTATAAGTGGACATGATTATTGTAATGCAATGATGACTTATTGATGAAACTGATCAGTTGTCTTATGTAAAACCTGAACACTCATTTGCTACCAAAAGCTAGCCAGAAAGATTTTTATCTGCATATTTGTGTCTGGCCAATTTAAAGATAGAGTCTGGTACCTTTTGCCTCTTAACATGGTCAAGACCCACCTACTACTGCAGGAAAAGGAAATTTGAACAACACAGAAGTATACGAGGGGCATGGCATCTGTGGCCGAGACTACTGTTTTCCCAGCTGAATATAGCTGGTATAGCAAATCCTTTATTCATGTCGGACCAGTGTATCCATAAAGGGTGGAAAGCCAATCAGAAGGCAAGTATCAAAATCCTTACAGTGTGGCCAGGTTAACGCACTCAGGACATCAGACTCTCCATGTACTGTATGTGTGGGTGGAGCGTCTATGGTATAACAGATTCTCTCTCCCGTTCCGTTTAGTAGGTGTTAGTGGGGATGAACTGTGTACTAAATATAAGTATATATGAGTCTTTAAACATTACATTTAGTATGAATCCAGATATGTAAAGTGTGATGGGACGTGCAGTTAAGTGTGTTGGGCAGCATATCCATTATAATGATAAAGACTTTAAATGACGAATACAAATGCTCCAAAATGGCTTGAAATGAAACCTCTTTATCTTTTACCTTTTTTTAAACTTATTTTAAAGATAAAGACTGTTTTTGCACTCTCCACAGTGATGATATGCTGCATTGCATAATGTTGGGAAACCGAGTGTGCTCAGACAGTGGCGTATGTGCGTGGAGCACATATGAGCTGTGCATTAGAAATACAGGGTTACTGGGCAAAAAACAACGAGAATGCAGTAATGAACCCAGAAAATACAGTAAAGTACTGAAATCTCCATAACACAGTATAAACGCTGTAAATAAACAGTAAATGCCTGGTGGAATTGCAGCCGGTGAATTATGGTAATTGTACTTCTGTGGTATCACTCTAAATAACCCTTTCTGGCACCTCCAATATGATCATAGTAATATCAGCCAGACCGAATGCGAGCGAAATGAGGACTGGGCACCTAATGTCTTACAACTAAAATAATCAGGGGTAAAAACCAAACATGCATAAAGGTACCTTCTAGGAAGCTTCTGCCTCATCAGTCTTTTCCCTCCTCCTATCATTTCCATTTGGAGGATATATTCAAGCTGATTGCACTTGATCCCCTCTCCCTCTATTTTTCACCTTCTCCCATCACACCACATCACATCCCTTGTTCTGTGTAACACTAAAACAGTTTTTCCTCCTCGTCTCATCCATCAGATGAGCAGGGTGTCTGCCATGCTGCATGCAGGTACAGGAATAAATAGCTTTGTATTTCATTACCGGCAGCCTTTGTCAATGGAGTCTAATGCATGACTGCCCTCCTGTTTTCCTCTGCTCTCGCAGACTCCTTTATATTGCATATTTCACTCGAGTTTTTCCCAGTTTAACTCTCTGCACTCCGGTGGGCGAACTGCCCACGGCAAACTGCACATTATAATCAAGCGAATAACACAGTAATTAACAAAGGGCTGCTCAAAAAGCGATGCAAAATCTAATTAAAACAATCAGCTGATTGAATAATTCATGTGGGGTTGTTTTAACACAGCTACGCTAATGTGGATTAAAAGGACTAGAGGCAATAACCAATCTACATTACAAGAGGACGTAGAAGCCTGACGGGATGGAGGTAATTCTATCAAGAAGCATGTTTGTCTTCTCTGCAGCTAAATGTGCGCACACACACACAATCATTTTAGGGAATTATGGCTTTTTCCCTGATCTCATTATGTGAGCTGGGTTCTTCACGCTGGTCTAAACAGGGATTGGTAAAAATCTGTCAAAAAATGATCTGAATTACTTTTAATTAGTGATACACCGAATATTCAGCAACCAAAAAGATTCGGCCGAAAATGGAAAAAAAATCGGCCCAGTTCCAGATCGAATAATTTATGCCGAAAAATAACCTTTTTAATGACGCTGTTATCTTTTTCTAGTTCCCAGATGTAGACAGGACTTTTACCTGGTTCTATTGCTAGCTCTATCGGCTAAGGGGTAATTCCCCCTTTTCACAGTGAGTCAGACCGAAGCACGCTGACACTGCCCAGCTTTTATTTAGTTTCAGGAGTAGTTAGGCAGACAGCAGGTTCTCAGCACACACACGCGCTCTCTCTCTCTTACGCGTGCGCTGTTTCCTGCTCTTTAATGCCCACATACGCCAGTTTTACGTGATAACATCATAGCCAGCGTGGAGTGAGGAGCTCTAGGAGAATGCACCATGTCGGCTGGGATCATATTTTTGTTTTTGTCATATTGCGCTTTGTTGGTATGTCTGCTGGGATATTCAAGTGTTGAGTGTTTTTAATCTGCAGTTAAGTAATTGTCCCAAATCTGGCCCAGATTCCCCATTTTCATCTGGCCCACTTGCCAGATGGGTTGATGGCACTTGCGTGGACCACTCTCAGTTGAAAAATGTGGACCACAAATGCACCAGATTAGGGATCAGCCAAAAAAAGGCAACTCTGCTGTATCTATGCCAGAATTAATAAAACACTGTACAAACATGCTTGGCATTCAAATTCAAATGTTTCATTTTTTGTTGGGCAAAAATGTTCATTTCTGGGCATCCCTACTTTTAATGACCCAGACCAAGTCCATTAATAACTGACGTGTCAGAAGTGGTGTATGGCATTTGAAAGAAAGCTAAAAATGGGACCTGATTTTTAGAGATTTAATTACGTATTTCTGAGAAGACAGAGATGGTTCACCAGCTTAAATATGAAGTGGATAGCTCAAAACACTCAACAGGGCAGCTGTATTAAAGTCCCACCTCCCTAAAAAGAGTCAATCACCTTATGTAAGGGCATAAACAGGAGGAAATCCCCCTGCTTTGGATATATGTGCATCCAAACAACATAACAAATACCATATTTTGAATGCAGTGTAAGTGTATGGTTCACTGCCTTACATATGCCATAACCCATAGTGTCTGCACTGATGCGGTTAGAAAACACCTGCACTGACACAGTGGATTAAGCTGCCTCCTAAGGCACAGTCTTATGAGACAGCAAAGGCATCAAGACAGCTGCCTTTCAATGATGGATACAGCCACAGGCTATCAGACCTTCAGTTTTAATGCTGAGGTCATCACTCTCTAGAAAGTTATGGTAATACAGCTTAGGACATTATTCCTCCTAATAAACAGCCACATGTTCAACTCAATATTCACGCTATCTCCTCGTTATTCACTGCCACCACGGCAATATTTTCTTTGGCAAGTTTTCATCAATGTTTTCAACCAATGCAGGTAAAGACAGGTAATAGGGAGAACGTGTCTGCAGGATAACTGCACAGTTATTAAAAAATATCACTCACATCCAGACGACTGCTTTGCAATAGGAATAAATGTAACACTATGATGCCAGTTAGAGTGATGTGTTAAGATGTGTGTGGTGTTAAGCTGCCTGTCACAGTTGCGTAAAAACGCTAACCTTCTCTTTTCAGTAGAAACAGAAGTTTATAACAGATGTTAGGACACCACTGAAGTTCTCTCCGACTTAGGACAGTATTTAGGAGGCTTTCTATAAGATCTTTCTGCTACATTGTAATTATATCTGTATGTGATTATGAGGTTTGGAATAATTATTCTGTAATGACTATTGTGCTAAACTTAATCCCAACTGAAGTTCTCATAATGACTAAACGGATAGGATTCCAGAGTTAGGATATTTCTGTAAAACACAGTCTCTCATTGATAACAGTACTGCCTGAGGGCACTGTCATTAAAGGCTCAGAGCGGGCAGATGGATTTTTGGACTTGAATATTACACAGATACTTTGGAGTTTTCTATGCCTGCTGTCTGTGCCACTCTCTAACAAAATAATGCCCAAAATCACAACCAAGAATTCATAAGTGAAAAACAGCCCAGCTGTGAAGGTGTGTGTAATAAGTCCCTGCCCCTTTAACCCACTTCATTTTCAGGCTCATTTTAGATTTCTGGCAGTGGCATCTTTTTTAAAAGATGGGATTTATTTTCAGATTTCAGGTTTTCACTTATTTGATATGTTCATCTTTTCAGCTTTACTAATGGTAGAATAACACTTCAGAAAATGTCCAAAAAAAAAATCTAAATTTTCATCATGTAATATTTCCACAAACACAGGCTCACTCATCCTAAACCCAAGTTTCCAGAATGGGGACTGCAATTATATTCCCATTCTCACAGCTCCTAATCTAGGGCACTTCCCCTATATATAGCCAAAGATTCTCTCTTTGTAAGATATTCTGTGTGGATGGAATCTCCAAGGAGAGCCTCATCCCTAGGCTACGTAGAAACACATACAAGCATTGAAGCACAGCAGTCTTTATTCAGAAGATAGAAGCTTGATATGGTCCGTGTTACTCACTACGCCCTTCTCTAGTCTCTGATGTGGCACTCTCTAGAGAAACGGTGCACTTAATAAAAGTAAACCTCAATCAATCCTAAAATAAAACAAACTCCTGCATATGAGCTCTCAGCACTGTGGATTTCAGCTGCTTAGCTGCTTAAAACAGAGCATCTTTCCAATCTTTGTGTTTGGCGTAGGATGCATAGGTAAGGCTGTACAACCCACAAGGCAATAAAGCCTACTGAACTGTAACCATAGACCATTTTGTATGACTACCACAGCTGTAAACAAGACCATCTGCTGTTCCACTCCATGAAAACAAATGCCTTTTTTAAGGACAAATTATAACATTTCCTGGCTGAGGAAAGATTTCACCATGACAGAAACCCATTTATTAAACCAGTTTTCCCTTGTATAGAGCCCTGTATCCTAGTGTTTTGTTTTAGAATATTATCTGACAACAACTGTGCAGATTTATGAATCAAAAATTGATTGTATTTGTACATGCACATTTTGCAACTACTTGTTACCCCAGTGTTTCTCAACCCTGGTCCTGGAGGCTCCCTACCCTGCACATTTTAGTGGATTCCCTGCTTCCAACAAACCTGATTTATCTTATCAGCTTATTAACAAGCTCTCTCAGAGTTGCAAAGGGGTGTGTTAAAGCAGAGACTCCACTAAAATCTGCAGGGCAGGGTGCCGCCAGGACCAGGGCTGAGAAACACTGGTTTTTGTTACTATGCCTTTAGGATTAAACATATGTACTGCTCTGCATAGTTCAAAAAGTAGTTGAAAACTACTACTACCACGTAACAGCCACTGAGTAAGGGCTGAGTATGGGCTGAGTATGGGCCACCACGCAAATAATACCTGCACAAAGGTGGTTTTGTGGGGGTCCTGACCATTGACGAATGGGGTAAAAGGAGGCTAAAAACTATGCAGAGAAACAGATGGACTACATTCTGTATCTGTAGAACTACAGACTGCACCTAAGTGGTAAGTAGACCTGACAAAACAGACAACAAGGGCCAGGTTTAATAAAAGCTTGAGGTGACAGTTAGGTGTTTTTCCCCCTTTTTGGAACAACTGCCAGCTGTTCTAAAGAGAATTCCCAGACAGCAAAGTAGTGATGGCCCAGTTCTGGCCCACACTTCCTACTTTTATCCGGCCCACATACTACACACTCGTCTAAATCCAGCCACTGAAGCCAGGAATCACCGATTGAATTCAATTGATTAAATTATTGATTGAAATAAGTTTATTTGCAGAGAAGCAGACATCCCACCTCTCCCGGTAGTTCTGGGAGTCGCCCGCATTTTAATAGGGGCCAGTAGCCATAAATTATAGACAATATCCCAGAAATCAAGATATATATTTTAGAGTGAGTAAGAGAGATCCTAATAGGAGCAAAAATGAATGACAGTCAATGACACAGTGACTGGCTTGTGGGTTAAATGACTGTAAAAAACATCTTGAGGTGAGTTTAATTAGGTTTACTCATTTATTTTCATTGCTACTGTTAGCTGGGAGTTAAACTAGATAAACTATACAGACAGATTGGTTGCAAAACCAATTAAAGTTAAAACCAAAAATATGTAAAATTTAGCCTGTGGGGCTGGTGGTTGGAGAAGGTTGGGGGTTGGGATCTTAATGCTACCTCCCTGGAATGAGTTTCTGCAGGGTGGGATGTCTGGACTAGGGTGTTTAGTAGATGTTTGTAGTATTGAGACAGATTTTTTTAAAATTTATTTTCATAAAAAAAAAAAAACCCTGCCATATTTCTTCCAGAAGTGGCTCAAATCTCTTTAAAGACATGTGGGCCAAGTAAGCATGTCTTACTGAAGGCCATTGTTGGCTCACATGCAGCTTATGAGTGCTGACAGGAGGCCAGTAGTGCCATATGTTTACTCGAAATGCTTCACACTTGCATGCAGTCTCTTCTTCCTGTCTGTTTTCCAGTGTGGATGGTCGGTTGAAACAAGCTCTCTTTGGATCTGCGCTTTAGCACCTTGAGTTTGTAAATTATGTCTTTTAGCTTCTTAGCCCCTTTTTTCGAAACAAAAGGAAGTCCAAACTAAAAGGTGGTGCTGTTTCTACATAATGACACAGAGTAACAGTGGCTAGAATGGTGGAGTTGCTTTCCTCTTGACCCACAAATCTCTAAAGTGATCAATGGCTTTTTCTCTGAGTTCGCCTGCTTACTTGACCTTACAAGCACAACCGGGCCTTACCTTGCAGATTGGCTAGCACTTGCTTGTTCAGGGCCTGGTTTTGTAAATGAGGCATTTGTAACCGTTGTGAATAACCTAGTATAAAATGGTTTCCAAGAATTAAATACTAAGATTTCAAGCTTTTTTAGTAGTTCACTGTATTACCGTCTTGCTGGATTATTTAATATATATAAAAACCCAAAAGCGAATGAAGAAGTGTGCCATTATACAGTAATACAGAAAAGGTTTAACAGTAAGTCATAGTAAATCAGGCACAAGGGAGTCAACTGCTCACACTAGATTGCACACTAGTTGCAAGTACTGTGTGCTACTTAGCAAATCTAAGTCTTGAGTGTAACCCCTAAAAAAGTGCCCCTAAAAAAGTGCCCCTAAAAAAGCGGCCAGCATTTACTATTCATATTTAATATGCTTTTTTCTTACATTTGTTCTTAATGTCTTAAGAAACCATTGGTGCTTTTCAGAATCTTTGTGAAAACTGCATAAAGCTGTAAACATAAGACGAAGGTTCTTACTTATGAACGAGGCCCATTTTATGACATCATAGATCAGTGGGGTGGCCATTATGACCTCAGTACAAACATTATGTTGTATTAGACAAATAGAAGTAGGTGCAGATTACAGAAATCATAATACCATAATATGCAACAGCATAAAATACACAGCTATAAAAGTGTTTATATATTTACACAGATATAAATGGACAAAGAACACTTCTGAATTATGATGAATTATGACTCCTGCAGGCAGATGCGCACATGGAAACATCTCAGTCTGACTTTTTTTTTGTTTTGTCCGACTTTGTCTTCAGCTTCTAAAGATCCTGAGCCCATTGCAAAGGCAGAAAGCCTGAAACCGAAACACTCCCCATCTACATTCTAGGCTTTTGGAACAGATTCATCAATAAGTAAAAAAAATCCTAACTCAAGCACTCTTGGTAAAAATAGGGAAAAAGCCCATGGAATGCCTGTTAAAAATGCATGCAGTGTTCTGAGAGTAAGTGTTGGAGTCTGCACAACTGTCTGCAGAACTGTCGTTCTTAGAGTCAAAAGTCTCAGATGTTTTCTGAAGTCAAATTTAAGGTGTTTGTAAGAGTAAGCTAGTGAGCAAGCACTCTCTACTAATTGGCTTAATTTGAGGTGCCACATTCAGACTAATCTCACCCGAGGGGAAACCTTAGGGCCTTGTAGACCTTCAGAGTATGCTTAATTATTTCTGGGAGCTAAATGATACCATATGTGATGTCTATAATTTTTTTGTTAATTTTTATTCAGTATCACATTATATTCATGGTCAATATAACTTTTATTACAGTACAATTTTACAGCACTGTTCTTGTTTCATTGTTAAGTTCTGAATGGGAAAAAAAGTGAAGTACTTGAGAAGTTCAATTTTAAAAATGAGAAAATATATTTCTCTACATGCAGTTTTAGCTGATTATAGCTAAGCAAAATCTCTTATATGTTAGTACTTCTATAGCTGACGCAAAGTCCTAATAACTCAGATTAACAAAGGCATCAACGTCATGTTTTGATTTCCTATACTAATTTCATGTTTTCAAAAATATCACTCTAGGCCTTCTGGACCTCTCAGATACTTCACTTACTGCAAAAATAAGTGTGTGCATAATTAATGGCCTGTTAGAAATGGAAAAGAGACCTTACTACTCCAAGAGTCACTGTGACACTGCTACATACAGAGTAACATGCATGTCAATATGTCTGTTACAAGTTAAAGTAAAACATGGAATGTCTAACAGAAGCTTTAAATGTGTTTAATCTAGAATGCATTTATGCAAATTGAAGTTAACTTAGCACTAATGAGGCAGGGCCGCTAGCATAACCTAGCATTATTGTCAATTTGGGCTTTTCCTTATGTTTTGAACAAGCTTTATATTCCAAACAGAAAGCCTATGTCTAATAGACATGGTTCACCACTAAATCTCACACAGCAGAATCACAGATTCATGCATAATTTATGTGGCTTGTATGAGATTCTAGTGTGCCTTCAGAAAGTCACTTTTACTGGTCTTTGGAGTAAACAAGCAAAACAATGCCAGCAGATTTTTGCTAGCGCTAGTGCTTCATTAAAAAAATGAATATTTCAAACTCGCTTTTGCATCTGACAGTGTGTGTAGACCTAGCTTTTTGTGCATGTTTAAAGCACAAATCAGACATGTTCTGTTGACATGTTATGTACAAAACTGCCATATAAGCATACACCTTCAGATCTCACAGAGAACACATACTATTATTTACATTACTTATTATTTCACTTTCTTTTTTAATCTACTCCTCTCAAACGACACCACGAGAAGTTAGTGGATGGGGCTGCATGCATGCTGGCTATGTTCATGCAGCAGGTAAATGTAGGCCAAATTAGATCGTTTATACATCATATGAGATATAAGTACGGAAAAGTACTAAGTACGTTTTGCTAAGCAGCAAAACACAGAGTTTGATGTTTTCCGGTTCCTATTTGGGACACTTTATATGAGGTACTGAAGCTTAATATGCAAATGATATGCAGCAATGTAGTCAGACTTCAATTCATGCAACTTTCCCATCAATCCAAGTCCGCATGCGTCATAATTTTACTCACAATTGCCAAAACCTCAAACATTTGGTGTGCTGTTTCTGTAAAAACTTAGAAACCACTTATTGCAACCACTTTCTGTGTTTGAAGAGACCATTAGAAGAAATGGCTGAACAGAAAATGAGGCTGCAGTGTGAAAGAAAAGTTGAAAGTCTGAAAGTCTGAAAGTCTAAAGAAACCAAGGACATGAACTGAAGAAGTGGCTGTGACTGAATAACACACCTCTTTTACAGCAAGCTCAAACACATTCTATGTGCGCTCCCCAGTCATCCACTGGAACTTGATATAAGCTCCTGTGATGCTGGCGAAGATGAAACCGAAATCTCTGGGAATGGACCTGCTTGCATTGGCAGTCATGACTGTTTATGTCTAGATAAGTGTGCCATGAGAAGCATTGTTCTTGTGTACATGCGGGTCAGTTTAGAAGCGTGATCTGTTCAGACCAGTGTTTAAAAGACACAGTGAAAATCGATGGGAAAATTGCAATTAGGCAACTTTAGTACATGATTGACAAGCTGGCATCTTAGTAAACTTGAGCCAAATCGGAATTGCATCATATTTTGTGTTGCACCTGTACTTGTGCATTCTACTCCAGAAGTGTGTTCGACCAAACTTATAGTGGTTACAGAAAAACACTGAAAATATGCAATATACCGAATGTACTTGATTTAAACACGTACATATTTCCCACATGAATAACTGTGATTTACTCATTGCAGCATGCTGGGTAATCCAGCACCCATTTTTGATAGGGCGAATGTTAGTTAGATGATGCTAAATGTTGTAACATGTTTGTTAGCTTGTGTTAATTCATCTGTGCACAAGAATGCTCAGGAAGTGCCTAGAGGGAAGCGAAGAGTGTGCTGGCATTCAGTTAAGAGATGCACACGTCCTCCTAGAGAGACTCTGCTTTCATGCCAGCTGCTGCTTGGCCTTTCCATTGTATCCACTAAAACGGTTTGGTACAAGAGTGATCTTTAATAATTCACTGAGCAAAAGAGTGAGAAACATTCAAAAGCACCTCAGATCTTTCAAAGAGCTTTACACTTTAGCTGCGACAAAACAGCGGTGTGTGTGTGACAGAGAGATGGAGAGGAGAAATAGGGTGAATATAAGAGAAAACTCGACAGAATAAACACATTTCTTCACAAACCAGATAAACGTAAAGAAATGCTAATGTCTGACTGTAGGACTGCTCCATTGGTACACAAACTGGTGCATTTGTACTTTAGTGCAAAAATGTGTTCATATCCAGCTAGTAAGGATGTGACTTCACCATGAAAATCTCTACCTTATAAAGGGGAGAGCACAAGCAAAGTCTAAGAAGAGTTTAAGCACTTAAACCCTACAGGCCTGTATGCAGGTCCATACTTCAGTTACTCACTCTCATATTGTCGCTGTCCAAAAAAAAAAAATGTATCTCTATTTTGTCAGTTTTTACTTTTTTGAACAGAGCAGCTGCTGTTTACAGTGTGCAACTTCATGACCAACAGAAATGCTCCAAAACTGGTTGGAAAACTGCTACTTAATGTACATTAAAATTATTATTTTTTCTTTGGACAACAACGACATATTCCTCTAAAACTGCATTATATTACAAACTAGGCATTTAAAAATAGACTTGTTATAGTAAATAAAATAATTATTGAACTGGTTTGTAAATGGTACAGGTCACTTAAAGGAACAGAACCATGTACAACCATTTCCTAAAAGTTAATGGCACTTTTACTGAAACTACCATCAACAGACTCTGGCTGAAACTCTTTAGGTATTACTCTGCCACATACACACAAAGCAAAGAGCCCATTATGTGGTTTGAGAGACAGAATTAGCAAGCCAGTAAGAGAGAGCATGATCTGCTGCACCAGTTAAGGTAGGGCTAATACATCGAATACAGAGTGAGTACGAAACAAAGTTTAGCTTTGCATAAAATAAGTTCTTAATATTTAACAGCTTTAGCAGTTAATTCCCCTAATGTTTCAGCTGTTGCTTGTAATTCTGATGATTGGAAAATTATGAATTATGTTCCTTGATTATCATGACTGAGGGGCATAGCGTGATGATGATGTTTAAGCAGCAGGGTGCCTGAGAGAATGGAACTATTTTACCTTGCAGAATGCTGATAAATCAAGCAGTAATTTTTCTGCCCTCTTTATCCTAATATCTAACATTAAACAGTAATAATGGAACTGTGGGATTACTTCAATAATACACTCAAGGTTTGTGCTATAACGCAAGACATTCGAATAGCTGTATAGATCTTCAGAACTCATATATTATTGTTGAAAAAATGTGTTATATTGTTAAAAAAAAAACATATTGCAATTTTCTAACATCACTCTCACAACCACTCATAGTTAGCAATTAAGCTAGAGGCTGTGCAGTTGCCCACTTTTATATTTATTTATTTCATTTAGCATTGGGATTGATCAGATCCTAGTTATGGGGCTTGTTACAGAATTATTTATAGCAGTAACTGAATAATCCATCATAAGATTAATAACTGCATAAGACAAGGGTTCAGGGGTTAATGAAATGGCTAGAGGCTGTGTTTATGTTTTTGATCAGTTTTTATGGTCTTCACAGGCAGTCAGACAATTTATTATCTCTTTACCATTTCGTAATTTGCGGCCAGAAACCAGGTTGGCGTGTCCCAGGCCTGCTCCCACATGCTCATTTCACCCTGCAGTCCTGGAGAGAGTCAGAGCTTGGCACAGCTGGGCCAACCGTTAATCACTGTGAGGCAGCGCTTTAATAAGACCTTGACAGGGTTTCGGCTCAAACGACACTCTTTATCAAAGCTTTACACTGGCACCATCCTGGCACATGATTGATGCAAGTTTCTGCACGCGCCCTTCATGCCAGCACAGGGGGCTGAGCCGTATCTAAGGGATGCCAGCTCGGCATTCCAGAGCTGAAAAAAAAAAAAAAAAAACAGGCAGGTAGCGCAACAGAACAGTGTGATGAATATGGCCACACTTTCATTTGTCTGTACACTTAACGTATCTGCTTTGAATCCATAAATGCAAAACGCCACACTTTACAAATGACAGTGCACAAAGTGATCCGTTAACCTTGTCGAGCTTGTCATGACCAGAGAGGCAGTGGACCATAGACATAACAAATGAAGCGGTACCGGCAATACGCTGGCCTTGTCTGTATTCTTATGAATGTTATTAATGAGGCAATGTAAGTGATCCGTTAGCTTTGACTAGCTGTAGATGGGATGAGTGCAGTCGAGGGCGCTGAGTGGAAGTCATTAAGTCCTAGATGTGCTCAGTTCCGTGTCTTTAGCATTACAAAGCCTGGACCTCAGGAACAGCAGCTTATTCAAAAGAGAATATTTCCACTATTTCTCTCTTGTGAAACAAGTGCTCAAAGGCCAGTAATTAAACACCAGAACGATCTTTCATTAACTAATAAAAGCAGCCATTAAATCATAGCAGAAACGTCTACTTAGAGAAGCTTCGAGGAGAATAGAGCGTGTCGGGGTGAAGGAGCAGAACGCTTGACAGTCTCACACTTAAGGACTTAAGTAGACGTGGCCATGAGGAGATAATCTTGGTAAATGCGAGGACCTGATTGCAGCACTCAACTCTCAAACACCGACACACCCATCCTCCCACATGGGAGCGCGTGTACACACTGTAAGTATGGATAATTTTGTCAGAAAAATAATAAAACACAGCAAAGACTAGGATCTTCTGCCTATGCACATAATGCATGTAGATTAGGCCTTTCATTTGCTGTTAAGTTAATTGATGGCAGGCCTGCCAGAGAGGCGCTCCGGGCTTGAGCTGGTTCTACATATGAATAGAACAAAAATAGAGATAGTCATGGTCCTACTTTAATGGAATACTTCACTCAAAAATGCTAACGTCATTAAAGAGATGCAAAAAGCTATGTCATGTCCCCACTGGCCATGTTCGCAATATTGTATGAAGAATCCCCTGAAGAACAGACATAAACCTGTCAGGGGATGCAGAAAGCATTCATTTGTGAGAAGATGGATACATAATGCATACTGGTCTATTGAAGCTGAGGAAAAGCCTAAGAAATTGCTTTCCTAGTGGTGAAAGCTTCACATCTTCATGCAAAGCTCACTTTTCATGTTTCCTCACCCTACCTCTCTCTTTCCTACTGTATCTCCTTTTCTTGCACCCAGGACAAACTCATTGCACGACCCACACACCTTGAATCTGCAATCTGGGAAAAAACAATTTCAAAGCAAAATCAGTGGAAAAAATGGAATAAACAGTGACGCTATATTTCGCCAGCACAGAACAGACACAGCATCAGCGCAAAGCATGAGGTCAGCACGACAAAAAATACGCCTATAAACATTCTGTCAGCCACTGCGCATGCAGAGCGCTCTGTATTCAAGACTGTTTGCGTTTGCAGTCAGCAACTGTCCAAATCATAACAGATGCATGACGAATATGTGCCAAGAGAAACCACAGAGCAATTTCGACACACTGGGCTTTCCATCAAGGTAGAGCATCTGTCTATTGTGAGCACATCTGAAGCCCAATAATAGTGTAACAACAGCCAATTCATTAGAAAGGTCCACTGTGGAAAAGGAGCGTTTGCTTGCCCAAGAGGCTCATCGGTCAAGATGTGGAGATGGATGAAATGTACCGCATGCTGCTAGACAATAGCAACAACTGAAAAAGTTGCCAAAGTGTGAAAGAGAGAAAAACACATTTCTTCGAAACAAGGACAGTGACACAGGGGAAGCACGCTATTCCCTCACAGATGTAGAGTGATATTGGCCTGTCCATGTTCCAGCCACAATTGTGTTCTTTCATAGCAAGCGCTGCTACGTTAAACAATCTTTACAGTATTCTGGCAAAAGGACTGCTCTTTGCAGCCCACCACAAGGTTTTTCAGAATGCTAAAGATGCACTTTCGAACATTTCAAATGATGTTTAATCCTTATGCAAAAGGTCATACAGTTTACACCAGCTAGGTCTCCCACCTATCACGCAAACCTATAAAGCCTTAAGATGAAGGTTAGCGCACTCTTCCTCCAAGTCACATCTCATACCACATTTTTCAAACAGGCGCTAACACAATGTCACTGGAACACTCAACCATCAATTCCTTTGTCAGCTAACAGGCACTTAGCATTATCCTAACGGATGAAGGGGAAGGACCATCCTACCCACCCAGAGAGAGCAAAGTCAAGTAAGAATTAATTAGGTTCGATTGTTATTTTGGCAGTGTTCTGTAAAGCTTGTCCAGTCTTGCAACGTTTGCTGTGGATGAATGCATTTGTGGGTGTAGTTTGGATAAATCAGTTACTGTTGCCACAATTGGAACACTATAGCAATGGTCTCTGCCAGCAGTCGTCTCTGCCTACACATAAACAAGATAATGAGCACATGTAAAAGATATTCAAAGCAAAAACACACTTTTCATAAGCACACAGTGACATAACAGATACTGGAAACATTTTCCAACAACCACGATCACTATAATTCTCATTACGTGAGGGGTTTTTTTCACATCCTTGCATCCTTGGACACAAAGAGTGTTGTGGGCAGATCATGGAAAGGTCAATCTCCAAAAAATACTTGTTCAATCAATAACTAAAAACCTCCAGGTTGTACAAAAGTACGAGTGCACATCATGAAATAACGTATTCTATATTATTTTATAATATCAAAATTCCACAGTCATACTAAGAAGTGAGTAACGTAACAATATTCATGTTGGGAAAAGGCAAACTTTATTTGGGCTGATATAATACTGAGTTGTAATAATGTCTAACAAATGTGTGTATTGTGTGTGTTTTTTTTTTTTTCCACAAAAGGCAGGACAGTCCTGTGAGCGCAGGACATCTCAGTCAGTGAGATGACCCAGTCAAGCCCCTAGCCTTAGGCACCATGGAAAAAACAAGCATGGCCATTCATGTTGTGACTGAAGGCACCGTCCATTCAGAATGCAGCTAACATGCATAACTTCCTGGCCTCTGTGCACTGATAATCACCACAAAAGCACACGCAAGGCCATGGTTCTATGTCTTGGGGCTAAATCTGCAGCATTCCAGCCATTTCTTGCCTTACAATGCCTTTCTCTTCCACAGCTGCCCCTGCTTTGTAGAGGAAACATAAAGGCGTAAAGGGCAACGCACACACTGCAGTTCACTCTGGCCTAGTTTGAGACTTTTTCATTTTTTTATTTTAAAATTTATCCCATCATGCAGCTCGTTCCACCTCGTCATTTTACCCAGTTTGTGAGGCTTAGGGCTCCTCCTGATGGACTAACACAAACCCATATCCCCAACTTTACAAGCACCTATAAAAGGTGATTTAACAGGAATAATCAATGTGTCACTCAGCAGGCCACTGCGGAGGCCGGGGCGGGGGTGGCCAGATGAAGACCGCAGGCGCAGGGCAGCAGGATTTAATGACATTCTCCACAGGCCCAATCCCTCAACCCACAGCTACCAAACTCTAACCTCCAGACCCAATGCCATCCCACTGTTAACAACCCATCCTAACTCAATTTCACAGCCTGCTGCTGCCCAATGATGCCTCATCTCACACCAGCAGCAGAGTACACACACCAGCAACATTTTATATTCATGCCCAAGTATCAACAGGATGTATGATTGGTTAGATGGTTAGGAATCTTGGTGAACAGCACATATAGTGTAGCTCTTTAACACAGAAACATATACAGTATAACACACTGTAATGGGGACTACCAAAAGTCACTGACACTTTAAAACCACTGAACTGATGCATCAGTCAAAAGATGGCTAAGAAGGGAAGCTTTGCTTAGTGTTCCTAAAACATTACCAAAGCATTAACCTAAATTCATCAGGCTAAAAAAGCTTTTTTGCAACATTATGTCCAACCTCAGAACGATTGTTGTAAAAGAGCATACTTGTGGGTGTAGTATGGATAGGTCAGTTAGTGTTGCCACAAATTGAACATCGAGGCACCAGCAACAGTCTCTGCCTACACATAAACAAGACAATGAGCAAATGCAGAAGATATCCAATATGTGTATATGTGTGTGTGTGTGTGTGTGTGTCTGTGTAATGAAATCTCAACATTTTGTCCGAACCCAGAACAAGGGTCAATACAGTTTGTTAAATTAGGGTTTTCCAAACATTCTTGCATTGTTAAACCTTAAGCTTATTAAGCTTTTCATCAGTGGCTACAAAAGAGCATAAAGGAGTCAGTCCATGTATGTGTACAGATCCCAAATGCTACAGGTTCTACGATGCAATATTGTGTGCAGTATACGGCATATGGCGGCTTAATATGCAGAATATGTATACTGCGAGTTTTGTGAAATATTGTGTAATGGGTCATCTCAGCCCCTCAGGCTGTCATTGCTGCTGAAGTCAGAGTGATCTATGGGCCCTCTCTGTGCTTTCATGCATTTAAATGTGGAGCTGATCTGGGGGAACTGGCCTTCATTTAAGCAAATGGTTAAAGCTAAACCTCATCTCACTCTGCCTCAAAGTGTGCTGCCCATGAACATGAGGAAATGAGAGAGAAAAATCCATCACACACACACACACACACACACACACACACACACGGTTAGTCATCACCTCGTCGGCACCCCATATCTCACATATCCGATCCGTATAATAAGCGACGTGTGATGAGCTGCTGCCTGCTGTAGAAAGCTAATCCATGCAAAAAATAAATTTAGGTGGGTAATTGAGCTCAAGCTGAAGCATTACCAGAGCAAAAAGTGCTTGAGCACTCTCCTCTGTGAATGCTGTAACCTTGGATGTAATAATGAGGCTCGGTTCTCCTAACCCCTGTATTCTAGAGCACTCTAATATTTATGGAGCAGAGGTGCAAACCTCCCCACAGGCATTTGCATTGCCTCATCAGGGGGAGAGGACACAGCTGAGCTAGCACAGGTAGGAGCACAAATGTGACTTGGTTAAGTAGCACTACACCACTGTAGCTGAAATGAATTCAGTTCAGACATTGCCAAAATCTCCCCTATGTTCTTTATGCAGGTTATTGTTTTTGGCTTTGTTGTTTTGTTAAGGTTAAGTCCAGTGAAGACTGCAGTTATTCAGTTGACCAGTCCATTCTCAGGCATGCAGTATAGCTTCATAATTGGTTGAATGAGATTTTTCCCTAGCTAAAGCCTGTCCAACTTAACAACGAAATAACACGGAGCACGGATGGGTCAATTGTTCCATCAGCTTGGCCATTCTTTGTCATGTCAACAGTATACGTTATTCATTATTATCAGCGCATCAGTGGGTGGCAGTCATTCATTGCTGTCACCATATTTGGACACGGTTATTGAATTGTGCTGTCAGATTTGTCTTTGTTTATTGTTGTGTGTTCAGGTTGCTCCTCTTCCATGTGTTTCAGCCTGAGTCTTTGTAAAGGCCTGTTGGATGGAGTAACAGGCCTGGGGTAGGGGCTCTGAAAAAGAATAACTGCAGAGTTCTTCTGGACCATTCTGACTTACAGTGCAGTGAATAGAGAAACAAGAGAGGCCTGTGATGGAGCACAGACAGGTGAGGGACTCACGCGGCCCCTAGGGGCCAGGAGCAGGCTTCTGCAGCCTCTAAGCACACACACATACACACAGTGGATACAGGAGCTCCAGCTGACTGCACCTCACTGATAAACTCACAAAAACAGAGCCAGCATCTACTGGGAGCCAGGCCCTTCTCCCCAGCGGTCAGGCAGTGAAGACACAGGCAAGCATAGAAGGCCTATCCTTTATGAGCCTGTCGCCGTCTCCCTGCCAAGCTGTCTCTCCTGCACAGACGCTCAGACAATGCAGGAGGAGGAAGTATCAAAAGGCAATGACATGCAGCCTGGCACTGGCTCCATGAGGAAATGTCAGCACGAGAACTGGGCCTGCAGGTGCTTTTTCAGCTGTGCGTGGCTCTTGCTTAACCCTGACAAC